>JAYKKT010000069.1:21892500-22379495 GCA_036023115.1 Brasenia schreberi | reverse complement strand
ACAAAGGATAAGACAAAGGATAAGACAAAGGATAAGACAAAGGATAAGACAAAGGATAAGACAAAGGATAAGACAAAGGATAAGACAAAGGATAAGACAAAGGATAAGACAAAGGATAAGACAAAGGATAAGACAAAGGATAAGACAAAGGATAAGACAAAGGATAAGACAAAGGATAAGACAAAGGATAAGACAAAGGATAAGACAAAGGATAAGACAAAGGATAAGACAAAGGATAAGACAAAGGATAAGACAAAGGATAAGACAAAGGATAAGACAAAGGATAAGACAAAGGATAAGACAAAGGATAAGACAAAGGATAAGACAAAGGATAAGACAAAGGATAAGACAAAGGATAAGACAAAGGATAAGACAAAGGATAAGACAAAGGATAAGACAAAGGATAAGACAAAGGATAAGACAAAGGATAAGACAAAGGATAAGACAAAGGATAAGACAAAGGATAAGACAAAGGATAAGACAAAGGATAAGACAAAGGATAAGACAAAGGATAAGACAAAGGATAAGACAAAGGATAAGACAAAGGATAAGACAAAGGATAAGACAAAGGATAAGACAAAGGATAAGACAAAGGATAAGACAAAGGATAAGACAAAGGATAAGACAAAGGATAAGACAAAGGATAAGACAAAGGATAAGACAAAGGATAAGACAAAGGATAAGACAAAGGATAAGACAAAGGATAAGACAAAGGATAAGACAAAGGATAAGACAAAGGATAAGACAAAGGATAAGACAAAGGATAAGACAAAGGATAAGACAAAGGATAAGACAAAGGATAAGACAAAGGATAAGACAAAGGATAAGACAAAGGATAAGACAAAGGATAAGACAAAGGATAAGACAAAGGATAAGACAAAGGATAAGACAAAGGATAAGACAAAGGATAAGACAAAGGATAAGACAAAGGATAAGACAAAGGATAAGACAAAGGATAAGACAAAGGATAAGACAAAGGATAAGACAAAGGATAAGACAAAGGATAAGACAAAGGATAAGACAAAGGATAAGACAAAGGATAAGACAAAGGATAAGACAAAGGATAAGACAAAGGATAAGACAAAGGATAAGACAAAGGATAAGACAAAGGATAAGACAAAGGATAAGACAAAGGATAAGACAAAGGATAAGACAAAGGATAAGACAAAGGATAAGACAAAGGATAAGACAAAGGATAAGACAAAGGATAAGACAAAGGATAAGACAAAGGATAAGACAAAGGATAAGACAAAGGATAAGACAAAGGATAAGACAAAGGATAAGACAAAGGATAAGACAAAGGATAAGACAAAGGATAAGACAAAGGATAAGACAAAGGATAAGACAAAGGATAAGACAAAGGATAAGACAAAGGATAAGACAAAGGATAAGACAAAGGATAAGACAAAGGATAAGACAAAGGATAAGACAAAGGATAAGACAAAGGATAAGACAAAGGATAAGACAAAGGATAAGACAAAGGATAAGACAAAGGATAAGACAAAGGATAAGACAAAGGATAAGACAAAGGATAAGACAAAGGATAAGACAAAGGATAAGACAAAGGATAAGACAAAGGATAAGACAAAGGATAAGACAAAGGATAAGACAAAGGATAAGACAAAGGATAAGACAAAGGATAAGACAAAGGATAAGACAAAGGATAAGACAAAGGATAAGACAAAGGATAAGACAAAGGATAAGACAAAGGATAAGACAAAGGATAAGACAAAGGATAAGACAAAGGATAAGACAAAGGATAAGACAAAGGATAAGACAAAGGATAAGACAAAGGATAAGACAAAGGATAAGACAAAGGATAAGACAAAGGATAAGACAAAGGATAAGACAAAGGATAAGACAAAGGATAAGACAAAGGATAAGACAAAGGATAAGACAAAGGATAAGACAAAGGATAAGACAAAGGATAAGACAAAGGATAAGACAAAGGATAAGACAAAGGATAAGACAAAGGATAAGACAAAGGATAAGACAAAGGATAAGACAAAGGATAAGACAAAGGATAAGACAAAGGATAAGACAAAGGATAAGACAAAGGATAAGACAAAGGATAAGACAAAGGATAAGACAAAGGATAAGACAAAGGATAAGACAAAGGATAAGACAAAGGATAAGACAAAGGATAAGACAAAGGATAAGACAAAGGATAAGACAAAGGATAAGACAAAGGATAAGACAAAGGATAAGACAAAGGATAAGACAAAGGATAAGACAAAGGATAAGACAAAGGATAAGACAAAGGATAAGACAAAGGATAAGACAAAGGATAAGACAAAGGATAAGACAAAGGATAAGACAAAGGATAAGACAAAGGATAAGACAAAGGATAAGACAAAGGATAAGACAAAGGATAAGACAAAGGATAAGACAAAGGATAAGACAAAGGATAAGACAAAGGATAAGACAAAGGATAAGACAAAGGATAAGACAAAGGATAAGACAAAGGATAAGACAAAGGATAAGACAAAGGATAAGACAAAGGATAAGACAAAGGATAAGACAAAGGATAAGACAAAGGATAAGACAAAGGATAAGACAAAGGATAAGACAAAGGATAAGACAAAGGATAAGACAAAGGATAAGACAAAGGATAAGACAAAGGATAAGACAAAGGATAAGACAAAGGATAAGACAAAGGATAAGACAAAGGATAAGACAAAGGATAAGACAAAGGATAAGACAAAGGATAAGACAAAGGATAAGACAAAGGATAAGACAAAGGATAAGACAAAGGATAAGACAAAGGATAAGACAAAGGATAAGACAAAGGATAAGACAAAGGATAAGACAAAGGATAAGACAAAGGATAAGACAAAGGATAAGACAAAGGATAAGACAAAGGATAAGACAAAGGATAAGACAAAGGATAAGACAAAGGATAAGACAAAGGATAAGACAAAGGATAAGACAAAGGATAAGACAAAGGATAAGACAAAGGATAAGACAAAGGATAAGACAAAGGATAAGACAAAGGATAAGACAAAGGATAAGACAAAGGATAAGACAAAGGATAAGACAAAGGATAAGACAAAGGATAAGACAAAGGATAAGACAAAGGATAAGACAAAGGATAAGACAAAGGATAAGACAAAGGATAAGACAAAGGATAAGACAAAGGATAAGACAAAAGGATAAGACAAAGGATAAGACAAAGGATAAGACAAAGGATAAGACAAAGGATAAGACAAAGGATAAGACAAAGGATAAGACAAAGGATAAGACAAAGGATAAGACAAAGGATAAGACAAAGGATAAGACAAAGGATAAGACAAAGGATAAGACAAAGGATAAGACAAAGGATAAGACAAAGGATAAGACAAAGGATAAGACAAAGGATAAGACAAAAGGATAAGACAAAGGATAAGACAAAGGATAAGACAAAGGATAAGACAAAGGATAAGACAAAGGATAAGACAAAGGATAAGACAAAGGATAAGACAAAGGATAAGACAAAGGATAAGACAAAGGATAAGACAAAGGATAAGACAAAGGATAAGACAAAGGATAAGACAAAGGATAAGACAAAGGATAAGACAAAGGATAAGACAAAGGATAAGACAAAGGATAAGACAAAGGATAAGACAAAGGATAAGACAAAGGATAAGACAAAGGATAAGACAAAGGATAAGACAAAGGATAAGACAAAGGATAAGACAAAGGATAAGACAAAGGATAAGACAAAGGATAAGACAAAGGATAAGACAAAGGATAAGACAAAGGATAAGACAAAGGATAAGACAAAGGATAAGACAAAGGATAAGACAAAGGATAAGACAAAGGATAAGACAAAGGATAAGACAAAGGATAAGACAAAGGATAAGACAAAGGATAAGACAAAGGATAAGACAAAGGATAAGACAAAGGATAAGACAAAAAGGATAGACAAAGGATAGACAAAGGATAAGACAAAGGATAAGACAAAGGATAAGACAAAGGATAAGACAAAAGGATAAGACAAAGGATAAGACAAAGGATAAGACAAAGGATAAGACAAAAGGATAAGACAAAGGATAAGACAAAGGATAAGACAAAGGATAAGACAAAGGATAAGACAAAGGATAAGACAAAGGATAAGACAAAGGATAAGACAAAGGATAAGACAAAGGATAAGACAAAGGATAAGACAAAGGATAAGACAACGGATAAGACAAAGGATAAGACAAAGGATAAGACAAAGGATATATTCAAAGGATAGACAACGGATCCACAAAGGATAAGACAAAGGATAAGACAAAGGATATATTCAAAGGATAAGACAACGGATAAGACAAAGGATAAGACAAAGGATAAGACAAAGGATAAGACAAAGGATAAGACAAAGGATAAGACAAAGGATAAGACAAAGGATAAGACAAAGGATAAGACAAAGGATAAGACAAAGGATAAGACAAAGGATACAGACAAAGGATAAGACAAAGGATAAGACAAAGGATAAGACAAAGGATAAGACAAAGGATAAGACAAAGGATAAGGCACAAGGATAAGACAAAGGATAAGACAAAAGGATTAAGACAAAGGATAAGACAAAGGATAAGACAAAGGATAAGACAAAGGATAAGACAAAGGATAAGACAAAGGATAAGACAAAGGATAAGACAAAGGATAAGACAAAGGATAAGACAAAGGATAAGACAAAGGATAAGACAAAGGATAAGACAAAGGATAAGACAAAGGATGAGACAAAGGAACTCCCAGACAAAGGATAAGACAAAGGATAAGACAAAGGATACAGACAAAGGATAAGACAAAGGATAAGACAAAGGATAAGACAAAGGATAAGACAAAGGATAAGACAAAAGGATAAGACAGAATGAGATAAGACAAAGGATAAGACAAAGGATTAGACACATAAGACAAAAAGGATAAGACAAAGGATAAGACAAAGGATAAGACAAAGGATAAGACAAAAAGGATAAGACAAAGGATAAGACAAAGGATAAGACAAAGGATAAGACAAAGGATAAGACAAAGGATAAGACAAAGGATAAGACAAAGGATAAGACAAAGGATAAGACAAAGGATAAGACAAAGGATAAGACAAAGGATAAGACAAAAAGGATAAGACAAAAGGATAAGACAAAGGATAAGACAAAGGATAAGACAAAGGATAAGACAAAGGATAAGACAAAGGATAAGACAAAGGATAAGACAAAGGATAAGACAAAGGATAAGACAAAGGATAAGACAAAGGATAAGACAAAGGATAAGACAAAGGATAAGACAAAGGATAAGACAAAGGATAAGACAAAGGATAAGACAAAGGATAAGACAAAGGATAAGACAAAGGATAAGACAAAGGATAAGACAAAGGATAAGACAAAGGATAAGACAAAGGATAAGACAAAGGATAAGACAAAAGGATAAGACAAAAGGATAAGACAAAAGGATAAGAGAAAGGATAAGACAAAGGATAAGAGAAAGGATAAGAGAAAGGATAAGACAAAGGATAAGACAAAGGATAAGACAAAAGGATAAGACAAAGGATAAGACAAAAGGATAAGACAAAGGATAAGACAAAGGATAAGACAAAGGATAAGACAAGGGATAAGACAAAGGATAAGACAAGACAAAGGATAAGCCAAATTATAAGACAAAGGATTTAAAGTTTCACTAATCTTCTTAGCATATTGTGATTTGTAACATGCCATCTTCCTTATTTTATTTTGCACCAATTCACTCCACCACAAAGCTTGTTTTTATGCCGATACACCTCTCTTATATTTACCTAACATATCTTTCGTCACTTTCCTCGCTTTGAGGTTCCACCATTTAGTTTGAATGGCTCGATGCACTCTTTTCTTCTTTGTCAATTTTTCACCTCTAAATCCATAACTAAAAGTCGATGTTGGGTGGTTTAACTTTCTCCTTGAATTACCTTGTAATCTTTACAACACGATTTATCTTTTTTTCTAGAAATAAAATAATGAATTTTTGTTTGTGATAAGCTACTCTTATAAGGCATTAAATGTTCATCTCATTTTTTGAATATTGTATTGACCATAAAGAGATCAAATGCCAAAGCAAAATTTAAAATCTCCCCTTCCTCATTTATATCTTCAAAACCAAAGTTTTCATGAATACCTTTAATGCCTCTACCGACATGTTCATTATACTTATATTCAGAGGAAAAACGCTGCAAAGAAATACGAGATCATAGAAAAAATTCAAAAATATCGAGAGAAGATCAATAAGTGAATATTATGCTCAACTTTGAGGTCATTGAGAAGAGTTGTATTTCTTCTCCATAACAAAATGTCAGATGTGTACTAAGGAATGCAATGAAGAATTTGAAAAACAAAAGGTATTTGACTTAATGTGGGATGTATCGTTGAAATATGATGTGTAGAGAAGAACTCCCTCAAAACAAAAGGTATTTTACTTACAGTGGGGTGTATCGTTGAAATATGATGTGTAGAGAACTCCCAACCTTGAGTACAGTTTATTCCAGTGTTATCCGTATCGCACGTATCGTATCGTGAAGCCATGATATGATACGGTAACCTGTATCAGATGATACAGGTTATCGCACCGTATCGTACAATACGCCCAAAAACAATTCAAACTTTTTTTTCAAAACCTTTTTTTCCAATTTTTTGTGTAGGTTTCTGGCCTCTTTTTGCCTCTATTCACTTCCCTCCAAGGCATCCTCCGATATGCTTGTTTGGGATTGCAAGTTGTGTATGTAACATGTAAATTTGGGTTTATAATTTTATTTATTAAGTAAGAATAATTTATAAATAAATAAAAATTATAACAAAATCATTTTCCTTTCTATTGCCAACTTTTAGGTATATTTCTACTACCACTTTCTAATTTTATGAAATCGCAAACAATGAAAAACAATTTGGTTGTCTCGGTTCATTGAGTGGGTATTATCAACGTATGTGAGGCTTAACTCAGTTTGTGAAGTGAGAAATGGAGTTCAAGCATTAGTTAAAAAGCTAGTCTCCAGTAAGAGAAAAAGGGGATATCATCAAGTAACAATATCACATCACTGAGATGTCATACACTAACTCAATAATCAAATAAATGGAGCTCATCGTTTTGCTCACATATGAAAATTAGCAAATATAACAACTATATGTACAAAGATATCAATTTGTTAATTTTGATATATTAGATGAGTAGATTATGGAAGATAACGAAGAAAATGCACTACTAACCGAAGAAGACATTGCATGGATTAATTTGAAAGGAGTGCAACGACATCATTAAGGAGATGAAGATTTTGATTTTGAAGTAGAAGGTGATAAACTTTGAATCTTCATCAAGGAGAAGATGAAGATTATTTAGTTAATGATCCTGATAAGGAGATACAAATTTATAATATGTAAAATGTAAATGTATTTCATTTTTTGCTTCAAAATATATAAATTTGGATGCAATTGTTCAATGTTGAATGCTCAATCTATACTAAACTTTGTATTATATGAATTTAAAGCAATTGCCTGATTTTTCTTGATTTTTTTCAGATTTTTACTAATTTTTCTTAAATTTTTAAATAATTTTTATATTTTTTTAATATTAAGTACGATACGAGAATACGATACGATACGCTCGTATCGTGGAGCCCAGCGATACACGATACGATACGGGTCAGACAACACTGGTTTATTCTCTATTATTGAGGGAAGAGACAGAAAAAACCTCAAAAAAGAGGGCAAGCTAAGTCTAGAAAATACAACATTTATGGGCCGAAATCCAACTCCTAGACATTGAGGTAGAGGAGGATTTGGAAGCAAAGGTCGAGGTAGATCACAGGCCACCAAATAGGAAAGATAAATTGAAATGCTCACACTATAGTAAATCTTGACACACCAAAGAGAATTGTTGGGATCTAGTGGGCAAACCCGGTTTCAATCAAAACAAGACTTATTACAGTCATAATAGTGATAAGACAACTCTTAAGACTTGATTAAGCTCACTAGCAGAGATAAAAAAGAAGTTAGAAGAACTTGAAACTCGATTAACAGACTCTCGAGCAGCTTTTTCATCTTCAACTACTGATCCTCAAGCAACAATGGCATATCTTTTCTCGTTTATGGTAAAGGGTAACGTGACTTGACTCAGGTGCTACATACTACATGGTGGGACTTGGGGAGTTTTTTCATGACTATCATATAGTACATGACAACAATGGGATTAAGTTGGTTGACCGTTCCCATACTCCTATAATAGGAAAGGGAGTATAATTATCATCGTGAAAATACTCAATAATGTGTTACATGTTCCTAGTCTATCATTAATCTATTGTTATATGTGCCCTAACTAGAGATCTCAATTGGAAAGTAACTTTCAGTTCTACTAGTTATTTATTTTAGGAACTTAAGATGAGGAGGATCTATGATCAGGATAGCAGGAAGAAAGGTTTTACTTTTTTGAGAAAACAAGAGTGACGGGAACAAAGAATCTATCTACCTTCATAGCAACAAACTGGCAAGAAGAAGTGATTTTGTGGCATCACAGATTAGGACATTTGCCACTCTAAAAATAAAGACATTGTTACCAGAATTAGCTAGTAGATGTGATTTTACATTGTAATGTGATACTTATCAAAAGGCTAAGCACCATTGTGTGCCATTTCCTATCAAAGAATCTAGAGCTTTAAAACGATTTGAAGTTATTCATTACGATGTTTGGGGTCTATGTTCTCTCTAAGGGACTCTGACTTCGTTAGTTTCAAACGGTTGTTCCTTTTGTTGATGTTTGGAATTATTGCACACCAATTAATTTGTTGATGTTTGGAATTATTGCATGCCAATTAAGCAGGGAAACAAACTGGTCATTCTATTTCATTGGTCGTGTTTCCACAGTAGCATCTTCCAGAATATGTCGATTCTTCCGTTCAGCAAGATCGTTTTGTTGGGGTGTATAAGGACAAGTAGTTTGATGAACAATGTCCTGTGCATGTAAATAGGATGCTAACTGAGTCCCAAGGTATTCGCTGCCATTATCGGATCGAAGAATTTTAACAGTAGCATTTAACTGAGTACAAATAAATCGATGCATAATGAAAAAAATAGAGGCAACTTCAGACTTTGTTTTCATTAAGTAAACTATGGTAAGACGAGTACAATCATCAATGAAGGAAACAAAATACTTATGACCAAACACAGAGGTGACCGGACTAGGTCCCCATACATCAGAGTGAATAAGTTCAAAAGGTTGAGAACTGCGAGAATCACTTAAAGGATAAGATGCCCTTTGGTGTTTCCCAAGTTTACAGACTTCACATTCAAACTGAAATTTATTGGACTGAACGCGA
Source organism: Brasenia schreberi (assembly GCA_036023115.1). Classification (NCBI taxonomy): domain Eukaryota; kingdom Viridiplantae; phylum Streptophyta; class Magnoliopsida; order Nymphaeales; family Cabombaceae; genus Brasenia; species Brasenia schreberi. Next base: position 22,370,209 of record JAYKKT010000069.1, on the reverse strand, counting down.
AACTGAGGAATAACATAAGGAATTTTGGACACAAGAAGATGGCCAAGACGATAATGCCAAAGACGAAGATCTGCAGCATGAACGAATGGTGGTGAAGGATGGTGAGGGGTAGAAGGCTGAGGAGAGTCTTCAAGAATGTATAAGCCTTTCTGTAGTTTATCATGTCCAAAGATGTTCCCCGTCCTCAGATCCTGAAATACACAACCAGTAGGATGAAAGGTTACACAACAATGCAAGGCACGAGTTAAAGAGCTGACAGAAAGAAGATTGAGTGGAAAACTCGAAACATGATATACGGATAATAGATTGAAAATACAGGTAGAAACACAGCTCTATTCAACCATATAAGTGAAAGAACCATCCGCTAATTTAATCGGTGCCTAATCCTGAAGTGTTTGGTAAGCTGAAAAATAGGATAAGTCGCCAACCATATGATCTGTAGCCCCTGTATCAATTATCCAGGTATGAAAAGTGGAAGAAGATGAGTGATTACCTGTGACTGTATGCGTAGCCTGTGCCACTGTGGCTTGGGTGGAAGAAACAGAGGTTGTCTCAGAGAATCGTTGTTCAAGACCTTCATGCGTTTGATAATCACCTGAATGCCATCAGTGCTCTGAGTGGAAGATTCAGCCGAATGAACCGAGGGATTTTGTTGTCTATAAGATTCAGGTTTACCATGTAATTCCTAATAATGATCTCTGGTATGACGCGATTTGCCACAATAGGAGCAGAGAAGTTTATTCCTGTCTTCTGAAGTAAAACGACCACAGCCACGGCCACGACTCGGAAGGGCCCCTCTGCCACGACCATGAGAAAGGTCACCGCGGACCTGAAGTGCATGCTGATTTGGAGCAATAACCTGATCCTTCTCAAGATTGCGGCAATCTTCTTCTCTAAGTAATAAGGAGTAAACAGTGCCCAATGAAGGAAGTTCATCTCTGCCTAAGATATTCAATTTCACTGATTCAAATTCCTAATTCACACCCCGTAATAAATCAAATACTTTCTTTTTTTAATCGCCTCATGTCGTTCAGTATAACAAGCAGAGCACTTAATATTCGTATAGTAGAAGAGTTCATCCCAAAGACCGCGGAGATCTGCATAATAGTCACTGATGGACCGATTGACTTGTTTACACTTCCGAATTCTTCCCAAAATCTCATATTCTTTGGCAACATTCTTTTTCCGGAATGCGTGAAGCTGTACGATCCTCTGAATCCCTGACCACTGAATTTGCTGATTTGTTATTTTACTTCATTGATTCTTTAAAGATGATAGGCATGCGTGTGTTATCTATTCTTCAAAGATGATTTGTTCTCCGCCTTCCTTCCTTGCCGCGTAGTAAACATTTCACGTATGCCTTGTGAGTTCTGGTTATCCTGCTATTTTGCACGAAAAAAATGATAGAAGAGTCATTGTGTGTTCGATCCTTCAGAACTGTTCTCACTGCTGAGGGAGTTGTTAAGGGAATAGATCTTCGCATAAATTTATGTCCTTTGTGTGCATACTGTAGTGGCGAACTTCTCCCTAAGGTTTGCTCGAAAAAAAGGCCAAGTTAGTAGAATACAGTGTTGGTCCTCTTCCTGTACATAAAAGATGCCCAAAGATTCTGTAGATAAGAAACTGTAAAAGCAAAGACAACGGAAAACCCTGTGGTACATTTGATGAATCACTAGATTCTTTATCCAGAAAGAATGGTTATGGGCCTTTTGTGATGTTGCATAGCATCGGCGAACATTTGGGTCTTCAGGTTCTGCACTTGCCGAATTTGTTTTGTGAACGACTTGTTGATTTCAGTCTTCGGAAGTCTGCTTTGAATGCCGAGTGTGATGTTGAAGATTGGCCGTGTTATGGGCACCTTTGGGTTGGTCGGCTAAGTCATAAGCTTCGTTTGTAATTGTGAGCTATTTATTGTAGCAGGTGATCTCATTTGAATGAAATAACGGAGTGTTATATTTTGCAGTGATAAGAACGGTGTGATGTTGAAGATGGTACGATTTATACAAAAGCAGATGCCAGCGGGGTCGCCGTCTACGTGGGGAGAAGGAACATCCCGACGGTCGTGTGATTGTACTCGTGAGAATACTAAATAGGTGATGGAACTGGAATGTTGCTGATCGAGAAGACCGCACAAGATGGGAAAACGGGGGCAAATAAGATGTTCGGAGATGGGGCTAAGTCATATGTTCACGTGGTTCGAGATTTGTATGCAATAGGAGCGATGCGATGTAAAATTGGTAAATAGGAAAAGTGGGGAAAATAACATGTTCAAGAAAAGGTTGGAGTTTTGTACGCGGTTGGTGCGTTGGAGCTTTCTCCAATTCGAACGAAGCTCTGCGCGGGTCGAGGAGTTTGAGGTGGGGTTTCATCTTCACTGACGGCCACGACCGTCGGTGTATGTGATATACAGCGACGGATATCGGTTCTGACGGTCGCTGCCGTCAGTGAAGCGACATTTTGCGGTTTTTTCGTCGTTTAAACCTCTCTTCTGCGACAGACATTTGTGCGCCAGTGTTTTCATATATCACTGTCGCGCGCGGCCGTCAGTGAAGCGTGATTTTGCGGTTTTCTCCATCGTTTAAACACCTTTTCTTGACGGACGCTTGTGCGCCAGTGTTTTCACGTATCACTGTCGCGCGCGTTCGCCAGTAAAACGACTCCGCATGGTTACCTGTTCCTAACCCGACGAGTATATGGTGGTTCTCTCAAGCCGTAAAAATCCGATTTGTCATTTATGAAGGAGATGAGCAAGTGCTTAATTTTGAAGGTCAATTGGTCTGAGGTTTATACTAAACCGAGGGTGCTTTGAGCCCGCTAGGTGTGTCCATGTGATCAGACTACAAAAGATCCAAGCGATGAACCAGGCAAGTATTGCATTAGGCCCACTTTGCAGCTTTAGGTAACCCCCCTAAATATTATGACGGGCAATACCCAAGCAAAATTTTGAATTTATTGGATTATCATATACATGATATTTGGTTAAAAGTGGGACACGACAAGTGCTCCGTATGTATAATTGGTCTTTTAAGTACAATGGGAAGGCCAAAGCCAAATGCATGCCTTGGGTATCAACGAAGTCACCCCGCTAACCAGGTGAGATATTCCTCTTCCAGCTCTGCGGATCTTTCTTCTTCTTCTCCTCCTCCTCTTTTAAATAGTGTGTGTCAATATGGTTACAAACCTTCTTTGCGATGGGACAACAATTTGCCTCAGTGGGGTTTGATCGAGGCACGAAGCAACGCGCGTGTACAACGCCCAATAGTAAGAAAATTCGCATGGGAATCAAATGAAGCAATTTGGTAGACCTCCAGGCTCCACTGGGCGTGCTAAAACAGCTCTCTTGTGTTTGTAATTTCAGTTCCAACGAACTTCGATTCGCGACACAATCCACAATAACGCCGAATAAGAGATTACATTTGAACGCACGCTCCGCTATGTGTCTTGGGAATTGGTTAGGATCAGGCATAAATGGGGCTTTTTGGAATTGGTTCAACTAAGAGTGAATTTTGTAGATTTGTATTTCCCACCTCGATCATAACTTAAGACTTTAGCCCATTGTCAACTTCTTACTTATATTCTTTAAATATCTCAAGTATCTCGTATTTATATGCTTATATATATACACACAATGACCGATAAAGTTTATCAAATAAACCTTATCTCGATATGATCTCACCCTAAAGGGTCCACATAAGTCCGTGTTAATGATTTCTAATTGGGTTGTTGTCCTAATAATCAAGATTTTGAGATAATGGGGTAAGTTGGGTCCAGTATGAAAATACGTGGATGAAGATTGCATTTAGATCAGCATGTTGGACCTGGCCTGGTTGGTAAAGCTAGGATCCTTCCACTTTAGGTTCGATTGGGATTTTGGGATAACGGGGCAAGTTGGGTCCGCTTGAGTTCGGATCCAATCTGATCAAACTAAAGGCGATGGATTCAGAAGATTGAGACGAACGCAAGGGAGAAAGAAGAGAAGAGGGACCGGCGGTACGTGGCAGAACACTATGAGGGGATATCAGGCCGATTAAGGAGAATTCAAATTTAAGACATCCTTCATCATGAACTGCCTTGCCCGGGAAAGTATTCCATGGCTGCTTCATATCCTTGAGAAGAGTCGAAACTTTTCGGTTGTTCCTTGTTTCCTTTTGAGTTACGACTGATAACATGGCCCTAGATCTGTAAGTGTAAATTTTTTCTTTCTTTTCATATGTTACAGTCAATACTCGTTGAGTTGTATGCTGTAGAAGTTATTGTCGAGGTGCATGCTGTGGCAGCCGAATGATGTCCTTCCTTTTTTGTTTTTAAGATGTCTTGTGGGCTATTTATCTCTTTTGACTGAACGTTCTACTTTCTGCATGTGGGCAGGCTAAGAGAAGAGAATAGGCTAGGTTAGAATTTTAAAATCAAGAAGTGCAGTTGTATGTTTGAGTGCGATTAGCTCAATTTCACGTAGCTTTTTCCTTGGCTTGTTTGAGGTTCAATATAAGCTCGCTCAATGCTTTCTCCTCAGTTATGTTTCCATTTTCAGAGATTTGGGATTTTAAGGCATCGTCTCACGTTTCTTTTCAAAACTTATAATTTTAAAATCAATTACATGTGAAATTCATTTTCATAGAAAATTTTGGTGTTTGCACAATAACCACGAACCTAGATTTTAGGAAAGTTTTACTTTTTATACCAAGTAAAAGTTGATCTCCTGTGCTAACAAAACTGCTTATTTTAATAAGTCTGAGTTCCTCAAATTTGGTGTTTAAGTGAGCTTCAAGGCATGCAACTTTTCATAACTTGATTGCCTGGCTTGGTTTTTGTTTGAACGAGGGTATGATTTGGAGAAGCGGATTCTTGCTTTAACAGATGATTGAATTGGGTCCAAGTCAAGAGGTTTGGGTTATGGATCTCGGAATGTATTGAAATTTGAGTCTTTTTGAATTCAATTGGATTCAACTTGGAAATCGATTGGGGTCCAATTTGAAGTGGGTTTGGTTTTGGATAAAGGATAAGTTGGGATTGATTCATCTAGACGAATGGTTGGGTCCAAGGTACATCAGGTCAAAAGGGAAAAGCATATTGTGTCAAATGGGCCGATTCAGATTGAGCGGAGGTGGATTAAATCAGATAGGAAAAGGATGTGATCTAGTTCGGATGAATCGAACTGGATTCACGGATCGGGTCTCACCAGTTAGACCCGATCCTGTTCGTGCCTTTGTTTCAAGGATTAGGACCCGAGCTTCAGCATCAAAGGGGAGAGAGAGGATCTGGGTCGGCAGCGGTGATGGCCCTGATGGGGGCCACTGACTGCGGTCAACGACGGGACTTGGTGACGAGGAGGTCGGAAGTCGGAGGCCGAAGGCCGAGACGTCGGTGACGATGGCGGTGCGTTAAGGCTTTTGGCGAGCGAGTTAGGCCTTTTCTGTTTCTGGAGCAGCTGAGGAAGGGGCGATGGCGGTCATGATTTGAGGAGGGGCCAGTGGTGGACAAGGTCGAGTATCGGTGAATGGAAGATGGAGGCGGCGATGGACGGTCAGATTGAGGGCAGAGGAGGCTTTGAGTGATAGCTAATGGAGAAATGTAAAAGGTTGGTGATGGGCGGTTCTGACTAGGGAATGGCGAGGATGGTGACCGTGGTGGTTCGGATGCTGACTGATAGAGTGGGGATTTTCATGGGTTTTGACGGCCGAAGGGGAGTCAATGGTTGGTCGGATGAGCAGCAAGGTGATGGGGGTCTTCCCCTCTTCAATCAGGTTTCGAACTCATACACACACAGAGAATGTCTTTGCCTTGTATTCCCTTTCTGTTTTTGCAGAAATACAATGAACGAATGCTAGAGACAGGATGCGGTTCCCATGTTGAGAGGAGATGATCCATGAAGGGCCATCGCTGTGGATTTTCATAGAGCTTCTTGGCCGATTTTTGCATTGAATCCTTCATATTTTCAGCCAAATTTTACTGATTTTGTACGACTTTCTGGATCTCTCACAGGGTCTACACAGTGGCCGCCTGATATTGTTGACTTTCTTGAGGCAGCAATTTTCCTGCCTGATTCTGATGTCCTTGGCACGACGAACTAGTCCTGCTTTTCATGCTGCAACCGTGTCTTTCATGTTGCGTGGTATATTTGTTTTCTTTTTCAGGTCATCGTCATATGGTGCGGTTGTTGAGGAAGATAGGGTGACCGAGTGTCTACTCTACTCTCTTGATTGTGACGACGTCCAAGATTTGGCAGATGGTTCTACCACACTATGAGGGGATATCAGGCTGATTAAGGAGAATTCAAATTTAAGACATCCTTCATCATGAACTGCCTTGCCCGGGAAAGTATTCCATGGCTGCTTCATATCCTTGAGAAGAGTCGAAACTTTTCGGTTGTTCCTTGTTTCCTTTTGAGTTACGACTGATAACATGGCCCTAGATCTGTAAGTGTAAATTTTTTCTTTCTTTTCATATGTTACAGTCAATACTCGTTGAGTTGTATGCTGTAGAAGTTATTGTCGAGGTGCATGCTGTGGCAGCCGAATGATGTCCTTCCTTTTTTGTTTTTAAGATGTCTTGTGGGCTATTTATCTCTTTTGACTGAACGTTCTACTTTCTGCATGTGGGCAGGCTAAGAGAAGAGAATAGGCTAGGTTAGAATTTTAAAATCAAGAAGTGCAGTTGTATGTTTGAGTGCGATTAGCTCAATTTCACGTAGCTTTTTCCTTGGCTTGTTTGAGGTTCAATATAAGCTCGCTCAATGCTTTCTCCTTAGTTATGTTTCCATTTTCAGAGATTTGGGATTTTAAGGCATCGTCTCACGTTTCTTTTCAAAACTTATAATTTTAAAATCAATTACATGTGAAATTCATTTTCATAGAAAATTTTGGTGTTTGCACAATAACCACGAACCTAGATTTTAGGAAATGGCCGGGCTTTATCTTATTTAAGAAGCTAGTAGTGTTTTCGACTTGATAAACATCCAATGTCGTGCACGCACACATGTATATGTTTGTCTGTCTGTATGATATACATATGCAAGAGATTGGAATGTATATACATGTGTACACACACATACATACATGCATATACATTCGTACATACATACATATATATATATGTCTGTGTGTGCTTGTGTTTGTTCCTTCAGATATATGTACATATTGCTCTATGTATCTATCTATCTATCTATATATATATATATATATATATATTTATATTTTCTCTCTCTCTCTCTACAAACCGAAACATATATATATATATATATATATATATATATATATATATTATATGCATTTTTGTCTGAGAGAGAGAGAGAGGCTTACCATGTGAAATTCATTTTCATGGAAAATTTTGGGTGTTTCACACAATGACTATGAACCCAAAGTTTTTTCTTTAGGAAATGAAAGCCATCGCTTCGTGCAATTACATTTACATTTAAGAAGAAAGTAGTGTTTTCAACTCAATAGTCGTTCCATTGTCCTGTACACACACATATATACATCCCGTTAGTGTTTTCAACTCAATAGTCGTTCCTTGGCTTGTTTGAGGTTTAATATATTGGCTTGTTTGAGGTTTAATATAAGCTCACTCAATGCTTTCTCCTTAGTTATGTTTCTATTTTCAGAGATATGAGATTTTAAGGCATCGTCTCATGTTTCTTTTCAAAACTTATAATTTTAAAATCAATTACATGTGAATTTCATTTTCATAGAAAATTTTGGGTGTTTGCACAATAACCACAAACCTAGATTTTAGGAAATGGCCGGGCTTTATCTTATTTAAGAAGCTAGTAGTGTTTTCGACTTGATAAACATCCCAATGTCATGCACGCACACATGTATATGTCTGTCTGTCTGTATGGTATACATATGCAAGAGATTGGAATGTATATACTCTTATACATAAAACATTCTATTAATCAACATAAAGAAAACTTACATAAGAGGGCAGATTGGAGGCATACCTCCAATCTGCAATAACTCCCAGGATCGGCACTCCCACAGCAACCGTCCTCCTCTCTCTTTCCTCTCTTTTCTTATTACCTAACTAAACCCTAATTAGCTATTAATACCCTGTCTAACTTAATTTACTAATCTACCCCTAATAAGTATTAGCTATATCTAAAGTAACATAAGACACAAAATGACATGCCCAGACATGCCCGACTTTCCTTAACACTCCCCCTCAAGTTGGGTGGAAAATGTTTATGACACCTAACTTGGATAAGGTCTCTTTTAACAGTTTGCTGGTAGTAGCTTTAGTCAAGAAATCAGCCCTCTGTTTGATAGAATGAACATACTCCAGCTGGAATTCTTTATTAGATATCTTCTCCCTGATGAAGTGGCAGTCAATTTCTATATGCTTGGTCCTTTCATGATATACGGGATTTGATGCCATCTGAATAGCTGCACTGCTATCACAATATAGAGGTATAGGATGGTTAAGAGAATAACCCAATTCACTAATCAATGATGATATCCATTTTCCTTCACACATAGCTTGTGCTATAGCTCTATACTCAGCTTCTACTGTAGATCTTGCAACCACTGTCTATTTTTTACTCTTCCACGATATAATATTACCACCCTGTAGTTGACTTCCTGTCATCGGAAGAACCAGCCCAGTCAGCATCCGAATAAAGTGCAATGTCCAAATTTGATGATTTTGAATAAAGTAAACCCATTCCTGAAGTTGATTTGAGATATCTAAGAATTCTATACACTGCATCCATCTGATTTTTTGTTGGTGAGTGCATATATCTATCTGCTCACAATCCCAACTGCATAAGTAATATCTGGTCGAGTAATGGTCAAATATATAAGCTTTCCCACTAGTTTCTGATATTTGTGGATGTCCTTGAACTCTTCACTGTCACCTTTAAAGAATTTCTGGTTTACCTCCATAGGAGTGTCACTAAGTTTGCAGTCAAGCATTTGAGTTTCTTTAAGAAAATCCATTAGGTATTTCCGCTGAGTTAAGAAGATACCTTTGTCAGAGTAGAGAACTTCTATGCCCAAGAAATAGTGAAGCCTACCCAAATCCTTAATCTCTAATAATTTATGAAGATTCTTTTTCAACTCTGAAATTTCTTCAATGTCATCTCCTATAACAATAATATCATCAACATACATCGCAAGAATATATATTTTTGCCCCTCTCTTGAAGAATATTGTATGATCATTGAGACTTCTGCTGTATCCCAGACTGCACACGGCTTTATTGAATTTATCAAACCAAGCTCTTGGAGACTGTTTTAACCCATATATTGCTTTATTGAGTTTACATACGCTATTAGAAGATAAAAGAGTGCTGGTCATTCCAGGAGGTAGTTCCATGTACACTTCTTCATTTAAATCTCCCTGTAAAAAGGCATTTTTGACATCCAATTGCCGTAGATTTCATCCCAAGTTTGTTGCCATACTCAGAAGTATTCTAATTGATGTAAGCTTGGCCACGGGTGCAAATGTTTCTGTATAATCAATTCCATATGACTGATTGTATCCTTTAGCAACCAATCTGGCTTTATATCTCTCCATTGTCCCATCTGCCTTATATTTAATAGTAAACACCCACTTACATCCTACAGTATTCCTATCAGAAGGCAACTGTGTGATGATCCATGTATTGTTTTTTACCAGTGCATTCAATTCTTCTTCAATTACAGCTTTCCATAAAGGGCACTTGATTGCTTCTTCAAACTTCGAAGGAATGTTATGTTTTTCAGCATTCATAATGAAGTTTTGGCACCTCTGAGACGTATTGGCATATGAAACATAATTAAAAATGGGATATCGTGCACATGTACGCTTACCTTTTCGAACAGCAATAGGGATTTCAAGATCACTTTCCACTTGTACTTGGGGATCTGGTTGAAGGGAATTCTCTTTAGCACATGGTTCTTCTTGAGAGTATACAATCCTCCGTTGTCCTTTCTGGTATGTCAGAATATCTTTTGATGGCTGAGTGTTCTCACTGTTGCAGTCAACGATCTCAGGAAACTCCCCCTCGCTAGGAACGAGCGGAAGAACACAAGTAGAATTTGGAGAAGATGCCATGGAAGGAGAATAATAAGGGGTAAGTTCAAAGAAGGTGACATCCATAGAAACATAGAGCTTTCGAAGCAATGGGTCATAACATTTGTAGCCTTTCTGAGAGGTGGAGTAGCCAAGAAAAATACACTTAACAGACTTGGCATCAAGTTTATCACGATGATGAAGATGAATATGGATAAAACAGGTACACTCAAAGGTACGAGGAAGGAGATGAAATGATTGTGAATCTTTATGAACACGATGAAGAGGACTCTCCCCCTGAGTGGTATGACTAGGCATGCGATTTATAAGATAAACAACAGTGAGGACAGCATCACTCCAATAAAATTTGGGAACATTACTTTGAAGAAGAAGGGTGCGGGCAACTTCCAGAATATGTCGATTCTTCCGTTCAGCAAGACCGTTTTGTTGGGGGTGTATAAGGACAAGTAGTCTGATGAACAATGCCCTGTGCATGTAAATAGGATGCTAACTGAGTCCCAAGGTATTCGCTGCCATTATCGGATCGAAGAATTTTAACAGTAGCATTTAACTGAGTACAAATAAATCGATGCATAATGGGAAAAATAGAGGCAACTTCAGACTTTGTTTTCATTAAGTAAACTATGGTAAGACGAGTACAATCATCAATGAAGGAAACAAAATACTTATGACCAAACACAGAGGTGACCGGACTAGGTCCCCATACATCAGAGTGAATAAGTTCAAAAGGTTGAGAACTGCGAGAATCACTTAAAGGATAAGATGCCCTTTGGTGTTTCCCAAGTTGACATACTTCACATTCAAACTGAAATTTATTGGACTGAACGCGAAACTGAGGAATAACATAAGGAATTTTGGACACAGGAAGATGGCCAAGACGATAATGCGAAAGACGAAGATCTGCAGCATGAACGGATGGTGGTGAAGGACGGTGAGGGGTAGAAGGCTGAGGAGAGTCTTCAAGAATGTATAAGCCTTTCTGTAGTTTACCATATCCAAAGATGTTCCCCATCCTCAGATCCTGAAATACATAACCAGTAGGATGGAAGATTACACAACAATACAAGGCACGAGTTAAAGAGCTGACAGAAAGAAGATTGAGTGGAAAACTCGGAACATGATATACGGATGATAGATCGGAAATACAGGTAGAAACACGGCTCTGTTCAACCATATAAGTGAAAGAACCATCCACTAATTTAATCGGTGCATGATCCTGAAGTGTCTGGTAAGCTGAAAAATAGGATAAGTCGCCAACCATATGATCTGTAGCCCCTGTATCAATTATCCAGTATGAAAAGTGGAAGAAGAGGAGTGATTACCTGTGACTGTATGCGTAGCCTGTGCCACTGTGGCTTGGGTGGAGGAAACAGAGGTTGTCTCAGAGAATCGTTGTTCAAGACCTTCTATGCGTTTGATAATCGCCTGAATGCCATCAGTGCTCTGAGTGGAAGATTCAGCCGAATGAACCGAGGGATTTTGTTGTCTATAAGATTCAGGTTTACCATGTAATTCCCAATAATGATCTCTGGTATGATGCGATTTGCCACAATAGGAGCAGAGAAGTTTATTCCTGTCTTCTGAAGTAAAACGACCACAGCCACGGCCACGACTCGGAAGGGCCCCTCTGCCACGACCATGAGAAAGGTCACCTCGGACCTGAAGTGCATGCTGATCTGGAGCAGTAACCTGATCCTTCTCAAGATTGCGGCAATCTTCTTCTCTGAGTAATAAGGAGTAAACAGTGCCCAATGAAGGAAGTTCATCTCTGCCTAAGATATTCAATTTCACTTATTCAAATTCCTGATTCACACCCCTCAATAAATCAAATACTTTCTTTTTTTCAATCGCCTCATGTCGTTCAGTATAACAAGCAGAGCACTTAATATTCGTATAGTAGAAGAGTTCATCCCAAAGACCGCGGAGATCTGCATAATAGTCACTGATGGACCGATTGACTTGTTTACACTTCCGAATTCTCTTCAAAATCTCATATTCTTTGGCAACATTCTTTTTCCGAGAATAAGTCTCGGCTACGGCACACCAAATGTCATGGGCAGAGTCTAAAAACATAAATGTTTTTGCAATGGAAGGAATCATGGACTAGAGTAACCACGATGAGATTAAGGCATCTTCTCTTTTCCAGGTAGAATAAAGACTATCATGAGGTTCAGGCATGGGAGAGTGACCCATCAAATGTGCCCATCTCTCCCTAGCTACAATGGCAAGTTCCACAGAACGTGCTCATTCCATGTAATTACGACCATCTAATTTAGTCTGGGTAATCTGAAGAGTGTCTGCTTTGTCAAACGAACTAGAGTGGTCACCGGGATAAATGGAAGGAGCAATGCCCTTACCTTTGTCAGCCATGAAGAATAAAGGCTGAAGAAATATAAAAATGGCAGCAAGAGGGATCACGCAAATAAAGAAGAGATGTTGCACCAGCGGAGAAACAAGTAGGAAGACAAAAAAAATTGCCAACACAATGGTAAATAATACCAGAAGAGTGCAGACTACAGTTCGAATGAATATCGTTGAAGATGGAGCAAGAAGGATGTTAAAGAATAGCCTGCAATAGAGGGAAGTTCACGCAGGAAACGGTAGCGCCAAGGAAACCACACTGAGGAATACCACCTGTCCTTGGTCCCAAGGGGCAGGTAAAGATGGGGGCCACTAAGCTTTTTGGAGCGGAAAAACAACCACGCTGAAATGTACAGAGAAGACACAGCGGAAGAAAACAGAAACAGCCATCAAATTAGTCCTCCCTTGAATAAGAGACTCACAAAAATCGCTGAAAAATCGTAGTACGATAATCCCTACTGAGTAACTCCCTTGAAGAAGCCAGTGCGAGGTGATGGCAATGCTCGACCGATGCCTACAATCCAAAGCTCCTCGGAAGTATATGCCAAACACTAACAGATTCAGTGGAGCGTGAAAGCCCCATCTAGGGTGGACGAGATGCTGGCAATGTGGTTGAATGGCAATCGAAGCAAAACGCTGCACCATCGGAAGACTGTGATGAACAGATGCAGTGCACGACATAGCAGACGTCGATGCTAGCAAGTGGAGATGGGGAAGGCAAGATCACGATTTTTTGAACGGAAGACGCCTGGCATCTTATACATAAAACAATTAATCAACATAAAGCTGCACCATCGGAAGACTGTGATGAACAGATGCAGTTGGCACGACATAGCAGACGTCGATCAACAGCTAGCAAGTGGAGATTGGGGAAGGCAAGATCACGATTTTTTGCAAGGGAAGACGCCTGACATCTGATACCATCTTATACATAAAACATTCTATTAATCAACATAAAGAAAACTTACATAAGAGGGCAGATTGGAGGCATACCTCCAATCTGCAACAACTCCCAGGATCGGCACTCCCACAGCAGCCGTCCTCCTCTCTCTTTCCTCTCTTTTCTTATTACCTAACTAAACCCTAATTAGCTATTAATACCCTGTCTAACTTAATTTCCTAATCTACCCCTAATAAGTATTAGCTATATCTAAAGTAACATAAGACACAAAATGACATGCCCAGACATGCCCGACTTTCCTTAACATATACATGTGTACACACACATACATACATGCATATACATTCGTACATACATATATATATATATATATATATATATATATATATATATATGTGTGTGTGTGTGTGTGCTAGTGTTTGTTCCTTCACATATATGTACATATTGCTCTATCTATCTATATATATATTTCGATTCGTCTCTCTCTCTTATAAACCGAAACATATATCTATATATATATATGCATTTTTGTCTGAGAGAGAGAGAGAGAGAGAGGCTTAACATGTGAAATTCATTTTCATGGAAAATTTTGGGTGTTTCACACAATAACTATGAACCCAAAGTTTTTTCTTTAGGAAATGAAAGCCATCGCTTTGGTGCAATTACATTTAAGAAGAAAGTAGTGTTTTCAACTCAATAGTCGTTACATTTAAGAAGAAAGTAGTGTTTTCAACTCAATACCTTATGGAAGAAGCGTGTAATTGGGTAGATTTAGATGAGCTCACTGATAACTTGACTTACAGGAGGCTATTAACTCATGTGAATCGTTATACTCAGAAAAAGTTATGGATGAAGAAATTGAATCCATTAAGAAAAACCAAGTCTGGGAGTTTAGTGATTTGTCAAGAGGAAGGAAAGCCATAGGTTGCAAATGGGTTCTAAAAAAGAAATATAAGGTCGATGGTTCGATCGACAAGTTTAAAGCGAGGTTGGTTACAAAGGGTTTTTTGCAAAAGGAAAGAATAGATTATGTTGATACTTATTCTATATAAAGTTAAAGGCTAAGAAGATAAAGTATGTAGGTTGAGAAAATCCCTATATGGCCTGAAACAGTGACCTCGCCATTGGTATTTGACTTTTCAAAATGTCATAGCTGAACTTTAGTTTGTGGCTAATGATCTTGATCACTATGTATATGTCTGGAACACTGAGAGTCTGCATCTATACCTGTTGCAAAAAAGGTTAATTTGAGAAGGTTGATTGTCCCGCTGAAGGAGACGATAAGCCCAATGTTCCTTATGCACACAGCCTGCCTGATGTATGCTATGTTATTCACAAGACCTGATATCAGCTTTGTTGTTGGTCTTTTAAGTAGATATCAAAGTAATCCTGGATGGCAACATTGGATAGAGTGATATTTTAAAGGAACAAAAGGCTTTAAACTTTTTTTTACAAGCAGATGAACTGAAAGTGATAGGATACTCATATGGTGACTTTGCCGAGAGCAAAGATGATAGCAAATCAATCTCGGGACAAATATTCTTATTTTGAGGTGGTGCAGTTTATTGGGCATGCAAGAAACAAGGTTGTGTAGCATTGCATACACAAGAGACTGAGTTTGGCTGCTACTAGTGTTGTTTGGATAAGGTGCTTTATACGTGATTTGAAGCTAGATATAGCCAACGAGCCGATTGTTATGTATTGTGACAACAGTGCAGCAATTACTCTTATTAAGAGTTGAGCTGATAACTCACGAAGCAAGCATATAATGGTTAAATATCACTATATTCATGATATGCTCAAAAGAAATAAAATAACTATATGTTATATGCCAACTATTAATATTTTGGTTGACCCCTTAACAAAAGGCATCTCAGAATAATTGTTTACTAAACGTGTAACCCATATGAGGTTGAGATATGTCTAGTATATAAGTGTAGAAAATACATTTGTATTGAGAGTTATGCTTGAAAAACACATTCCTTGTGGAAAAACCGCATAACGGTTGTGAGTTGCAATTAAGTTGCAACAAGAAAATTTGATACAACTTGGTAAACCCTAAAGTAGTGGGAGGAAAACCAGTGTATCAAAAAGATTGGCTCTAGTGGCCAAGTGAGAGATGTAAGTAGTGGATGACCACTCTCTAGTATATAAGTGTAGAAAATACATTTGTATTGAGAGTTATGCTTGAAAAACACATTCCTTGTGGAAAAACCGCATAACGGTTGTGAGTTGCAATTAAGTTGCAACAAGAAAATTTGATACAACTTGGTAAACCCTAAAGTAGTGGGAGGAAAACCAGTGTATCAAAAAGATTGGCTCTAGTGGCCAAGTGAGAGATGTAAGTAGTGGATGACCACTCTCGGTCTCGTTACTAACAACGACCATGAAATGCGGGAAGAAGGGCCCTCTTCCCGAATTTCATGAGATCTTATTTTTTCGAAAGTTATTCATAAAAACCGATTTCTATTTTTCAAAAGGAAAACACACGCATCTCCCACACAAGAGCAAACATGGATGTTAAAAGAGAAAGCCCACAGCGGTAAACGCGGAAGACGCAAAGCCATGTATAAATACAGAGAATACACAACATGAAATAAATGTATACATAGATTATGTGAACCCTTTGCGGGAAACCCCAAAAACCATATATACATTTCTATTTCATTTTCTACAGGAAACATACACAAAAAGAAGAAAGCAGAAAGCAAAACCAAAGTAGTCAGTCGGCATCCGTTGCGCACAACCGAACCGAGCAAAGATTGACGGCTTTGGCAATCATCGGTTGTCCCAACAATGTATGCATTTGTATATATAACTATTTATATTCATCTGTAATTGTATATATATATATATATATATAGATAGATAGATAGATTCATATGCCTTTGTGTGTGTGAGAGACAGTGAGAGAGATAGGGAGAGGCTTAAATTATTTCCGACAGCTGTTGTTGACTCTCTGGTGGTTGTATTTCATTTGTTTACTGTTCTTTTTCTGGATACGTTTTCTATTTAGGCTCTTTGAGATCCATCTCTAGCTTTCCGTATTCATACTGATGCTTTTAGGGTGCCCCACCTCGTTTTAGCATGTCTTTTGATTAAATCCATCCACAGAAGAAGAAACATTAATGTCATCTATTGAAGAGAAAAGCTAAAGATGTTTATTAATTACCATGTATATTTTGAGGTAGTTGTTTCTCTGGGGTGAGTTTGGAAGTTAGAGCTAAGCACCGACGTTCTAGCTGGTGGGGGATATTCAGGGTGGCCTGTGATATATGAATAATGTGTTCTTGCTTTCTCGCATTCATCCTAACCACTGAATTAGTTGATATATGACGAGGAAGTGTTGCTTATATCTTCGTAGGAATAAAAGGGAACTGTAGCATGGAATAGTTGCATTCAGTTGTAGCTTAAAGTCACCGGAAAGGCCAATTCTTGTGAAGCTGTACGATCCTCTGAATCCCTGACCACTGAATTTGCTGATTTGTTATTTTACTTCATTGATTCTTTAAAGATGATAGGCATGCGTGTGTTATCTATTCTTCAAAGATGATTTGTTCTCCGCCTTCCTTCCTTGCCGCGTAGTAAACATTTCACGTATGCCTTGTGAGTTCTGGTTATCCTGCTATTTTGCACGAAAAAAATGATAGAAGAGTCATTGTGTGTTCGATCCTTCAGAACTGTTCTCACTGCTGAGGGAGTTGTTAAGGGAATAGATCTTCGCATAAATTTATGTCCTTTGTGTGCATACTGTAGTGGCGAACTTCTCCCTAAGGTTTGCTCGAAAAAAAGGCCAAGTTAGTAGAATACAGTGTTGGTCCTCTTCCTGTACATAAAAGATGCCCAAAGATTCTGTAGATAAGAAACTGTAAAAGCAAAGACAACGGAAAACCCTGTGGTACATTTGATGAATCACTAGATTCTTTATCCAGAAAGAATGGTTATGGGCCTTTTGTGATGTTGCATAGCATCGGCGAACATTTGGGTCTTCAGGTTCTGCACTTGCCGAATTTGTTTTGTGAACGACTTGTTGATTTCAGTCTTCGGAAGTCTGCTTTGAATGCCGAGTGTGATGTTGAAGATTGGCCGTGTTATGGGCACCTTTGGGTTGGTCGGCTAAGTCATAAGCTTCGTTTGTAATTGTGAGCTATTTATTGTAGCAGGTGATCTCATTTGAATGAAATAACGGAGTGTTATATTTTGCAGTGATAAGAACGGTGTGATGTTGAAGATGGTACGATTTATACAAAAGCAGATGCCAGCGGGGTCGCCGTCTACGTGGGGAGAAGGAACATCCCGACGGTCGTGTGATTGTACTCGTGAGAATACTAAATAGGTGATGGAACTGGAATGTTGCTGATCGAGAAGACCGCACAAGATGGGAAAACGGGGGCAAATAAGATGTTCGGAGATGGGGCTAAGTCATATGTTCACGTGGTTCGAGATTTGTATGCAATAGGAGCGATGCGATGTAAAATTGGTAAATAGGAAAAGTGGGGAAAATAACATGTTCAAGAAAAGGTTGGAGTTTTGTACGCGGTTGGTGCGTTGGAGCTTTCTCCAATTCGAACGAAGCTCTGCGCGGGTCGAGGAGTTTGAGGTGGGGTTTCATCTTCACTGACGGCCACGACCGTCGGTGTATGTGATATACAGCGACGGATATCGGTTCTGACGGTCGCTGCCGTCAGTGAAGCGACATTTTGCGGTTTTTTCGTCGTTTAAACCTCTCTTCTGCGACAGACATTTGTGCGCCAGTGTTTTCATATATCACTGTCGCGCGCGGCCGTCAGTGAAGCGTGATTTTGCGGTTTTCTCCATCGTTTAAACACCTTTTCTTGACGGACGCTTGTGCGCCAGTGTTTTCACGTATCACTGTCGCGCGCGTTCGCCAGTAAAACGACTCCGCATGGTTACCTGTTCCTAACCCGACGAGTATATGGTGGTTCTCTCAAGCCGTAAAAATCCGATTTGTCATTTATGAAGGAGATGAGCAAGTGCTTAATTTTGAAGGTCAATTGGTCTGAGGTTTATACTAAACCGAGGGTGCTTTGAGCCCGCTAGGTGTGTCCATGTGATCAGACTACAAAAGATCCAAGCGATGAACCAGGCAAGTATTGCATTAGGCCCACTTTGCAGCTTTAGGTAACCCCCCTAAATATTATGACGGGCAATACCCAAGCAAAATTTTGAATTTATTGGATTATCATATACATGATATTTGGTTAAAAGTGGGACACGACAAGTGCTCCGTATGTATAATTGGTCTTTTAAGTACAATGGGAAGGCCAAAGCCAAATGCATGCCTTGGGTATCAACGAAGTCACCCCGCTAACCAGGTGAGATATTCCTCTTCCAGCTCTGCGGATCTTTCTTCTTCTTCTCCTCCTCCTCTTTTAAATAGTGTGTGTCAATATGGTTACAAACCTTCTTTGCGATGGGACAACAATTTGCCTCAGTGGGGTTTGATCGAGGCACGAAGCAACGCGCGTGTACAACGCCCAATAGTAAGAAAATTCGCATGGGAATCAAATGAAGCAATTTGGTAGACCTCCAGGCTCCACTGGGCGTGCTAAAACAGCTCTCTTGTGTTTGTAATTTCAGTTCCAACGAACTTCGATTCGCGACACAATCCACAATAACGCCGAATAAGAGATTACATTTGAACACACGCTCCGCTATGTGTCTTAGGAATTGGTTAGGATCAGGCATAAATGGGGCTTTTTGGAATTGGTAACTAAGAGTGAATTTTGTAGATTTGTATTTCCCACCTCGATCATAACTTAAGACTTTAGCCCATTGTCAACTTCTTACTTATATTCTGCATAGTTCAATGGTATTGACCTTAACACTGCCAGGGATCCCCTCGATCTTCAGTTCTTCCCTTCCCTCACCAAACCATTTTCCAAATGCCAAACTCCATGGGCTCTTCAAAAAGTCTTTGCTTTGCTTTCACTCTCTCAACTCTGCAACCGGGTATCACACGAGCCCCAAACCTCTTCGTGAGGTCCACCACGAATTGCTCCCAAGTTGGGTTGGGTCGGCCGCGGAATGGCAAGCCACTCCATCAAGTCTATGCATCCTACCGGCGCGGCACGGTTGCGGTTGCCCCAATCACCATGGGCTGGCTCGTCCCTCTGTCACCAGCTAAGTAGTGTAAGTGTGTAGCGTGCCAACCCCCAACGCCTTACTCCCTGACCCGACTTGCTCCCGTAATCCCTAGGCCCTCCAACTATCATTGTAGAATCTCTTCTCGACCCGTAGCCTACTCTTCTCCTAATTAGAACTACCCCCTAGGGTTGTTGATAGGATAAATTCTGACTCCACACCCAATTCGCGACCGGACCAAGGTAAGAAGCAGTTGCACACACTCCTCTCAAAATGTGAACTACCCACTGACCTGCGATTAGCGTATTTAAGAGTTCTTTGCCGAGGGTTGCTGTGGAAAGGCCGCCGATGCCTTCATCGGATAAGATCTTTCCTCCATCGCACCATGACCCGATTCAGGGCTATCAATAAACCATGGAAGGCCTATCTCGAACTCGCGTCATCTACTGAAGCGGGCCGGGCCACCACCTTCCTTCCACTATAGAAAGAACTATCAACGACTCTTTGAATTGCATATGCCTTTCTTTGATCGAAAGTAGATTCTTTCATGTCAGACAAATAATAACTAGTGAGCGGCACGAGTATATGTTTTGAATGCGGACGATTTGGACAAGGGAATAAGGAGGTTGTCAAAGCCCTCGCATTGCTTGAATCTCAACACTATAGTACTTTGTCTCCATGAGGAAGACCGGGACCTTGCTGTAACAAGAGCGGAAGCTCTAACTGCTCGTGGGTTCCCAAGCCCCCAAGCTAAGGAGTCTTTATTTCCGGTCCACGTTAGGGTAGGTAGGTAGGGTCTCTGAGGCGGATTGGATGACGGGGCGATAAAGACTAAAGAAAGAAGGCCCTATGCCTAGACGCCCCCACGCCACACTGCCAGGCAATCTTCTTCCTTGATCTCGATTTGCACATCTCCTAGAGGCCTTATCACTATAGGATTGATTGATTGTTCTTGCTATTGAAAAGCTCTCTCACATCAATCATCCAAAGTGCAGTAAAGAAAGGCCTGGTCGGCACCTATAGCGCATCGCCTATTAGCTCAGCTCTTGTACTTTCAGCGTGGATCAATTCGTAAAACAGAAGAATTCAGTCTATCTTTCTCTTCTCACCCTTACTGAAAGCGCGAAGGGGTCGAGAATCATTAAGTGCAGTACATACTATACCGATAATAGTTTATCTTTGCTATACAACTAATTGATATAGATGGTAAGGCTCCCACGGGGCGGGTAAGCAGTAGCGGCTTACAGTAGCGGGCTTACAACTAAAGAGGTTGTCGTCTCATTTTCATTCGTCAGTTTGGCCGGAGCCACAGATCTACCCACTACTAAGGCCCACGGAGCGCAAGAAGGAATTTTTCTCAGACTACCTTGCCTTGCACTTCTCCAGCCAAACCCCAACTTATACGGTTAGTAGTAGGGCCTTGCTTCTACGCTGATTCAGCTTCTTCAGCTGATGAAGCACGCCAGGCGCCTCCTTTCTTCCTTAGCTTCTCCGCTTGTTCCTTAGCGCTACGGAAGCGGGGCTAGTGCGCTTATGAAGCTTCTTTAGCACCCGGCAGCCTACTAGCTTAGCAAGATCATCCACTGAAGAAGCGCTTGTTAGCTTCACTATAGGCGCTTCCTAGCTTAGCTGATTAAAGGGTCAGTTACATCAAACTGATTATGATGCCACCAGGCGACACCATCTATATGCACTTCAATATATGTATTCTAATATGCATGTAGTGTAGTGAGAGATCGAATCTCTTGCAGCGAACTGAAAGAGTGGAAATCCATGCAACATACATGTATGCAGTCTTCTTATTACAGCCTTTCACTATAGCCCACAATGAAGGTAAGGGCAGCAACCAAAGGAGGCTTGGAACAGAGACGTCTCTTTCAGATGATGCAGTGCAGGTTTTGAACGGATCAGTCCTTGTGTCATGGCAATAAGAGGGCATAGGCAATAACCATCTATCAGAGACAACCCTACGCAATCATGTTTTTCCTATTTGACATGAGTCAGCATATGCGATCCCTCTTGGATGTATGACGAACCAGCAAGACTGATGAAGAAAACCTGGATCATGTACAAGACATACACAAGGTTGCAACATTAATTCATGGATTTTCTACGGCCATTGGTTATGTGCAGCATTCAGTCATCACGCTCATATGCTGCAGACCGATTCAACCGCCCCGTGGGAGTTGCTGGCTAGGCATGGTTGCACACAATTATATCTGTTTTATCAACTGAATGGAAATGAAATGTGGAGCGTGTGAGAGCTCACCTTACAGTAGCGGCAGGTAGCGGTCCTGTATCACGCTCGACACATTACAAGCATGAACCAAATATCCTAGCAGTACATCATCTGAGATGGTCAATCTCTGGTATACACCAGTTCATGCAATTGACTCAAGCATTAACTCAGCAAGCATCGATGAACTGCAATAACAAAGATTCATTGATTGCAGAAATGTTCATTTGCAGGAATTCTGACAGCATTTTCTATAACTGCACATGTGTTGAACCAAGATTCAATCAATCAGTATGTGGCACACGAAAGAAGTGTAACCAGCAGCAAGAATCTTACTACTGAGTGCACAGCAGAGATTGATTCAGCATAAGAGCAACGACTTAAGCACAACGAGAATGAATTCGGCACAGCAGAACAGGTCTTCATTCAAGCAGAACATCGACACAGCCTGGCGATTACAGCAACTAATTCTCAGCAGCGAAATGCATACAGGCCCACATATCTCAATGCGAAAGTGCCTACCTACCCGAAAATGCGCATCAAATCGATTGCAGTAAACAGCTTCCAAGATTCAATCTACAGCATCAATGAAAGATATTGAGCAGAGCAATGACAGCAAGATCAATGGACATGAAAATTCACGCTGACAGCAACGATGGAGAGAGAACTATGCAGAAAACCAGCCAGCGAATCACAACTTTGTAGATGCCTATGTAAGGTTTATGTCATGTTACTTGTCTCTGTAAGGTTTTACCATATTCATGCTACTGGTGATATATATATATATATATATATATATATATATATATATATATATATATATATATATATATATATATATATATATATATATGTTGGAATAAGCAATTCCTTTTGTCACTGTTACTGTCTCATAATTTACAAACTTTGTACTCAATGTGTTCCATAGTTTCTTTCTGTGACATAATATGGGATTGTTGTTCACCTTATCATAGTTTCTTTTGCTTCTTTTTGTTGATGCCTCTGTAGGGTTTATGTTATGCTACTTGCCTAAAATGCTTGTGGGTTGAAATTCTTTTCTAGATAACTGATACTTTCTGAAATTCTCAGGTGGTGGTATATGGGCTGTATTTCCATTTATCTTTGACTTGGGATTTCTATGGGCGGGTTTCCATTCTATGTTAACAGTATTCTTTGCTAGTGGCACCATTATTAACTTCATATTGGTGGCATTTCGCCATGCTGGGGAACAGGCATCTGTCTTGTGGGGTAGCTACGAAGTAGTGAGGAAAGACGGACTGGACAACTACACGTTCTGTCATTACTGCAGAAAACCGAAGTCACCTAGGACCCATCATTGTCGCTCATGTAAAACATGTGTCTTAGAGATGGACCATCACTGCCCTTTTGTAAGTATTCATGCTTATTCAAAAGAATTTGTTGTACTTGTTTAATGTTTGAGTAGATTACATATATTATTTAATTTTGATTTAAGGATCTTCACCATTGAAGGCACCTTCTCATGCACCCCTTTGGAAATCGAACTTCCCACCTGTGATTGGGTAATAAAGAGCCCTAAGTGAGCTAACTCTTTCGGTGCAAGGCACCTTAATATCTTAAGAGATGCCTGTCTTTTGTTCCTTGTACATTCATAATTCTATTCTGTAAATCAGTGGTAGTTACATTGATGTAAGCTGCAGAATCTGCTACACCAAATTTTTGGAAAATAAAAGAAAGGATATTACTCATGGTTGAGTCTCGGGGCTATAAACAGATCATGGTATAACTGTGTACTATTTAGCAAGATAGTATATGCACATAATCAACTAGCCAAATCTCCCTCTCTATCATATTTATCTCATCTTCACTTTGTCTTCTTTTATCTGTATATTTTTCAAAATCAGGAAACATTTAAGTTGAACAGCCTGGTTGACATCATGCAATTTTGTCGAAGAAACGAAAAAAAAAGAATTCAAGCTGATGTTTTAATTCTTTTCCAAGTGTCAAATGTAAACAGTTCCTGATGTAATCTATCTGAAGTGTCCCTTGGTTGGTGCCGGTCCTGCTTGTTTCATATTGAAATCTATAGATTGATCGTATGTTCCATTTCCTTGAACTGTTTAACTTGTCTTCTCTGAATGCTGTCCTTAAAAATTTGGTGAATACTATGTTCAATTGTTTAGAATTCATGGTAGATAAATCTGATAAGTAGATAATTCCGATAATTTTTATACTGGTTGTCGAAAGCCTAATACAATTCCTTTATTCGGGTTTGGGACCAGTCATATAAGGGTGATATAGAAAATAGATGAAAAAGTTATTTTCATAAGCTTTTTAATATAGAGCTGCAATTAGACCTGCCATGTTTTATGGTTCTTAGTGTTGGGCAGTTAATCATCAATATATACAAAAGATGTTTGTGACAGAAATGAAGATGTTGAGATGGATGAGTGATCATACAAGAAAAGACCTTATACATAATGAGGTTATTAGAAACAAATTAGGAGTGACCAATAGAGAATAAAATGAGAGAATATCGTTTAAGATGGTTTGGACCAATATTGTAAAAACCGTATCGGTACGTGTATCGCGTTGGGTACCGATACGGCTATATCATACGGTATGGTACAATACACTATTAATTTTTTGTGTATTAAAAAAATTTAAAAATGTAAAAATTAAAATTAATAAACAAAACATATATAACAAAATGAAAAAGCATCCATACTATAACAAAAACATTTCCTAATGAAGTTATCAACAAGGCTGCAAGCATCCATAATCCATATTCCATAGAATCCATACCATTAACTATTAAGTAAGGTGAAAAGAATACTAAATAGTGAATATAAGGGGCTTAAGTTAATAAACAACAAAGTTACAAGTACAACTTACAATTATCAAATATTAGAACGTTATAAAGTTACAAATAAAAGTTAAAACAAATTACAATCATCTATAACGTGGATTATAATAAACAAAAGCATTATAATCAACGTAATTAGGATCACCACCATCACCATTATCATCATCATCATCATCCTCTCCTCCCTCTTCCTCCTCCATAATTGGATTTTCTCATTCAATACCTTCATGTTCATCATCATCTCCAACTCAAGTTCTGCTTCGGCTTGGAGTGTCCTCCAGTTTTCATTCTCTAAAATGATAGGGGGCCCTCCTCTTCAACCTAATCGTTAAGAATATCAACATTTTCGTAACTCAACGGGTCATATGGCACCTTCTTTGCCCTTCTTGCATCTTTTTGCATTTGCCTGTAAATAAAGAATATCAAATGTAATATAGCCACATCAATCTTTCATTATTAATAAGATTAAGAAATAACTAGGCAACAACAAATAATATATTTTTTTAAAATTATTACCTTTTCATGTTGTAGGCAACGTATACCAAATCACGCAGTCGAGTATGCTCTAGTCTGTTTCATTTTTTCGTGTGAATGCATTCAAAAAAACTTTAATTCCTCTCGCACCCACTCAAACTACATCTTTGGCTTAATATACGTTGAGTAAACCTTAACAAGTTTGATGCATCTACACCAAAATGAGCCCACCATTCATCTGAAATAAAACACGATAATGATTAATAAGAAACACTCAAAGTCAATCAATTAATAACTTAAATAAATATCAATAAAAACATAATACCTGGTTGCATTTGGGAGCGGAGTTGGATTGCAATTGGCCTTCTAAAATCTCCAACACTCTGGATATACTTGCTTAACTCTAAATGGATATTACAACGAGTAGATGAATCTTCAACAAGGTCAATTGTATTTAATATACCCTTTTTCACTTCTTCATCCTCCACAAAGTTAGGAAAAAATCGAATAGAAGGGTTAAGGAAATATGCAACAGCATGCAAATCATAATGCATTTAGCGGTTTCAACGTGCATGAATTATCTTCCAAACCTTCTTTAAAAGTGACCGCTTGCGATCAAGGTTTGCTTGTATTTTCAATTTGGCCTTATCCATAGCATCATATATAAGGAATAGCAGGTCTATCTTCACTGTCTATCATTCTCATCACCTTAACTAAAAGAATAATCATCCTAAAAAATTTGCTACAACTTCTCCAAAAATCAACATTTAAAATAACATCCACCATAACAATCCCCTCCCTCTTTATAGACCAACTAATAGAGTCTTGTTCATCAGATGCAAACGATTTTTTCAATGCATTTTTTTTGTATGATAAGACTTTGCATAATAATGATATTTATATCAAATCTTGTCAATGAAGGTCTAATCAATTCTCTTCTACTTTATGAATTCGCATTAAATGCAATATAAAAGAATGATTATAAATAAACTTTATAACATTTTTGCATGCATTTATAGTCCCTCTTATTTCATCCATTACACTCAAATCTTCAAGCATTAAGTCTATGCAATGTAACACATAGAGTCCAAAATTACAACATTATCAGTAATAAATTCAACAACATTTGAAAGTTTGAAACACCTACTTTCTCAACAACTTCCTTGAAAATAGGGAGTAAATTATTTGTAGTTTTATCAATATGGGACAAGTCATATGATTTCAAAAATAATGTGCCTTGGGATAATAGACTAGAAAGTTTGCCAAAGACCTACGTTGACTATCTGTCCAACCATTAGCCATAACAAAAAATCCTATATCCTTTCATGACTCCTTAAATTCAGAACTCAATGCATTAACAATATCAACCAATTTCTTTAATAATGTGCCCCTCAAAGTAGGGACTCTATAATTTGATCCGACATTGGCAATAGCATCTGCCATACTTTGAAAATAAAATGAGTTTGCAATATTGAAAGGGAGACAATTTTCATAAAAAAAAATTCAGCACACTTAATATTTACTTTCTCAATTACCTCCTTTGAAGCCATATCTGATCTAATGCTTGGATGAACTCCAGGAGTCATACGTGGAGGCAAAAATGAATACATCTCATTACTCCTCTGGCTCCTCCTCTAGTACCTCTCGTAGGCATCGGGTGAGTAGAAGCTCTTGTAGTAGAACAAGAGCTAACTCTACTGCTACTACCGTTAAAACATACAGTTTTTCCCTTTTCTCACCTTCTCCTCCCCTCTTCAGCCATATCTTCTTCCATCTCAACTGCACCATGCTGGATCGACTCGATCGAAAGCCATTAATACAAGAGTGAACAATTAACAAGAAGAAAAAGGCTTTTTAGAGGTTAAGATTCACGAAATTTATAAAACCCTCAAAAATTTCAGTGAAAAATCAGGTAGGATGCCAAAGGAAAGAGGTATGACAAAGATTTGACAAAAACCATAGAGATGGGGAGTTGGATTGGGTGAAATAGAGATTCTTGTGAATAAACCACAAAATCAACAAGAACAAGGTAAGAAGAGGATCTAAAAGCAAAGGGAATGGTGTGAAAAAGGGTTTGGGAAAAAGCAAAAATGAGATCTGCAAGTTTTGGATTTTCAGATTTTATAACAGGAAAATCTGCATCGACTCGTACGAATATCGTCCCTGTATCATACTGTATCTTTATATGATATATGATAAAATCGTATCGTATCATACAATACGATTTTTATAACATTGGTTTGGACATATAGAAAGAAGATCAAAAGAAGAACCTATAAGAAGGTATGAAAAACTAGATTTTGAAAGTATTAAAAGAGGTAGAGAATGACCACAAAAATGTTGGAAAGAAACAACAAATAATGATCTATCTTATTGTGAGTTAATTGCTAACATGGCACATGATAGGGCTATGTGGAAACAAAGAATCCATGTAGCCGACCCCATCTAGTGTGGGAAAAGGCTTAGTTGTTGTTGTTTGTTTTTAACGAAAGTATAAGTATTAATATTAGCTTAGGAGAGTTCACCAAATGAGAAGAGTATATAAACCATAATTTATATCGATATATTTAAAAGAATGAAGTCAATGAGACTCTTAAACTTATCAAGGTTGGTAAATATATATCACCAAATAATATTCCTACGTAAATATGAAAAATCTTAAGAGATACGAATATTACTTGGCTGACAAGATTATTTATTGAAATATGAAAAACTGAAAGATGCCTAAGGAGTAGTGGATGAAAGATGCCTAAGGAATGGAAGAAAAGTACAATTATACTCATATTTAATGGAGATATTTAGAATTGTGCAAATTATTGAGATATCAAGTTGATGAGCCATCCTACGAAATTATGAGAAAAAATTATTAAATTGAGGCTGAGGCAAATATCGAGTATAATAGAGAATCATTTTGGATTCATAATAGGAAGATCTACTATGGAAGCTATTCATGAGGTTTTATAGAATATCTTAGAGAAAAAAAGAACCTTCAAAGCTTATGATAGGGTGTCAAGAGATATTCTTTAGAGAACTTTAAAAGAAAGAGGTATCTCATTGACATACAGTAACCTTATACGAGACATGTATGATAGTGCAAAAACAATGTGTTAGGACCCACGAAGGAATAACATATTTCTTTGAAAAAGTCTTTAAGTCTATATTTATTTGCATTGGTCATTGACGAGCTAACAAAACATATTTAAGAAGAAGTTCCTTAGTGTATGTTATTCGCGGATGACATTGTATTAGTGAATGAGTCTTAGAAAAAAGTTAACAAGAAATTGAAACCATAGAGAGAAATATTAGAAAAGGCTTCGACATAGTAGAACAAAAACATAATGTATAGAATGTAAGTTGAGGTTATTAGAAACAAATTGGGAGTGATATCAATAGTTGACAAAATGAGGAAAAATAGTTTAAGATGGTTTGAACAAAGCTCTTGAAAGAGTAAGAAGAAGACCACAAAAGTGTAGGAAGAAAATAATAAAGAATGATTTAGCTTATATTTAAATGTTAACATGACACATGATCGAGCTCTATGAAAACAAAGAATTCTAGTTGACCCTATCTAGTATGGGGAAGGGTTTAGTTGTTGTTGTACTATGTTCAATCGTTTGATATTGATGTGCTAATTGTAATGAAGTCTATGCTTCAATATCTCTATGTGCTTTGTCCGATCATGTTGAACCGGTTGTGTGCAATATGTCGATGGCGACTTATTATCACAAAACAATCTCATAGAGCTTCATATTTTATTTTGAGGTCATCAAGAATAATCTTCATCCATAACAACTCACAAACCCTTTGAGCCATAGCTCTAAATTCGCTTCGCACTTGATCTTGCAACCACATTTTGCTTCTTACTCCTCCAAGTCACCGGGATTTCCACCCAAGAACATGCAATATCCCGTGGTGGATCTCCTATCAACAATTGGACCCTCGCATAGTCGCATCGGTATATACTTCCATGAATAATTTTCCTTCCTTTTTGAATAACAAATGTTCCCTTCCCGGGAGAGGCCTTCAAGTACTAAATAATTCTATTCACCGCCCGCAAGTGTCTTTCTCTTGGATCATGCATGAACCGACTAACCACACTAACTCGCATAAGCTATATCTAGCTCCGGTGTGGGATAAATAGATGAGTTTTCCCACAAGTCTTTGGTACCGTGCCTTCTCCACCTTCGGGGCTCTCCACATCATTCCCAATCCTCGTGATTTTGCTCTACGGGCGCACTCCTAGCCTTACAACCCAACTTACCAAGCCTCTCGAGGAGGTCAAGGATATATTTCTTCCGAGAAATAAAGATACCCTCTAGAGTAGGCAACCTCTATCCCAAGGAAGTATTTTAGCTTCCCGAGATCCTTCATCTCAAATCGAGTAGCCAACCTCTCCCTTAGAGTTTGTTTTTCAAGCTCATCATTGCCTCGCAATAATCATATCATCTACATAGACCAAAAGCAAGGTAAGTTTGCTATCCCGAGAATGTTTTATAAAGAGAGTATTGTCACCTTGACTTTGTTTGTACCCCAAGGATACCATAGCCCGAGTGAACCTTCCAAACCAAGCACGGGAGACTATTTGAGGCCATACAATGCCTTCTTTAGTCTACAAACCTTATTCCCACCATTAAGTGGCACCATATCAAGGTGGAATCTCCATGTATACTTCCTCCTCCAAATTTCCATGTAGGAAAGCATTTTTTAACATATTCCAATGATGAATGGCACATACAGCTATAAGTGTTCTAACAGTTGTCATTCTAGCTACATGAGCAAAGGTTTCTTCATAATCAATTCCATATTCTTGAGAATAACCCTTGGCAACCAATCTAGCTTTATAACGATCTAATGAGCCATCACCATTCGTCTTGATTTTATAAACCCACCTACATCCTATCGTCTTTTTGTTTGATGGTCTAGAGACTATATCCCAAGTTTGGGCTCTAAATAAAGCATCCAACTCTTCGTTCATTGCATGAGTCCATTCTTGTGATAATTGAGCTTCTTTAAAGGTTTTAGGTTCCTTTATAGCTGAAATATTTGTTACTAAAGCTCTATGTCTTGGTGAAAAACTATCATATGAGACAAATCTTTCAGGAGGTCTAGAATCACGATTTGACCTTCTAGGAATAGGCATAGATCTCCTATTGTAATGTTGATCAAAGGGTGTAACAGAATGTCTGGTAATAATAGGTTCATCAAGCTCATTTTCTTGATGAATTACCTCTTCACCTAAAATATCATTCAAGGAGTAGGAGGAGTCATTAATAGAACTATCATCATCCATGCTTTTAAAAACATATTCATTTTCAAAAAATCTATCATTTTTACAATCATAACACCTATATCCCTTTTTGGTTATTCCATATCCTAGAAAAACACATTCGATGTCCCGAGAGGATAATTTATCATCTTTGTCAGTATAAACAAAGCATTTACATCCAAAAACACGCAATCTTGAATAGTTAGGAGAAACTTTAAAAAGTTTTTCTATAGGAAACATATTTTGTAAAACCGAAGAGGGCATCCGATTAATTAAATAGACTGCGGTCATAATAGCTTATGCCCAAAAATTTTTGAGAATGCCACTTGACAAAAGCAAAGTTCTTGTGGTTTCCAAGATATGTCTATGCTTTCGTTCGGAAACACCATTTTGTTGAGGAGTCTTAGAACAAGAAGTTTGATGTATAATCCCAAACTTATTGAGGTGGTTTTCAAAATCTTTTGACATAAACTCTCCTCCTGAATCCGATCTAAAAATTTTGATTTCTGAATCAAATTGATTCTTTACAAGACTATGAAAAATAACAAAATTTTGAAAGACATCGGATTTTGCTTTTAAAAGATATACCCATGTATACCTAGTAAAGTCATCTACAAAAATAACATAATAGGAAATACTTCCTTTAGACAAAACAGGTGTCGGACCCCATACATCCGAATGAATTATTTCGAAAGGTCTTGTTGTAACATGTGTTTTGTTTGGAAATGGGAGATGTTGCATTTGATCAAGAACACAATCTTTGCAAGAAAAAGATTCTTTAAATTTCATTCCAAGAGGACATTGATACAATTTTTGAGCATTATGATGTCCAAGTCTCTTGTGCCATAAAAGAGCATCATTTGTCAAAATATTAACATATCCTATACTATGCAAATAATCCATAATGTAAAGTATGCCCTCTCTATGGCCACGCCCAATCACCTTCTTCGAGAGGCGGTCCTGTACAATACATCCGGTGGATAAAAAGGTTATAACACAATTTTGATCCGAAATTTGGGATACGAAAAGTAAGTTTAAATTTAGTTTTGGAACAACACTAATTTTGGAAACTTCAAAATTCTTGTTTTGCAGTCACCAATTTTATCAACGTTTAATTGTGTATCATCCACCGTATAAACACATGATAAGGGTTTTTGAACACATGATTTTAAGATATGTTCATTACAAGTCATATAAAACGAAGCACCCGAGACAAGAATCCAAGAGATCATATCTTGAGTTTCTTTTGTTGAGGATGAGCAAGTCACACCAACCGTTGCTTTTTCCTTCATTTGGGCTTCAAGTTGCTTTAATTTTTGTTCAAGTTCAAGAATGGAAGAAGATGAAGCATGTTCTTCTACTATGGCCAGTTTCTTTTTCAATTTTGGGCAATTTGGCCTTATATGCCCGGCTTCTCTACAATGATGGCAAATGATGTCTTTTCTTCCTTCTTCACTTTTGAAATGAGGAGGTCGGTAAGTCTTCATATTTGCTCCGGGTTTTGATGCGGCCAAGGCGGTGTCTTTTTGAAGTCTTGCTTCATTCATTCTTGTTTCCGCCATTTGAAGATCGGTAAGAATCTCTTCTTTTGTAGGAAAAGGTTTTCTATAAATGATTGATGATCTTACCCCTTCAAATTCTTCCCGGAGACTTCTTAGAAATTGATATACAAAGTCCTTATTGTCTTCACATTGTCTCTCACTAAGACATTGTGTACATTTCTTTTTGTAACCATACAATTGATTCCAAACATTGGAAAATTTCCCAAAAAATTCGTTTACCCCTTTATCTCCTTATTTAAGTGAGACCAATTTGTCTCTTAATGCCATTCTATGAGCCACATCACTTTGAACATGGGATTTTTTTAAATATTCCCGTTAGTGAAATCGGCCAAAGTGTCCCTAGTGTGCTCGTTTACATTATTCATGAGCACCCATAGGATTGTTCTATGGCCTCCTTTATATTCCTCTTTTTTGTTCGAGTGTGGCATTAATAGAAGGTTCTACCTTTGAACCACTTACATAGCCCCATAATTTTTTGAAATATAAATAGTTTTCCATAGATTTGGCCCATGTTTTATAGTTCGAAGGTGTTAGACGAAAATTGAAACCCCCTTTATCATCCATAGTTCAAGGAGAAAGAAACTAAAGAGGTAAGCTTACAAAATATGATCGACACGCTTCTCGAGGCAATGAACAATACAAAATACGATTGACACGCTTTTCGAGGCAACGAGCAATACTCCCACGATCGAAAAATGGCTCTGATACCATGTAATGAAGTCTATGCTTCAATATAGTTGCGGAAGATCAACGAGTGAACAATACCACAAAGTAACAATCACAAGCCCTTAAAAAAGGAAATAGCCGAGAGCAACAAGTGTATGTGAAAAGGAATATAAACAAAGCACGAGCTTGAATAAATAATCGTTATTTATTAGCCATAAAAAGCTTGAAATTACAATGGTTTACAAGGAGTATTTATAGAGAAAAGAGAGTGAGAGGAAGTAGAGGGAAAAGAGGAGAAAGAGGGGGGCTAGCTGCAGCCAGCCCCCAACAGCTATTTCACTAGCCGTTGGGGACCAGGGCCCCCAACGGCTAGTGGCCCTGGCCCTGATGGCCCAGTGGGCCAGAGCCGCCAGGGCAGGGCCACTCTGGCCCAGTTCTTTAACACTAATGGAATGTAAGTGCATCAGTTTCATTCACGAAGTTCTTTGCTTATGGCTATTAACATTTTGTGTTTTTCGTATGTGTATTGATTGCAAATTAAGTGCATCACTGCATCAGCCACATGAGACTCTTTTCTTATGCACATATTGTATGCCTTATGAAGTACAAGTTAGGTTTTTTCGTATAATCTTTCTTCAACATGTATCTTGGCTTCAATCACACAATAACCAAAACCAGGTTGCACATTTCCCTCCAATAAATCTGTTGTTTCTTAGCCTTCACAAATCCTTGATATTGCTGTACACTGCCCTTATAATGCATATCTCACTCTCTTCACGTCTGCATAGCTGATATAGTAGTCCTAACTTTTTGCTCCACTAAACTTCATCCAGAAGCACTGTAAATAGGCATCACATCCTTTGCTTGGATTCAATTCGTACCTGCTTTTCTTCTGACAATACCTTTGCTTGGAGGTCTTTTTCTTTGTAAATACCCTCTAATGAAGAATGTAGGTATGTTCACATAGGGAGGGGATCAATGTCCCCTCCCCCATATGTCTTGCGGGTCCCAGGCAGAGGGGGGGTGGAGGAGGTAACATGGGAAACTCCAGCTTCAAATTGTGATAGCCTTCGTATGAGGGTACAAGGGCCCCAATTTCACTGCTTCAGAAGAATTTGTTTTCCCTATGGAATGAGAAATTCCACATGGTACTTTACAGCCATTGAAGTTACCTTATTGCCCTACAACTTCTTATTTATAACCTCTTGACTACCCTAGATTTCAATTTCTCATCAATACGGGACTAAAAGAGGGAGGGGGAATCAGGGTGGGGGTGAGAGGGAGCGGGTAGTGGCTCAGGATCTACTGTTCCCGTCTCTGCCCTCATTCCCATGGGGATTTTCGATGCTCTTTCCAACCCAACCCCTGATTATCCCCCCTGAATCTGTCCCGTTCGGTGTGAGGCCCCGGTCCTGTAAACATTCAAAGTTGTATGTTTGTGGTGTTTGTCCTTCACCATCATGGACATTTGAACGCTTCTGCCGATGCTGCTTGGCTTCATTTTTGAAGTGATTTTCCTGTTTCTGCAGATTGGGAATTGTGTAGGAGCAGCAAATCACTGTTCCTTCATCGTGTTTCTCATATTTGCCGTTGTAAGTAACTTTTATGTATTTTTTATCTCTATTTATGTTGGAGTGCACGTTTGGCCACCCATGGAGTACGAACCAGAACAGTATTCCTTGGAATTCAGCAGCTTGGCTATTGGGAAATTCGCTGTTCAACTTTTGCGCGCTTTAGCAAATAGAGCGCTACTTATGTCAGCCAGAGGCATAGCTTTGGTCTATTTGTGCGTAACAAGCCTGTCTCTCGAAGTGGGAATCGGTTTATTGCTGTGGCAGCAACTCCATTTCATATATGAGGGCAAGACATATTTAGATCAGCTGAGTTCATCTAATCGTGATGCTGGTGAAAGCGGATGGCACAACATCTCGGTTTTCTTCGGTTGTCCATATCCAATTTCAGCATTGCGGCTAGTCTTTCGTTCATCACATGCTGGGAAAAGCCATGAGAAATGAGAATGTACACATTTACAAAGCTTTGGAGGTCCCTAGTGCATAGTAACTCGATTGAATTTTCTACCCTTCCAGAGATTGGTTTTCATGTTCTCAAACTCTGCATTCATGTCTTGGTGTGTGGAAGAGATACTTGACATGAAAATTTAGCACCTGATGGTCATCATGGGAAATAATTATTGATCGCTAGCGAGGTGCTAAGCTTTGCCACGCAACAGCATGGACATTTATGGTTATGGATTTCTAATGCAGGCGGGGATCATGAAAAGTTCACAGATGTCTGGGATTAATCTTCTCGGCTTTTGTTATGCAGGGATAGTTTCATCAGCTGGCACCTTCACATGATGAAAGCAGGAAAATTTTAAAAGTTTTATTTCAAACTTTACCAACCTTTCTCTTTTTTCTTGTGAGATAATCCCGTCAATCCTTTCGGCCAACTGAAAATTGATAGTAGCTTGTCCAAAAACGGCTCGGAGGGCTTCTATTTCCTTTTCCTTCCGTGTCTTGCTTATGATAAGTGTCAGCGGAAGTACGATGTATTACACCGATCATTTACATGAAGAGGTTGCCCTGTCACTGTATGGTTTTCAGAATTTCAGGAATATATCCTTAGACTGTTATATGCTTATGTCAAATCTTGTTCACTTGGACTTCCCATGAGTCATAAGCAATCAGTAACTGACAGAAAATGCATTTATAGGTTCTGCATAATTATTGTTTATCATGCAACCCATATTGGTTCATAAGCTAATGTCTAGGTGTCCGTTGGAATCAGAACTATCAACTGGCGACTCTTGACCTATCGATCTCCTGTAGAACCTGAGATTGGGTGCGCGATCCAGTTCAAAACTTCAGTTTGTCAGACTGCCATTGCACCATTTGGTTGGTAGGCAGATGGTAAATAGACAAGTGTGATTAGTCTTTTAAACATGGCAGACATGGCAGATGAACTGAAAGTGATATGATATTCATATCTTAATTTTGTTAGAAGCAAAGATACAACAAATTTTATTTGGAGGTGGTGCGGTTTCTTTTGTTTGTAAGAAACAAGGTTGTGTGGTGTCACACAAGAGGCTGCTTACTGTATGGTTGCTACGAATGTTGTTTGTATAAGTCGTTTCATATGTGATTTGAAGTTGAATATAATCAACGAATCAATTGTTATTTTTTGTAACAACAATGCAACAATTATTCTTATTAACAGTGGAGCTTATGGCTCAAGAAGCAAGAATATAATGGTTAAATATCATTATGTTTATGATATGTTCAAAAGAAATGAAATAACTATATGATATATGTCAACTACTAATATGTTGTTGACTCCTTAACAAAAGGCATCTCAAAAGAAGTGTTTACTAAACATGTAACTCACATGGGGTTGAGATATGCCTAGTATATAAGTATAGAAAATACAAAAAATATATTGTTCGTAGAAAAACCGTATAACAGTAAAAGTTGAAGAATATAATGGTTAAATATCATTATGTTTATGATATATTCAAAAGAAATGAAATAACTATATGTTATATGCTAATTACAAGGGATCTCAGAAGAACTGTTTACTAAACATGTAATTCATATGAGGTTGAGATATGCCTAGTGTATAAGTGTAAAAAATAGACTTCGTTATGAGTTATGTAGGAAAAATATATTGTTTGTGGAAAAATCGTATAACAATAAAAGTTCAATGAAAAAATGATATAACTTGGTAAACCTTCTTTTTTTTGGTTTAAGGTAAAATGAAGTTATGAATCGAGAAATAGAAGGCCATTTGGACTTCGACAGCTTGTGTACCTCTCGTGCTAAGAGTGCCAAGCATAATTTATGTCTGCCACATTTTCTTTACAATTGGCTTTTATGGATTTTTACCATGAGCACTTAAGGTACTAAATATACTATGAACAGACATCTATAAGATCTGATTTTAATTAGAAAAGCATGATTGACATCACCAGAGCACCCCAAAGATTTTTGGCAAGCCGAAGAAACCAAGAAAGTTTAAAAGGAGCCAACTTAAAATATTGAAATTTTGGGAAGTCTGATTTCCTAGCGTTGACACAATAAAAGCCAATTGTTTGCAAATCAGAACTGAGACCTGAAATTTTTACCCTTCACAGAACAGAAGTAAATGAGATTGCTAAATACATTGCGCTGTGATTACAGAGAAACCTAAATGTTGAGCTTTCCGTCTACAGAACAGTTGAAAGTAGGAAACTACAAATACATTTAACCGTGAATACTGAATATACATAAATTACCGAAGCACGAGACTTGAAACTCTACAGCCTTCAGTAGACATCCCAGTGCATCTAAATATGTTGAAAGACAATTACCAAGAAACGACAATTGCATTTTGGTGAAACCATTCAAAAGAAATTATATAATGGACAGAAAAGAAGTAGCGCCGTTCCCGATTCCAGCAGTGACTTTACAAAACAAAGTTGTGAAGGTCTGTCTATAGCTTAAAAGGAAGATCAGTCTTTTGCATCAGATAATTTGAGATAATCCTCTGACAATATTGGCATGCAAACCATAGATATTAATAACGTCATCTGATCAGAATTTCTAACGCCAAGATCAATTGGATGGTTGTTAGTCCGTCGGATTGAAAACCCACAGCAAAGTCCTCAACATATCACACCGCGATCTAAGCACTTCCTGATCTGGTAACAAATGTCCAAAATGATCTACAAACACGTGAGACGCCTTCAAACATTCATCGTCCAGAACTCTTCTCATTATGTCCAAAAGGAACAGCAAATACCACCAGAATATCATCTGCTTGATATTACACTATCAAGGTATAGGAACTCGGCAATTCAGAAACGATTACTTTGTAGTCAAAGTTGAAGTTTTTTTGAGAGGAATGCGGATCATTTAGCAGCTGCACATGAGTACAGTAGGATAAGAATATAAGTTGATGCGTATGTCTATATACAAGTGTTATTTTCAAGTCACAGAGAGTAATTTTCCATTTAATTCTGACAACTGATAATAGAACCCCATTTTCCAGATTTTCGGGCGAATGTATCAACCGTCAACCAGCATGCAACTCCCAAACAATGCTTCGCAGCAGCACCAGGAATTCCGCTTCCATTCTCAAGTCCGGAAAGTCTTTTTCCTCTACGATATTCTGCCTTTCGTCGGAAACTGCGTCCCTACTACGGTGAGATGCGCGCGAGGCCTTCGAGAGCCACCAAGCATTCGACGATATTCCTGAACGAAGCTCGTCTTCTTGGACAACCTTGATCGCTTCTTGTTATCGAGAAAAACGATTTGGAGATGTAATTTCTCTCTTTCGATCATTTCATCGCTGCGGTAATGAGTGCCGTCGCTCCGTAGTCCTCTTCATCCTGAATTAGTGTGGAAAATTGTCCGAGTTATGCGGAGGAAAACAAGTTCATTTGCTTGTGATAAAGTCCAACTGTGCGTCGGACGTAGTAACTTCCAATGTTTTGGTCTCTATGTACGCCAATTGTGGCGAAGCAGAGGCGGCGCTCAAAGTGTTTGTGGATATGCCTGACAGAGATTTGGTGTCGTGCACTTCCGTTCTTTCTGGTTTTTCTCAGAACGGGTTTGCGTCCGAAGCACTGGATTTTTTCATAAGAATGCACGATCAGGGCGTCGGTTTCAGTGACTATGGTTATTGTGCCGTCTTGAAATCTTGTATCCTTTTGAAGGCTATTCGCAATGGCATGATGATACACTGCATGGTCGTCAAAACTGGCTTTCAAGATCATGCCTTTGTTGCTAGTCCGCTTGTCGACATGTACGCAAAATGCGGAAACATAACAGATGCTAGGCAGATGTTTGATGAAATGCAGGAGCCTGGCGTAGTTTGTTGGACCTCAATTATGGCGTGTTACGTGCAGAATGGGGATGGGGAGGAGGGACTTCGTTTGTTTGTTGATCAGATGAGAGCTGGTGTCTCTCCAGATCCATTCTCATTTCCGTGCATTCTTAGTGCATGCACGAATTTGCCTGCTCTTGATCAAGGGAGACAGATTCACGTGTTGGTAACCAAATTCAGATATGAAATGCAGTTGTTTGCTCGGAATTCTCTGATCGACATGTACTCAAATTGTGGGTGCTTGGCTGATGCCAATAATATAATTCACAACTGCCGATCAAGGATGTAGTCTCTTGGAGTGGAATGATATCAGGGTGTGCTTTCCATGGCTTAGGAGCAGAAGCATTGCACGTGTTCGAACTGATGAAAGAAGCAAAAGTTAAGCCCAACGCTGTTACATTTGTGTGTGTGTATTATCTGCTTGCAGTCACTCATGTTTGGTGGACAAAGGAATCAATCATTTTGATTCAATGACCAAAGAGTTTGGCATCGAGCCATCTGAAGAGCATTATACGTGTGACTTCAATCTCCTTGGACGCCCGGGTCGATTGAAGGAGGCAGAAGAATTCCTGAACGAGATGCCATTCGATCCAGGAGCATCCTCTTGGGGTGTATTACTTAATGGATGCAAGTTGAAGGGGGATGTAATTCTTGGCTTGAAGTGCGCAGAACAACTTTTCAGATTAGAACCTCATGTTGGAGCTAATCATGTGACGCTTGCTAACATGTATGCTGCTAACAGGAGATGGGAAGATATGGCTAGGGTGAGAACGATGCTCAAGGACAAGGATGTCAAGAAAGACAGTGGCTACAGTTGGACGGAGGAAGCAGGAAAGGTGCACGTTTTTGGTGTAGATGATAACTTGCACCCGCAGAGTGAGCTCATTCACTCCATTCTTCAAATTCTATGCATGGATTGGAAGGATTCAGGGTACGTCCCTCATTTAGGGCCTCTTGAGAGAGTCTCTCTGCTGATGAACAAATTCGGTGACGTTATTTCGTGCTGAACATTCAATAGCCATCCTACTTGTTCTTTAATATGAAGGTGCCAACCAAACTCGGTATTCATGGGTCTAACTTAGATACATGATACAAACTGCTATAAGGTATTTGACTCTTTGCCAGCCAGCCAACATGTTGGAGAATTGATGGTGCCTTTGGTAAATAGTTTTGTAGGGCCCAAGAAATAAATAAATCCCTCTTTCTGGAACCCTTCAGCCTTCAGTTAGAGCATCGTCCTTCGATGCATTGAAGATATATCAGAAAGATTATTGTGAGATACTTAACTGTTGTATTTGTTTAGTATTTCAACGCGAGATTTTTTAAAACTTGTTGATTTCCAGTATCTCACGTTTATATATGATTATTTTCATTAAAATGTCATGACAAGATGAAGTTATAGATGATCGAGCTTTTGTACACTGAAACTTGCCCTTTCGTAAGAGAACGCCTGCTCTTTCCCGACATCCATATTCAGCTATGCAGCCTCGTGTTAGTGGTGCTTTACATAGAATTCAGAAATACATTCACGATGCTGACGTTTAATACGTTATATAGGTAATTGAGGTGAGTTTTTTTCTCTTTACACTCATTTTATATGCTTGAGTTATATATATATATATATATAAAAGATTGGATCTTGTCCATCACTAATGTTGCTTATTCATGCTTAATCATTGTTTTTTGAGGGTGTGAGTATAATAATATTTTTCTTGATCCATTTCTTAAGATAACTTTTTTAAATTACACTTGTCATCGCAAGGCAATGAGTGGGCATGTCTAGTTTTATATATATAAAGAGAGAAGCTAGTTATACATCAAATGATACTCAATCGGTATTCAAAATCGTAAAAAGCTGAGCTCTAATGTAATAAATACATAAAATGTTAAGCTTTTTTACATTCATTATAATAGGGCTCGTGATTTTTTGAGTATCAATTGAGCACTACACAAATTGAGCATTTGTGTGTGTATATATATATATATATATATATATATGCATGTGTTTGGGATTGTACATATGTACGCATTTAGATACATAA
Organism: Brasenia schreberi; assembly: GCA_036023115.1. Classification (NCBI taxonomy): domain Eukaryota; kingdom Viridiplantae; phylum Streptophyta; class Magnoliopsida; order Nymphaeales; family Cabombaceae; genus Brasenia; species Brasenia schreberi. The sequence continues at coordinate 22,329,879 of JAYKKT010000069.1, read as the reverse complement.
ATACATGGATACATGTATAAATGTGTGTGCATGTATTTAGTACATATTTTTGTTAAAGTGGTGAAAACGTAATTAAAATCAAGGATTGATTGCAAATTTTCTATTAATTAGATCACTTTTTCATAGGAACTTGGAAACCTAATTGGCACATAAAAAATGTGCAGTATGTTGCTTCATATTACTTCAATATTCAGGGGAAATATGTTTTATATTTTGATAAACGTTAATGTTTTGTACTATGTTTGTATAAATTAAATATTAGCACCACAACATCCCTCTTCTGTCTTGAAGGAGCAGTACATCCTTTTTTTTCGAAAACAATTGGCATATCTTTTCTTTTTTGTTTTCTTACAACCCACTCCGGACATCAACCGAGGCCTTCATTTTGTGAGTTCAGTCCCCTGTAATGCTCTGAGTGCAAGATCCTCTCCAAAGGATATTAATTCTCCACTATTCTTTTTTGTTGGTACAAGAGGAGGCCGCAGCCTAGCATACACAGTTCATGCAACCCTATGGGAGTCGAACTCCCCACCAACAACAGAGGTGTCGATACGCCCTACAAGTTGAGCTAACGCTCTGGGTGCTCTCCAGTATTTTAGTGGCTTCTATTTCTTGCTTGAAAGTTGATACTAAGCATTAATTTGTTTTTAATGTCAAAAGCAACTAAAAGAGTAAACGTCTTTTGATCTATGTTGATAGTACCTCTCTATGTAGACCATCCAAGGACTTCTAATAAATTATGACATATTTTATATATTTTTTAAAGTAAAAAACAACGCTAAAATACGGCATATAAATGAAGAAAAATACCTTACTGAGTTAATCATTACATGATACATTTTTGGGGAAAAGATTTTCGAAATGGTGGCTTAACGCATGAATAACTACCCTTGGCTTATCTATTCCACATCTCTAATGTTCAATTTTCATCCAATCGAAGAATGACCAAACTGATCCGTTAAGATTGCCAGTTTCATAATTTGGTTCACATGCAAACTAATCTATTCCATGATTCTGTCTAAACAAGCATACCCTCTTACAGCCTAATACCATGGACCAACTTTTTTGTTAGACCTGGCTTATCATCGGCCCGATTTGCAATCCCAACAGGTTGAAAACAGACCCAATACATGGGAAGTCGGGCCCAATTGGACCTGCACAAGCCATAGGTGGCACACAAACAGAGACTGTTCATAAGCGATATATAATAGTTTCAGGAGGGGTAGTTTACAATAGAAGTTTGAATTAATGCGGACCAAGATGAACGTTGCCAGCACTAACAGATAACCAAGAAAGGATGCGCGGCACGACAGAGGCCTTTTAGTTGACCAATGAAGAAGGGTTTCGCATTTGAGCTAATAACGTAAACCAACATTTACATATCAACTCGCAAACAGCATATTCTTCGAAATGACACTGTTTCCATCTTCTTTTGGCAAAACCGTGACATCAAAAAAGAAAAAAGAAAACGAGTTCTCATAGGCTGCAACTATTAAAAGCCCACACATTTTGTCAAAATAAATCAACATCGTCTGAAGTTCACGTCAAGTTGCCCAGAAATCCAAGCATATGCACGCACATCAGTGATCCTTCTATTTAAATTCTGTGCAGGGGGGTAGACATTTTCATACAGATGAATGAACACAAAACTGCAAGAGAATTAGTGATTTAATTGACTGTTGATGGGAATAGAGATTACAACAGAAACGCAGTAGCACAGCTTAAATTGATTCAGTATAAAAAACATGAACTCAAGTTAGCAGCTTCAGGAGGGTCCATTAATTACATACGCCCCCTATGCAAAATTAACTGATAGAAATACAGTTAATATACAGAAGATGAAAGAACGGATCTTGACCTTGCCTAGATGTTAACCTTCTTCGAGACTGCTGTACAATGGAAGATGCATACTACCAAAAACAACATGATTCTCCGAGCCTAAAGATGGCGTTCTACCATCTACGGCATAGAAAAAAATCATAATCTGGGTGTCTGTTCATGGTTACTCCGTCTTCCCTACGTATATAGGCCCTTGACATCATGGACGCAGTCTTCTCCAATGTCGTCAACCTCTTCTCCAAAAGTATAGATGGATCAGAAGAGTGGTTGTGCCCCAGTAGCACTGATTTTCTTAATGAAAACCAGCATTCACCCTAGACAATGAATCAGAACCCTTTCAGCGGGGAATAGGATTTAGCACTAAGCATGGGTTACTCCATTTGACTTTAAGGAACACTTAATATTAAACGGAAGAAAGAAAGAAGGTTTTAAGCAAATTTCCTCCTTGAACAGCCCACTCATATATTAAACAAAAGCTTTCTAGACACATTAACTGCCAAGGGAAAAATATGCCAGTAAGTTCATCAGTAGCTGAAATAGGTTGTTAATGCTCTAAGCAGGGAAAATAAAATACTCAAGTACTTCCGAAGGGAACTTCAATCATTTACGCATGAAAAATCAACCAATCCAGTCTATTCCAGTTTTCATAGACGAGGAAAACTGAGAAGGTTCACATGAGAACCCAGTATAAAGAAATCATGGTCCATTCCTTGGAGCATGCCAAATGAATCATTCGTTGAATCCAAAAAATTCTTGAAACCATCAAGAACAGATCCCAGATAACCCATGAACCTCAAACGGGAAAAGATCAAAACAAATAAGAAGGGAAATTACAGACTGCAATTAGAACAGATAAATGATGGAAAAGAGACCCAAAGGGTTAGCATGGTCAAAAGGGCCTTAGCAGAGACAAGGTTCGATTTCCCATGGCTGCGAGCTCCCATGCACAAGCCAGCAAATAGCATTATGGGATAAAGGAACCTAGACACCCTGTTGTAGTTTTTCTCCAGCTACAAATCAGAAAAGGAGAAAATGTGGAAGCTAATGTTTTGTATTAAAGAACATGCAACAGCTCACTCTACCAATTTTGCAAGTAAGATACATCATATAATACTTAGAACATTGAGCTAAATTGTTCTTGATGTAGTTGTTGCGCTCTCTTACTGCTTGCAATGAAACTATTCTTATTTATCAGAAAAAGATACATCTACCTACCACAAGGAAAGTTGATAAGATATGTTCCCGACACTAGTTCTAACCATCAATCTCTAATGTTTATATTAACAACAAAGTAGAGCATTTGTTATGTACGTTATTGACATGCAATGTACATCATGTAAACTGCCTTACTTTCATTTGTTTGCTTTTCTTCTCCATTTATTTAAGAAATTACATGTAAATAAGCACATAGGCTTTTATTGAGTTCATTACAATAGTTAAATCAATTGCTGGAAGAACATAAAATCTCGACCATATATTTCCAGGTTCTATGAAAGAGTTTCGGACAACAAATTCTTCGGCTTAAATTTTAACATTTCCACGCTGATATCTAGCACTTTCAGTATCCAAGAAAAATTAGTTTCAATAATGAGAACATTTCCCTATGCGGGATTTTACAGTATGTGAAGACACATAGAGGCATTCGTTTGAAAGCTACTATTGTAAGATAAATGGGGCTACAATGAGGTAAACTTGAGCTCACCAATGGTCGGTTTTTGGGGCTACAAAGAGTTTAGAAGTACAAATACCTGATCATTGTAATGCTGTAATCCAACAACAGGAGACTTCATTTCAGTTGGAGAGTATGAGGTGCAACAACTATTGGTAAAATGACCAAGTGAATGGTAAGTCAAGAATGCCGTACGGAAGCTGTCCTCTGGTATCCGATAAATAGGATACCATGCCACAGAGAACCTGGAAATACAGTAAACAAGAACTTTTAAGAGGGCAAAGCTTGCCAACATAAAAGGATCCAAGTTCTTAGAATTTTCTGATGCTTCTAAAAAAGAGGTAAAATATGATGGCCTAACAAGTTAATTATTGACTAATCTGAACCAAGAGTATATTGTGTTCCAAGTTTCATGAGAGAGAGAGAGAGAATGAGAGTCCCTTGGAGTGTATTGCACCATATATGACCTGACATGAATCTAACAGGGTTTACATGACCACCACATTTACTCCAACATGAACATATTAACATGTGCGGTGGATATTATTGACAATTTGACATAGAACAAAGAATTTCATTTCATGTTAACACTCTGATCCTCCATGATTTCCTTTTCTGCAAAAGGATCTCGAAAATAGCAGAACTTAAAGACAAAAAAGAAAGAATACTGAAAACAGCTAACCTTCAGCCAAAATCTAAAAAGCTTCAGAAAGTTATCTGCAACTAACCAGGATGCAGGATGGAGATCACATAGAGACAAGGTCATGAGATGTGCTGGGTCACCGTAAATTTGAGAACTTGCCGATGTATCACCTTTTACTAGTTCCTTTATTCTGGAATCCATAGAAAAGAAAAGGGGGAAAGAATAAGGAAAATCAGACATAGCAAGAAAGAAATGTGTGACATTAGAATCATGAACCGAATTCAATATCTGGACATATCATGCCAGCAGGATAGACCTTGAAATCATTAAAGCCTTTATGGGCTTCAGACTCGAAGACACTTATTAATTCTTTGTCACAAAGAACTATTAATTCTACATATATTGCTTTTAAGTTTAGCCGACCCCGTCTAGTATGGGAAAAGGCTTAGTTGTTGTTGTTGTTTATTGCTTTTAAGTTATAGCATGTTCATAAGTCCCCTACAGTCTCATGTTGAAAGTACATTTCAACAGCATCCTCACATGAATGAAACTCCATCACAATGTAAAAAGTTGAAATCACAGGAAAGCATTTTCAGATTATTCTGTTGCGTCCGCCACTGTGTCAATAATGGAGAAGAAATTAGAATCTTTATCTTTGAACTTCTAAATCACGAATGTCCTGTTGAAAACATGATCCATTGTGAGACGTGTTCTATATATCCACTGGAAATGATAAATGTATGCAACTAAACAAATAAAATTGTAGATAAATTTATTATGTATTATGTCCTTGTAATGCCAAAGATACTGATATTTGTCTTATAACACACAAATGATGGATAATCTAATGTTTGCTACAAATCTGCCATTGGGCTCATCAAATTGAAAAAGGAAAAACAAAATAAAAGCTTACTTTTCAAACAATGGCTTCCGTTGCTGAGGCTTCTCAGCTTCAAAGTACTCGAAGAGGAGCTGTGGACCCTCAGAAGTTGTACAAGGTGATATATTTCCAGATGAAACACTGCACACTTCACAACTGCTAGAAGCAGATGATTCAGCTCTGGATGGCAACCTTGTGTGCACCAATCCGTCATCATCATCAGCAACCTTTAGCGGCTTAGGCAGAAGTATCGATAGAATAGGTAAACTCCAAAATTTAGTTAAACTACTTGACATCTTACCCTTGTGGATCTCAGTCACTTCAGTATTTGAAGACAAGGAACCCACAGAACGCCCAAACAACTGAACTGCTGACAGAAGAGGAAGAAAATATGCACAAGACTCATGAAGATCAGCACCCAGTCTTCTGGGGCTCTGAAAATCTTCTATCTTCACTTTCAACCCATAGCACCCAGGTTCCTCATACCACTGCCAAACTGTTGTCAAAGAATCATTAGGAATCTGGTGCTTACATAGAACATTCCCAGCCTGTTCATTGCATAAGCAACACCCACCGTCAAAGGCATTAGAAGCTGATGGAAACATGGGAGAGGCAGCATCTAAAACTCTTTCAAACTCAGCAAGGTGACTCCCAGTTGCCAGTTGGATATCTTCAGACTCAATTTGGATCCTGTAAGCATCACATACAGCTTCCACAATATCATCCACAGCATCTTTTGTAATAGATCTCTCTTCCTTTTGAGGATGACTTGTGTTAGTGGCAGCCAGTGCGCTTGCATCATCTGTTTTCTTCATGCTACGCGCATGATCAATTGATTTATCAGGCTGTTGCAAATCATCGCAAGATATATGACTCGGTTTACTATTCCCTAAGTTTTCAAAACAAGGATGAGTTGGAGGAACATGATCAGATGGATAGGAGACCATATCCTGTTCCTCACAAAACTTTCCACCTTCCAGTTGAAGATATGATTCATCAATAATATACAAGCTGCTCTTTCCAGTCATTGCTTTCTCGTTATGAGCACCAACCGGAGTCAGGAGGAGAGATGAAGTAAGATTATTGGAGGTTATTGTAGAATTATTTGATTTTACTTCACATTCAAGTGTTTGATCTGTTGATTGGGAAGTTTCTGCTGGAGGGCATCGTGCAGGTAAGCACATTTGCAAGTCTTGTATAATGAATGAGTTGTAAAAGTCATTTTTGTCAGCTTTAAGAGCATCTAATCTTGAACAGCGAACATAATGAGAATAAGCAGGATTAGAAGTGAAGCTACTCTGTTGAACTGCTTGCCATGAAACTTTAGTTGCACTATCATTGAAAGTTTTCTTCCTAGAAGACGAGCCATTTTCGTTAGAAAAACTTTTCTTCACCTGACAGGTAATTTCTGGTTCCAATTCTGCATCTGATTTCATACCCAACTTTTCAGAAGTTGTACGCTTTAGAACCTCCTCTTTCATCACCAAAACATTAACAGCATCAGAAATGGCCTTCTGAGGATCTTCTTGGGCAGACATTTCCTGCTGAGATGCATCTTTGCCAGATCCTCCTTGCCTACTTCTACTCTGGCTCAATTCATTTTTAGTGCATGGAGATGAACTGTTGTAAGGAGCATCTGGTGGGAGTTGCACATGATTTATGCCTTTTGAATCGTTAACACCACCATTTCTTATGGTTCTACAAACCTTCCGCCAGATCGAATGACTGTTCTCCTTCCCCATTCTAGCATGCCTAGTTGCATAACTGTTAATCCTGTGAGCTATTCCACTTGATTTCTGAGCAGATTTATTAGGTTGCATGGCTTTTCTGCTTGGAATAAACTCCTTTTCAGTATTGTTGCTACATTTGCCATTGCTTAACCTGATTCTATCAGAATGGTATGTGAAATCCTTCGTACAGACTTCAGGAGAAGCAGACAAGTTTTCACGTGGTTCATATGACTCTTCCTGAATTGCACATCCTACACCAACAGGCAGAATCGGCAAAGTGCTATAGTTACTGCCTTCTGAAACCATCCCACTCCCCAAGGAGCGTGTCGCACATTCCTCCTCCCTGACAATTCTTATGTTCATGTTACTCTTTGCTCCATCCAACAATGACTCCATGAGAAAGGCATCATGCCCCTCGGTGAAATTTTCAACAGATACATCAGCATGACTGATTTTCATATCAACAGCTCTTGAACTGAATGTAGCATAGTGATGACAACCTGCCTCTCGCACTATGGAGATAAAAGATTCTTCTTCAGTGTGGCTAATATTTTCACTTCTTGATGAAGAAGCTTCAGTTTGGAAAGGTTTAACATCTTTTTTATCATTAACTTCCACCACAGTATCCTTCAGTAAACGTTCTTTTATGTTTGATGACTTGGTTATCAAGCGATCTGCACTAAAATGGGAAGCATCAAAATCACCAAGGGGAGCTCCTCTATCCACAGCGGATATTGACAAAACACTTTCTGAAGGCTTTGAGTTGTGTTTCCCCTTTTTCTTTGGTTTCTTTCTAGAATTCCTTGTATGCTTAGCCACCTCAGAAGTATCCTTAGTTTGGATGCTTGAATCAGATGTACTAGAGCAGTATGTGTCAGACAAGTCAGAAGAAACTGCCAATGAATCAGAAACTTTTTGCAAAGAAAAAGTATAAGGCTTGTTAAGCCTGCTTTGTACTTTTGGTGCGATTCGGTTTCGCATTGGTCCTACAAGAAGATAATTTCTCTGGATTTCTTGCAGGTCAATCTGCAATAATATAGTTAATTTCATTGACTCCACATCTTCCAACCTACCATGCGCTTCAGAAGCCAAGTGGTTTACCCAGACAGACCCTCATAGTGGAATAAGAAAGGGTGCAACAACTTTGCAATGCTCAGTAAGTACGATCTTAACAAATGTGAGAGTGTTGTACCTGACCATCCAAAGAAATATGTGCTGATAAGCGCCTCAAGAATGAAAATGCCAAATACCTCTGCCATATAGGAACCAGTGAGAAGGGTTTTCAGAGGAACGTATTGTCCATTGGGAAAGAATCTCAGATGTTCTAAATATTTACTATACTGGAAAAAGATACAGAAGAAAAGCAAAACATGTATTGGCAATGCTCATTTATCAGATATAAATGAATAATCCTAAATTCCAACTACACATTCAAAGGAAAATCAATGGAATGAGAACATCTCCTCAGGTTAAAAATCCAAGATAATGAACCAAAAGAACTTGACATGTTCTACCATGGGTAAAAGAAAAACATTTAAGAGTCAGAAGAGAAAATAATACAATGCCAGGAACATGCAAGTTTCGACTATGCACTTAACACACCACAAATAACAGTACAGCATAGGGAAAAAACAAGTGCTCCCAAACCTAGTGCTGCACGCTGCAGATCAAGAACATCAGCTTAGGTCCAAGCAGCCTAAGAGACAAAACGTGGCTGTAAAAGAACAGCTCTATCTATAAAACGTTTAAATTAATAAGCCTCACCTATGTTGAGAACCATTTAAAGTGATGGCTGCCACCTCATGAACCTGGAAAGAATTATCAAAATATTAACAAGTTACACCATAAAAGAAGCAAGTTTCCAGTCAGAAATTAACAAAATAATTTACCACTTTGAAATGATGCTGCAACTATTCTGTGCTACAGGTGTGCTGGGAGTCACATAGACCCCTCCATCTGCAACTTTTGTGCTATTTCTGCTTGTTCTTTCTAGAGCCCACGGCATCATACAGTTTACTGTCCAAACCACCCAAACAGTCAAGTATCTGACGTTTATAGAATATAACTACATTGAAGAAAAAAACAGAACAGGAAGCATTGACGTAGCTCACTGGCAGCAAGGGAACCTAGTCACTGCTACAAAGACAACATACAGGAAGGCCTAAAAGATCTAGGCTTTTCCATGGATCCACCATAAAGCTTCGTAAATTAGCTCTGAGCTTTTTCCCTAATAAAATCGAACTCAACCATTTCCAAAAACAGAACTTTGACAAAGAAAATGGCACCCAGCGAATAAGCCACCAACCAAATCAAAGAAGATAAATTATTGAGCTCCCTAAGAATATAACATAATATAGTAAGTAAACCGATAACCAGATCAGAAACCTCTCTAGAACTTCAGAAAACGCCACTGGGGAACTTCTTTTTTAGTTGGAGCATCGTCACTGTTACTGCAATTCCGCCAACTTCACACAATTAAAGCAACTCCGTTGTGCTCCAACTCTTCAGTGGGCCCTAAAAATTCTCCAAAGCAATTGGAATAGGGGAAATTTTCTTGACAAGTACAAATGGACTTCAAGCTTCCATAACATCCGGCAAACTTAGATCTACATTTATCCAAGGGATTGACACTACATCATTAGCTTTCCTTGAGATGCATTTATTGCATATTACAAACCAATGCCTCCCAATAAGGAAAGTGGAGATATGTCCCAATGGAAGTAATATATAAATCCGTCCCTTAGTGGTGGAGAAAAAGAGAATCAATATTATTACATGAAATAAATTGCAAGATCTTCCACCTCAACTATGTAGAATTCTAGGCGTCGACTACATGCCGATAGTCACTTTTAGCACATATCCATCATTGAGTTCCAAGTTCTTAATCGATTTTCTTAATGAGATTGCCAAACATTTATGTGGTTCTCTGATGCTGTGCCACCAACAATAACAATTAACCACATTGATAGTTGTAAGAATATCACCAAACCAGATAACCTCAAAATTCAAACACTCACGGCATGCATTGCCATGCTAACAAGGGGAACTGCGTCGATGCACAACGTCCTTTATTCGTCAACAATCTTTAACTGCACCCTGCAGAACGTAGTAAACAAACGTCAGTTTCATGAATCCTCATGGTTTTATGTTATGTTATGTACTCAGAAGCAGCTGCAAATGGGGCACCTTACACTAGTTAATGACAAGCCAAAGATCAAAGAGGTCCAGTAGAGCAGGACTGCCTTATTAGGTATCACTGAGGTGCTAAAGGCAAGATACCTTCGACCGATTCCCTGGTAGAGTTATGGAGAACAAGAACCATTGCACTTGCAAGGCACTGTACAACATCAGGATCACCGTATCACGTCCCCCAGGAAAATGACGAGATTAGGAAGGAAACATTTAGCTGCATGGCCTGAAAAACACAAACAATAGTAATGATAGCATATCCCATTAAGCATATGCAGACAACTGCCTGCTGGAAAAAGTGGTGCAACAAGGACAAGATAACCAGTTCATCCTCAGGCTAGAGAATAAGGACCAAAGTGATTAGGGGCAGAGCCATGAAACTTCAGAGAAATTAACTGCGGATTTGCATCATGAAGGATGTCTGCCTCCCACTCTACACAAATTCATCCCAATCAAGTCATCAATAGAGAATTTGAGCTCCCTAATTGCGAGAAGAGTTTGGTTGTCTAATCAAAGAATTGAGTAAGGAGTCAAGGGGGATCAATCATAAATGAGAGCTCCAGGACTAAACGGCATCCCTTGTATAAAGATGAAACAATGCTTATGTAACAAAGCCAATTCTTATTTGTCAAGAAAAGTGGTAAGGACTGCTTCTCTGATTAAAACAATATATATTTTCAGTTTCCTATTCATTTGCTTCTTTTCTTTTTACTGCTTTCCTTAGTCACAATGGATTGGCTGCCTCCTTGTTAAAGAAATGTTGCAAAAGAATGACAGAGAAAACCGTAATTCAAGTTAACACCAAAAGCACAAAGAGAAATGCCAAAACAGCGCCTTCAAATATAACAAAAGAACCATGCGTCCCGATCATCGCCCAAATGACCAAACTCCGTGAAGCAAACCCCACGCATAACCCCCTAGAGAAATGGCTTCAAAAGCTTACAAAAGATCAAGATCATTGAAACCAAAATGAAGGCACAAGGAGGCTACCGATTTAAGGACTCGAACGCGATACCAACGATCTCCGCAGCGATTAGCAGGAAAGTTCGAAAGCGACACGCAAGGGAGAGAGAGAGAGAGAGAGAGAGAGAGAGAGAGAGAGAGAGAGAGAGAGAGCCGTCCGGCTGTGGGCTAAATTTAGCGTGGAGAGAGGGTTGGATCTCCAAAAATAGCGCGAGCGAGGAGATAGGGACGACGTCCAAGCGAGAACGGCGTGGAGAGAGAGAGAAAGAGCGGATTGGGTTGTGGTTGGTTGCGCTAAATTCCGGGGAAGAAAGCAGGGACGCGATCCCTTCCAATCCGTAGTGACGTTGCTTCCTCTGTGCCCTCCCGTCTTCCTTAGTTGTTCATTCAAGTAAAACAAACCATGACTTGTCTCAGACTCAGAGGAGTGGAGGTCTGACTTTGTGGGAGGTAGGCCGAGTCCACCAGGTGGGACTCGCATGCGCCTGGTCCCATCAAGCCAGACACAGGTTGATCCATCTTGTTTAACAAACAGGTGCTGATTTGATTTGGTGGATAAGATGCGCAGTTTGGAGCTCCTTTACGGTTTGGGAATGGACCCACTGATCCCAAAAGCGACCTACCAATTTGGTATTGGTAAAGTAGGTAGGTAGCATTACCAATTCCATATTATTGGAATGACACACACAACTGAAACGGATGAGGTCCTGCTGGCCCCAACTCCCCGTTTAAAGGGCGGTTTTGTTTTCCCTTCCCACGGCACCACACCCACCGTTTTGCTTCCTATCTTGTTGTCAAACGTCCATTCATTATTCATCTAAAGCCGAGAGTGTTCACTTTTTCTTCTTTTCAGTTTGAGACTGCATTGACAATCTGTATTGCATGGCACGCCATCGTTTTCAAAAATAGTTTCAGAAAACAAGGAAACCGCACATACTCGAGTCATTTTAAAATCTAAAATCACGTATATGGAAAACACTTAACCAACCAACCTAACAAAGCCAGTCGACTTAAATAAATTATCATAAAACAAAGAAACTAAACGGATTGCAAAAATGTGCTGCTATAACGGTGAAGCTACAGTATATATCAACCATTATATCATGGATTGCAAGAATGTCAAAAGATCTGCAAAAGTAAAAACGAGAATGATACCTTATTGTGTAAGTGCGTGTCATTAATTCAACACGGTGAAGGTATCATATTTTATACATCCTTACAGCAGGGATGTTCGACTTACAGGGAAAGGGGGAAGGTCTTGAAACGCGCAGCCAAGCGATCCTTTCTGAAGATGATTCAATTGAGACTTCATTCGATTCAAAAGCCACTTCTTCCAAAATCGGTATTACCGTTACGTCTTCAAACCCCCATCAAAGGATTGGATTGGATTGGATGGACCTTTCACGTTCTCGGCGGCATGGATAGAAATCGATTTCTTTTTTATTTTTTTCAGAAGTATATATGTTGTTACAACTACATTCATTCACACTTAATAACTACAACTGAAGGTTTTGTGGTAGCATCTAACCAGGCAATGTCTTTCTTTCTTTAGTAGAATAATATTTTTAATCAAAAAAGACTTGAAATTCAAAAGTAACCAAGTCTTTCTCACACTAGGTGTGGTTGTCCGCATAGATTCTTTGATGTATAGAGCATCATCTTGTGCCATATTAGCAGTTGATTTAAAAAAAATAATATCATTTTAATAGTTTTCCTTAGTATTCTTTTCTCTTTGTTAATGTGCTCATCTTTTAGCTTCTTCGACCTCACTGAACCTTCATTAGGTGGCATATGTACAGATCCAAACCATCTTAGGCATGTCTCTCTAATATTGTTTTCTGTTGGTACTATTTCAATGTTTTTCCTAATAACCTCATTAAGAATTATGGATATGGACTTTTCTTGTGTGATCATTCACCATGTATCTATTTCAACATCTTCATTTCTAAAACTCAACACTCTACCACATAATATTATTGGTCTAACTATTGCTATATTTAGTGATATCTTCTAATACACAATCACCTAAAGGACCTGCTAAATTCAACCAAATTGTCTTAATTTTATGTATAACATTTCTTTGTTGTTTGAAAGATTGATCATGTGGTCCTTTTGAGATATAATGTATGCCAGTTTTTACTTTTGATATCGTCAAATTCAACCAAATTACTATGTTGAAAACCCTTTTTATCAAACTCCAATATTCTTGCTAACTTATACCTTTGACGGATGTGCTAATGCATTATCATCTACAAATAGCATGTACCAAGGTACTTTTCTAGAATGTATTTTATCAACTTATTTATAACCAAAGTAAATAGATATAGACTTAGTGCTGCCGTTGATATAATGCAATATTAACTTCAAAGAAATCAGAAATCCTTTTTTGAGTGTTAATTAATGTTTTTGCACCATCAATATGTTGTTTATAAGTTTGATGTATGTTATGAGAATAATTTCCTTAAGCAAAGTTTTATAAAGAATATCTCTTAGCATACTACAATAAAACTTCTCTAAATCATTGAATTTCATTTGTAACTTCTATTCTTGGATATGAAGTGTTTTATTAAATGTCTCAATAAGTGATGGCAATATTGACCTGATCCTCCCCGACCCAAATTTATTGGGAACACGTGATCCAATCAAATTCAGGTTTAGGTACAAGGATAAGATGCCCCAATCCATACCCAAACCTCACACTTGCCCCAACCCATATCCGAGATACACACACACACTTGCCCCAACCCATATATGCCTTGAAAATTTAACTATTTTTTACAATAAAAAATCCGAAAATCATAAGTGAGTTCATAATCGAGTTGGGAATTCGGTGAATTGGCATCAGTGCATATTCAATTCGGGTTTCGAGTTAGATTGATTAACCACATTCTCATATCAGAATTTGAATTTAAAGAACGACATGAAGACATGGTAAATAATTGGGCATCAAAATTTCCAAACTTGTAAGAAATTGGTGGCATGACAATATACAGTGTTTAGTATCAACAACACGAGAGTGGGTTCTTCCTTCCCAACTTCTAAATCGTTGGTTCTACGTTACATCTTTGATTTCTCTATCCGAATTATGAAACAGGATCCAAATCAAATGTGCCTCACCCACTTTGCTAGATGATAAATAAGACATATCCGATTCTGATTTAGCTGAAACCTGAAACCATAATTGAACCGGGGCTCCCTGCTGTTGAGCTAAGGATAAGGATGTGTTTCTAATAGAAAACCGGACTGGAACTGTCAGTTCCAATATCAGATCAGTTTCTAATACTCATGAACCATAACCGAACCGAGATATGCCATCATTTTTAACCAACCATGTCTAGTCTTGTTCATAAGAATAAGAATGACGTATGAACGATTTATGTTGTAGTGAGATCCAACTATTCCGATGAATAAACTCAAAACTCCTCTATCATCTATCTCTGCATTCATTTGAGCACGACAAATGCTTGAATCGTTGCACTTCCCCTAAATCTTGCATTAGATAAAAACCAGGGATACCTATGCCATCAAGTTAGATACACAACATTTGAGCCTCAAACAGGTCAAATAACTTTAAAGAGAAAGGGAAATTAGGTTTCATAATTAGATTGGTTTCGTTTTGTTTCCTTCCCTTTTCTGAACACGTAGAAAATTATAAAAAAGTTTCAATAAGAAAATATGAAAAATTAGATGGTAAACATGTTAAAAAGAAAAAATATTATTAAAATTATTGAGAAAATTAATAAAAAAGGTTATTCAACTCAATAATCGAATTACATGAAAACAAAGAACCCTTTTAACCTATTTAGTGCTAAAATATTATTAAAAATATTGAGAAAATTAATAAAAAAGGTTATTCAACTCAATAATCGAATTACATGAAAACAAAGAACCCGTTTAACCTATTTAGTGCTAAATGAGAAAAGGGTTAGTTATTTTCTTCATTTGGTTAGAAAGGAAAGCCAAAACAAGGTACGCACGCTCCGGGGGAGACGAACTCATGCTCAGTCTTGACGGGAGACGAGAGCCCTGCCAGGTGGGCTAGAGTGCCCCATTCTTTCCCTTCATCTTGACGATATATTGATCATTTCTTTCTGTTTCAAGGGATAGCCCCGATGCCCGACAACACGGTGACCGTTCCGTTTCACCCCGCAGGAGATGAACAAATATTCATCATTTCTCTGAAACGAGGATACGGACGTCATATTCAAGATAGCAATGGCTATTGGTGGCCATTAATTCGTACTCTCTTCCGCTGTGGCTCCTTTTTCTGCTGACGGGATTTCCTCCCTTTCCACTCAGAGAGAAGGATTCGGAAGAGCGCCGGTGAATTGGATTTGTTTCTCCTGAGAACATCCGACGGATCCATCCGATATGTTGATCCTACGGCACGATCTTTCGACGTCTCTCTAGTGTTTCGTTGTCCTTGACCGATATTTGTCCCCTTTTGGACGATCCACGGCATCCGTAGTGCGAATACGCCGGATTCCACTCTCTCGCCCGCCCGGCTCAGAAGATCGAGTGCAAGGTTTTCTTCTTTCTATGTCGTTGATGGCAAATGGTTCACATGAGTGGTTTCTTGATGGTGCTCGGATGATGGACAGAAGAAACGGTTTTGTTTTTCATTTTTGGTGGAGAGATGAGATTTCGATCCTTATGTTCATTTCTCAGCACCTGTTTTGTTGATATAGGGTGTTAGTCATGTGAAGCTGCTCTGGTTTTCCTCTGTATGGCCGGATCCGCGTGATTGTTACGGAAAGCAGTTCGATTTTTTAAGTTTCTTCTTTAATCGGAGTAGCCTTTTGCAATTTAGGGTTACTGGCAAGAAGAGAGTATACGAATCGTTTGAGTTGACTTTAAGTGTGGCTTTTCTACCGTTCACTGAATTCAATGACTTCGAGTTTTTCGCCGATTCCTTCACCTTTGTCATCGTCATCCTCCTCCAGTACTGGTTACTTCGAGCATCTTGTTTCTAAGTTTGATACTCTTGCTGGAATAGCCATCAAATATGGTGTCGAGGTGAGCCCTTTTATTTCTCGACTTCTTTTATTATGTAAAGGCGTTCTTTTCGTTTTCAGTATGGCACCGAGGTATAATTTGTTCCCAGGCTTATTTTGCATGTTGCCAAAATGCCACATGAACACTGAAGTATTGGTTGGTTTGCTTTCCTTTTCCGTACTTTTGCCTCCTTTACGGTGAAAGAGATGTTCAATCACACGAGAGATTTCCATGAGAATAAGAGTCACGGGGTCGATAGAGTGATGAAGTTCCTCACCGTTCATGAGGAAGGAGAGGAAGAATACTGTTTAGTGCAGAATGAAGTATCATTTATTTCTACTTGCGATGAAGATTGTAACATTGAAGCCTTTTGTCAGGTCTCGGATATAAAGCGCCTTAATGGTTTGGTTACAGATCGCGAAATCTTTGCTCACCAATCACTGCGGATACCTCTACCAGGAAGGCATCCACCATCTCCAATCTTATCAAACAGCTCTGTTGACCAAGAGTACTGCTCTTTCCCAAAGTTATTCTTTTGGACTCGGGATTAGTTTTTGTTCATCTTTATATTCTCACTAGTTAATTCGTTCAGCGCGCATACCTGCTTTCAAAAATTGCAAGGAAACGAAACCAAGCAGTATGTATGTTCATTTGATTAGTTTTCATACTTATATCTAGTCCCCTGCAATTATACAACAACAACCAAGTCTTTTCCCACTCTAGGTGGTGTCAGCTACATGGATTACTTGACATAACATAATAGGACTAGACTTTATGCCATATTAGCAGCGATCATTCCTTCCCCCTTTTAAAGTGTTCACTGTCTCGTTTCTATACTTTTTATAGAAACTTCATTTGGTTATTGTCTCTCTATATGTCCAAACCGCCTAGGCATGCCTTTCTCTTCATATTTTAATAAAATTTACCCCAACTTTTTCTTAAATAACCTTGTTAAGTATATGGACTTTTTCTCCAATAACCTCATTATAGCTATCATACGTTCTTTCCTTGTTTGACAATCTTACACATGTTATTAACTGCTACTATTCCTTCTGATAATGCTGATCAATAAAATTTTGCAGAGCTTCTTTGTGAATGTCATTTTAATCTAGCTGTTATTTGTTCTGCTTGTCTATTGATGTTTGAAAGGTGATTAATTTGTTTGGAAATGCTTCATCAGAAAATAAGCTTGTCTCAATGTCTTATGTTCATCTCTACCACTTAGTTGCTGTATCGGGTGGCTTTTGTTTCTTCACTTTCTTTATCACCAAAGTGCTTCATTGCTGTGCCTTTTGTTTCTTTTTTCTTCTTCATTGTATTTATCATAAAAGTGGTTATTTTCTTACTTTCTCACTATATACACTCTTCAATATCTTTATTATTTGTAAAGCTGTGGTTGGTAAGCATGAGTCTTCTCTGCAGAATAGGGAAAAGCTTAAGGACTCCCCCAAGGTATGGACGTGCAGATTTCCTGAAAAAATTTCAGTCACTTAAACCCAAATCATCAGACCAAAAAGTTTCTCCTGCAATGAGAAGTTTACAGGGATATTATGGGCTGTTTCCACCGGTTGGGAGCAGCAACTTTGGCGGAGAAGGCGCAGAGATGGCTGTGTACAGAATTAACGACAACAGCATCTCATCAGATGAACCTCTCTCACCTCCGAGGAGAGATGGAGATTCCAGCTCATCCTTAGGCAGGCACTGGAAATCCAGAAGCTTGGTCAATGACTTCCCTCCAGAAAATGGTGAAACAATGAAGGATGTCATGGTTCCAGAAGCAGGAAATAAGGATAATGAGAGATCGAGTGACAAATCTGTCAGGAGGCGGCCAAAGGTTGATGACGATCTGGCTTCTCCAAGCCTAGAGTTGATACTTAAGGAGGACAGTGGTGGTGTTTTTCTGGGGAGATCAGGTAAAGGTCTAGCGCTGAGGCCAAAATCTGCAAGCAGATCAAATCTTGCTGATTGTGTCATGGATTTGGCTGGCAACGGCCACGTGAGTTATGCTGGAGATCCTTTGTCCATTGGTTCTACTGGAGTCCAGAAATCATCAAGCACCTCGAACCTGCAGGATTCCTGTGATGCTGCTGCTTCAAGCTGGTCGGCATCCAAATGGGCGTTGAAACCAGATTTGCAGGCTCTTTCGGCAGTTGCAATCGCCAAACCGATATTTGATGGCCTACCAAAGCCCATAACGGGAAAGCGCAACAAAGCTGCTCTGGATTAAGTTTCTATGAACAAGTTGGATCGTTTCAGCAATAGGAAAATTCCGTAAACAAAAGCAATTCATTCACTTAATCCATGACCATCATGCGAATAATTGGGTTCAAATGCTTGCATCTTCTTCTTCGATTATCCCTGAAGCTTTTTATGTAGGTAAGGCTTTATGCATATTATAATATACAGGAAAATAAGCAGTAGTTCTGCCAATGTACTGTTTGCCATCATCGGCCTTTGGTTTCGTCGTATTTTGCAGACATTTGGGGGCTGTCGATATCTCCATTGGTGGCATTCACAGGCTGTTTTTTTGTGCCCTATAGTATACATGTTGATAGATGATTAAGTGAGAATGGAATGGGTTGGCTCAAGGACGTTCGAAGGTACCCTGAGAGATTGTTGATGGTGCGGGATAAGTTCGTGGGGCCAATGCAACGTGGTTGGGTTGATTATATTTGGTATCCAATATGAGAGGAAGCCTGAAAAGCGCGTGCAGTGATAAGACATCAGGGACCCTAGTTTGGCACTTGCGCTGTTGGGCTGCGCAAGGAAATTGCATTGCACACTTTTTCACGCTTCTTGCCTTTCTTGGATCAAAGCTAATAAATTTGTAAATTTGTTTCATGAATCTTGGGTTTGATAGTATTGGCAATAAACTCTCTCTCTCTCTCTCGAGTACATCTTCCATATCTTACGGATGTGATGCAAATTATTCATTACAATGAAACTAAAAGCATGCAGGTGGTAATCGCCGCATAACCACTGTTAGACTATTATCTGTTTGGCAGTCCGGTCTAGTTCGGTTACTTTTTTTTCCTTCTTATTCAACGGACAGTGAGCTCACTCTTATACAGGCATACACAAAACCATACAAAAAAGTTGTACAATTATCCAAAAATGCATGTATATCCCCCAGTAACATCAGTCTGATTCCTGTAGGTGGTGTCTCTCAGACCTTTGAATTCTCATCTAACAGAGGTGTATATGCTTGGCCAAAAAACTAGAGCCGGCATTGTTAGTCGTTCGGGGATCAAATCCCGTCGCACAAGGACTCGAATCTCAGCAAGCAAGCCTTCATGTCATACGGTATCATTGCGAAGAATATGCTGTTTACTTTATATTGGCTAGGTTAATAGCTCAAATCCGAACCCCCTTCTTCATTGCTCAATTATTACTGTCATCAGTACAGCGGAATACATTGGGGATGTGGTTTCTCTTGTGTGCACGCTCATGTGGACGCATGCGTGCGCACTGTTGGAGTAGAGCTATATAAAAAAAGGTTTCTAAAAATGTTATGTTCTTAGTTTCATTACGGTAAAAAAGATTATCTCAATTACATGTAAATTATGAAGATCACCACCAATTTTACCGAAAGGAAAAAAAGATCACCCACCAAAGAGGGGTCATTTCTATGAAATATTTTAGTGTCAAATATGCACTCTTTGTTCCATTATCAAATGTTATACGTGTGTGCCTCTCCTTGCTTTCATTTTCCTCCTTTTCTGGCTCTAAATTTGCTTTTAGTTTGATGCGATTCTCTCATGATAACTGCCCACATGATAGAGCCTTAATCCGCCTTTCCACTGGCAGAATCACAAATTTTGCATGGGCCAAACGGCTCAAACTATATTAAGTAGTTTCAAACTCTCTCTCTCTCTCTCTCTCTCTCTCTCTCTCTCTCTCTCTCTCTCTCTCTCTCTCTCTCTCTCTCTCTCTCTCTCTTATATATATATATATATATATATGAGAGTGAGAGAGAGAGAGAGAGAGAGCGAGAGATTTTCATTTAACCGAACATTTCAGGGGAATGCATTTTTAGAACCGAATTGGTTCAGCAATTAAGGCCTCTGTTTTACAATTGAAAGAGAGAAGAGAAACAATTAGGTAAATGATTTTCCATGCAACCTTGTACAAATATGCTGTTACCCAGTCCTCCAAAAACAGTAACAAAGAGAAGACGAGTGCCTCCTGACTCTGTCACTCCCCTACAAGGGACTAGAAAGGAAATTTAGACGTTACCTGAGTATTGCCAGACCAGCCGGACAAGATGACATGACCACACGAGAGTTATTCCTTGTCAAAACAGTCCGTGGACAAGGTTGGCTTGAACCATCTATTAACCATGGTTTCGTTCAAAGAGCTACACTTAGCGACCAAAATTGCCTGCTCCAGACTGGGCTTAGGCACAGCCAGGTAATTTCTAGATGGTTAAGCGTCGCGTCGGTCTGTGGCTCATGAAAAGTGTTCTGCAAAAAATACCAGTTCTCGCCACAAAAGGTTGATTTGGGTGTGTGTGTGTGTGTGGTTCCATGGGAACATGCTCAGTCAGTCATGGTGTTTGTGCGTAATCACATTTCATGCACAAACGGGTGGGCAGCAAAATCAACTGAAGGAGCCAAGCTGACTTTGTTTATGGCTCTCATGAGATTGTTGGTAGCCGGCATTCATCCCAAACGGAGTGTAATAAAAGGTCACTGGCTCAGCTTAGCTTGTCATGGCAAAATATCGCTACTAGTGATGTATTACACTCAGAGATCCAGAACCATGAGCTTGAGTCGGATGAGAATTTGTGTTGTTAACTGATCGAATGCACTTTATGAGCACTAGTCTGTGATACTGATTCTTCATTTTACTCAAAACAAGGCTTATCAAATCTTGTGGGCATTGGGTAGTTGCAGATTATGAGTTGTATTCAAGATATGGAAGAAGCCACAGAAACTTTCATATATAGATTTCACAAATAAATTACATTGGTTGAACAAAGATGCAACTATTACATTAGAGAACCCAAACGTGTAGTGAGAACTTGATACTGCAATAGTGGACAATTCAGACGCTGGACTTTTTGGGAACTGGAAGAGTCATAATGTGATTGTGGGCAATAGTCCCTATCCATAGCTTGCCGTTCACCTCCCGAACTTCGCTTACGAGTTTGACAACTTCACGTGCTTTATCCTCTAATACTTCTGCAATCTCTCCATTTTCATTGAAGAGGGTGATGACTGTGTACATCCTCATCCCCATTAGTCTTGCTAGGATGCTCATCTTCAATGGTAATCGGAAGTAAATGCTTTTAATCCATGGGTTGCGAGAAAGCAGCTCCTGTACCGGCGTCCTGCAGCAATCAATTGCCACCCAGAATTGGCCGTCATCATTTGATCATATATTAATTATCGGGGAACCCTGCCAAGTCTGCAAAAACCTCCAGTTTTCCCTTCTTTGGGCCTTCCAACTAGTACTTCATTATCCTAATCGTCATAGGAGTGCATTGTAGTATATTCTTCCATACACATTCAATTAATATTTCCAATTACGCCATCTTTAAGGACATTTATACTGTAATTAAAGATAACGACTAGTTGCAGTGATGAGAGATCATATATTTGGTTGGACAGAACCACTGATTCACTAGTCATACAGTATTCAGTAACACTAGATGAGGCAATAACACAGTACTCAAAATAGTTGAGTCCAAGATAAGAGACTTGGAAGTTCTCAAAGCAAGAGCAGACTAGAAGCATTACCATATCAGATACAAGAATCATCATAGATGTTTGAAATTTCTTACTCCATGCGATGAAAATGAGAAACATAGCTTTATAAAAAGATATAAAATGGATTAAGCGACCCACTAGACCAAGAGGGGATACGTAGAATTTTTATGTTCTTTGACCAAACACTAAATTGATACCTAATAAGATCGAACATTATCTGATTAAACCGTGTTTCATGGTGTTCTAATAAGGCTCGTTAGGTACCAGCTGTTAGTGGTCTCTATGAAGAGAAGATAGGTTTGATCCCTTGATATTTGGACCCCATTCGCAAATGCCAAACCATCTAGAATAACAGAGGCTGTTCTAGTCTGTGGGTCATAGTTGAGCAGTCTTCCAGTTGCTTCTCCTTCCAATAGTATGAAGAAATGATTCCTGCATAACAAACAAAACAATCTTTGTTGTTATATCTGCATAGTTCTTCAAAAAAATAACTAGGTGGTGAATTTGACTCTTTACAATCTGTTGTATCTCATGCTAGTGTCTGTGAAGAAGATGGATCCATTCTTATGAATGTCAAGGTCATTCGCGAATAGGATTCTCTTTCCATCCACATGTGGAGCAAGATCTGGAAGGGATCTGTGAAGACTAAAGCTAGCAGAATCACGACTAACAATTGCCATGGGTGATTCCATAGCATTCCATCGATAAACACCCACTGCTTCTCCATTAAGGAGGAACCCACCGAGAGGAGCAATGAAGCGAGGACTTCGGTGCTTCAGTTGATTGATTTATTCATTGAAAAGTAAGGAACATGTCTAAAGCATGAGAGATTGGTTGTTGCAGAGTTGTTCCACTGTCAGTTTGGCCTTTTCTCTATCGTGTTTCCCGCACAACCAAACCTTGCTATTGTTGGTAATTTGATGATGTATGATCTGTTGATTTACTTTACGTACTTGTCTTTTCCCATTTAAACCAACTCACGAGGTTGTAGCCTCACTGCAAGTAACATCCACTCGCATGCGCCTCTGGCGATAATGCTACGACCAGATGATCATATATTCGGCTCATCTCGACTTCCCATTCGATGAGACGGCAATGAATAGGTGAACCCTGTGACGTAAAAGAGCTGAAGGGTTGACAAAACCTGATGAGCTAGGGCCTGGCGATAGTTAAGTTTGTTTCTCTGCCTCGTAACGAGGGAGATGGCAAAGAACAAGGTGGCTCAGGTCATTCAGCTCGTCACGCAGATGAGACGAGCTGAGCTAAATTTTTGATGAGACTAGCCGTGAAGGGCCTATGCACGTATTGCTCACTTTGTTTGCTGCAGTATCTATATCAGCCTTTAAGTGCTTTTTTGGTCCTCGATTGAAGAAACAAGCGATCAGTCTGTCTATTTTGACTTTACAAGCTTAATTACCACACTTGCCACTCCAAGTGGCTCACTGGGTTGCACATATTGTTTTAGCTGAGTCTCGCTTGTTGGGTGGATTGAGTTGGTTGAATTCCATGTACATATCATGTGTGTGTGCCCAAGTCGATAATTTCAAATAATTAAATTATGTTTTTGGGGACGTTCAACAGATGTGATGTGTTTAACTATAGTGTCTTGATGCCTCCGTCGTAATGATGCATCCTTTCCAATCAACTAGAAAAACAGGATTAAGCTAAGATCCCTCGATCGTCATGAGACATCTTGGTTATCATCATTTCCTTTTAATACTCGTAGCTTGGCTTGAAGGTGATCAAGTGTAGGAGCGAGCAGATCCTTACAAAATTGAAAGTGATCCAGTTGCGGATAGATACATTCGTAGACGCAAAATTGAACCCTATACATGCCAAAATCAGAACGGAGAAATGGTTGAAACAACGCCTAGTCCATATCTAACTGGCTTGAGGTGTAGTCAGTCAGAGGAACCACTCACGCAGAAAAACCAGAAGCAGCAGGGACGTCGAATGCCCCACATCCGAGAAAGAGGTTGTATATCGTTATTTTAGCAATTATACATGTATCCTCATCTTCAACTCTGGCAATAGCCATGTTTTATGTTCATTTCAAGTGTGATTCCTCGAGTTCATCTAGTTTTATATGTAAGGCGTCATGTCTAAAACTTCTTTGAAGAAAGACTAATGCAACTGGTCCATTGAATCCATCAGCCACCGGAGGCCGTATCTGAGCAATCAAGAGATAAAAGGGGCACCTTCATGAAACAAGATGACCCATTCCAAGGTGGATAAGCTCTATAGTCTGACCAGCACTCCTGAAAGTTTCTGTCCCTCAACCTTCCAGGTGTTGTGTTTATACCCACATACAGACAATGAAAGCAGAAGCCTTATTTCCAAAATCAGATCAATGTTGAACAGGGAGTTAGTAGGGTGGCCTTCCAAAGAAAAAGTATCAGCAGGGTTACTAGGACTTGGGCCTCTATGGTAGAACCAGCTATGAATGCTAGACTGTTGCTGGGCAGATTAAGTCTGCTCATTTCTAGCTCTTGATCTTAGGCAGAGATGTGCAATATATATATATACTAGAGAGAGGGAGAAATTTAGGAAACCCACAAAAATAGAGAATCACATGGAACCATCATAAAGCATTTAAATACAAATTATAAACGTAAAATGATACTTTTAATTCAAATCTCCACTGCTCATCATGTCAACCGAATGTCTCTCTCTCTCTCTCTCTCTATATATATATATATATAGAGAGAGAGAGAGAGACGAACGAAAAGATGACTATTTAAATCTCACCTTTTTCTAGTGAACCTTGAAGTCTATTTTCTTGTCAAACATACGCACAACTAAAGTGTTCCAAAAGTGGCAGATTTTGCTTTTACGTCGAATCCCAACATGATAGGAGAAGTAAACACCAGCAAACCCATCTCTTTCTCATCCAAGTAGTCGCACATCATAGAAACCACAAGGTTACAGAA
This sequence comes from Brasenia schreberi, assembly GCA_036023115.1. Taxonomy (NCBI): domain Eukaryota; kingdom Viridiplantae; phylum Streptophyta; class Magnoliopsida; order Nymphaeales; family Cabombaceae; genus Brasenia; species Brasenia schreberi. Next base: position 22,305,330 of record JAYKKT010000069.1, on the reverse strand, counting down.
ATTTTCCTTCTTCAGAATTAAAACCAAGAAAGGCAGTCGAAACAAAGGTATCTTAAAAAGTGTAACCAAAGATCTGCCCATTCACATTACATATTTGAAATTAAAAATGGTGGTAGCAGAATGATACCACTCACAGGTTAGCATTCGGTAGTACGAATCCACATCTTTGTGGATCAAGCAGCAGGCGGACGCAACTTGGGATCTTGAGAAGTATCAGTTTGAGCCAGAGGCATGTATTGCCACATAGCCATTCCAGGATATCCAGCAAAAGGCAAGCCCTTGTTCCCAGCCGCAGAGACTTGGGCGGCAAATGCTGCAGCAGCTGCTGCATGAAGGGCGGCAGGGTGTGGAATGTATCCCGTGGGAGCCATGCTCATCGCACTTAACTGTTGCTCAAGCTTTTCCTTCTCCGCTTTCAACTTGATTTTTTCTTCTCGGAGTTCATTTTTCTCTGCCTGAAACGATCAAGGTTAACACTCATCAGAAATTTGCAGAGTGGTCCTCAAAAGTACCGCACAATTATGAGTCGGGTACAAGAGAGTTTAATTGTTCAGAACACCTTACACGTAGGGAACACCAGAATAACAAATGTGCATGAGAATCCGGGTGCATCTACCACCTGACACCCTGTCTGGTACAGGGCTCACATGATCTGAAACATTTCATAATATCTTGTCTAATACAAAGCCTTGACACATGTCGTTCTGGGATTGAATGCATTCTAACCTACGAAAAGGAGCCAACCATGACCAAACTCATAGTGCAATTCTCGAAAGGTGTAACGAGGTATCAAAAATTGAGAACTTTATGCAACCTACAAAGAATGTCAACTTTAAACCGGTGAAGAGCAGCAAATCAAACAAATAAGCCAAGGCTGCTTGTCAGCTATGAGGAAACGAGAAGTAACAGAACAGACCTTAAGATCTTTGATTGTTTCCTGAAGTTTCACATTTGCGTTCTTCAGCTTCTCAGCTTCACTTCGCAATTGATTCAAGGTTCGAGCAGCGTCAATCAAGATACTTGCTTTGTCAACTTTGACAGGACTTCCAGGGTCGAGGATTGAACCCAACTCCACAAACCTAAAATGATGATGAATTAAAGAACCAGAATGACAGAAAAGGGAAAAGATAAAAACTAGAGATGATCATGACTAGCATTGCGAAACGTATTAAGTGAGAGAGAAAGATGTAAGACAAAATATGCGAAATCAGGAACTCAAAGAAATTATGAATATATATATATATATATATATATATATATATATATATATATATATATATATATATATATATATATATATAACATGGCTTATGGAGAAGACTTCCCGCTTCTACCCCTCATACACACACACACATATATATGCATAGATACATATATAGATATACATAATTACATAAATACATACATATATATATATAGACACATAAAGAGAGAAAGAAAGAGCATGCCTGTCATTCAACCTATCCCTCCTCATTTTCTCACGGCATGCTTTAGATCCAGGCCTGCTGCATGATTCGTCTCTAACTCTGTAACGCATTTTTGCAACACATCTTTAAGACTAGCTAACCATAAGGAAACTGAAAAGACAGACGACTTGCAGCAACTGCACACAACAGTTAGGTTATGCAACATCACAACATGAACTATGAGAAAATGATCTAGTTAACAACCTTAATCCTTGTATTCACAAATTCACTTCAGATGGGAACAACAGGAAGTAGCAGTTTGACAAAATCAATTGTCTAAAGGAAGGCCCGATGCCTCCTATTCAATCTTTTTGATCATTTCTCTATTTGCCAACTTCAAAACAGGGAAATTCAGCAACTACAGTTACAGTTCCCCGGCTTCTCCTCTTCTCCTTGCTATTAAAGGGTTTTCCTGAGCCTAAGAAACAAGATAGTAGAGTCCCACAACCTTGACAAAACTTAAGGAATAGAAGCTGAAACTAGATATAGTGATCCCTGCAACTTCTTTATCATAGAACTATATCAAGCACAGACCTCTTATCAAAGACAACATGGCTCACAGACCTCTTATGAAAGAAGACATGAATAACAATATCCAAGTTTCCAAATTGAAGGAAATGGGACCTTTACACCATCAAGAAAATTCACCAAATTTTCTCCAAGGCTAGAATTACTTAAAATTTCTAATTTGACTTGGAACTGCTTTTTGCACTATCGGAGCAACCCAACAACAAACGCCAAGGCTAGAGTCAGAATTGCCAGTGTATACAGTTTTCTATTTTAGCCTGGAACTACCTTTTGAGGGATTGGAGCAACTCAAAATAGAACTCCAAGGCCAGGATCAGAACCACCCGATAACGGGTATGCACTTGCTTACAAGGTGAGCACTCCTGGGTCAGACCCGACCTACCTCATTAGTACAAAGATGAAGGTGGTCGGATGGGAGGCCATCTCGGTTTTGGGAGCCCATCATGGTTGGGTCTATCCTGCACCTCACATTCATGATAGAAACATTCCACTGTGCCTCGAGGTCACCTATTACTATAGTTGATGCCCTCCCTTATCCTTCTTCTTTCTCTTGTCTTTTTAGGGTCGTTCTTTAGAGAGGCCCGTGCCCAGAAGCACCACACCCACTGATGACTCCTATTCCTGGCACCCAACACACAAGACCCAGGGGCAGCAATTGGTTAGCCCAAATTCTGCAAGACAGACTCTTTCACCACAGCCTATCGATCTGCCAATGAGAAGCAAAGAGAGTGCAACGAACAATTCTCGGTTTGCAACCCTGCCGGCTACGTAGCCAGACCCAATAGTGAAATTGGCAGTTAAATCCTTGACTGCCTATTTGGCAGCCAGAGACCTTTTCCACTAGGCAAATCTCCATTGAGGAGATACCTGATTGTGAATAAAAATAACAGCAAGTGGAAAAGCAAGTTCATAAGCTCAATCACATGCTAATCATTAACAATCCTGCAGGACACTGCTTTGTCTTCCAACAACATTGACGCTGACAACAACCAATAAACATCTAATCTCTTGGTCATTGAAAGACAAACTGTAGATCTTAAATGAAGAAAAAGAAAATCCAGAAACTGATAATAGGAAAGCAAAAGATAGCGTAGTCAAGTATAAGCTAATTTGGAGTATCACCTTTTCTTAGAATCCATTTTCTCAGAACCAGATACACCTCCCAATGATTCTTCGATCTGCACTCTGCTATGGAACATGTAATGGGTAACAACCATAAGAGAAATTTTGCTAGCACACTGAAAAGGAAAGCCTTATCTGATCAAGAATCCAAGCAACTTAAACAAAATGAATTATTGGAATTGATAAGTCCAAATAATTATGCCAAGTTTTTGTGGAACCATCAAAAAGAAAATAATTATATGTTCGAGGCAGAAGTTCAACTTTGAGTGCTCCTCATCAGAATAACTGAAGCTAAAATAGTTCAAAAAATTCCCCTCCCCAACCGAGCACTTTGACGAAATCCTTCAACAATGTATATTCCGTGATATATTGGACAAATAACACCAAGATCTGCACTTACTGAATATACGCTTGAATTGCATATATTCTTGCCTTTTTCAATTCCCATGCAAAGAGGCAGCATTTTGTAGAAGTAAGGTTATATTTCACATGGACGATTTCTCTTTTGTATCTTTTCGTTTCTAGATTAGGTCCTATTCTTACTTTCTCCATCATATTAAACTCTTTGATTCTTTAAACTTGATTCAATAATGACACTTCAGGAGACATACAATAACAGTATTTTGTGGAAGCTGTTTCTGATCGTCTCAAAGTAGATATCCAAGCTATTTCTATATGCATAAGAGATGACAGTACACTGATAGTCAACACAAACAATAGGACCAGGAAAATAAACGCACAAGATTGAAGATGAATGGGGGGAGAAATCAACATACCCAGCGTTTGAAGGGTCATTGAACCCCTCGTAGTTCAGATACATTCCACTTCCTATGCCTCCAACATCAAATATATCAAATATGGAATTTGAACCCATATTTCACCTCGGAAGCTGTAGAACGAAACCACAGAAGGCCTACAATATTCACGTTAACCTCCTCCAAAAGTTGTGGATGCTCTTACCCTAAAATTCCGAACTCAGAGACAAGTTTATCCTAGTTTTGCTACACCGAACCATAAAAGTCCACGACCCAAAAGGAAAGTTGGTTCAATTCGGCGTCGGAAACTTCAAATCCAAGGGAGATCGTTCCCGAATTCGCCCAACTTCCTTCTTCAAATCCTTCAAAGGCAACAACATTTCAACGTCTAAGGAACAAAGTGAACAGCGTAAAATATGTAAAGGGAAACAAAATTTTCAATGGGTGCACGGACGCATGAAAATTCTCGGCATACCTCCTTTCTTGGACCCTTGGAAAAATGAGAATTTCACAGATCGATGAAGAAAAACTCCGCCCAACAGCCAAGGATCTTCGAAACCCGTAAAAATAAACCGAAAAAGATGGGGAGTCGTTCGTGCGAACTCGAAATCTCACGGGAATGAGCGAATTGGTAGTACGCCGAAACGAAGAAAAGTCGGTAGGGTTTTCAGGGCCCCTTCTCTTGGGGAGAGCCTCAGAATGTGGTCGGAAAAGGACTTTTCCTCTTTTCGCTCTTTCCTTTGTTTTGTTTTTTTCTTTTGGAAAGAAATTTAGAAAAGGAGTGCGTTAAATAAATGTCAATGTTGTATCTTTCCTTCCACCCCTAGGCAAACGTAGTTTTGACATTCACCCCTCCGCTCTGTTCTGCAGTTGCCCACCAACTCAACTCGCAAAGGAGGGGCGTCGCTGCCTGCGCTACCATAAGAAATACAATTCACTTTAACCGCCAAACTTGTAAAAAAGAAATAAGATTCAATCGCCTGAACAGTTTGCAAACACATCGCTACCCGCCACCCCCACCCCACCCCACCCCCCCCACACACACGCACGGCACATGCATATATCATATAGATACAGAGAACGTGTAGATCAATATAACATTAAGATGATAGCTGGAGGAGGAAGATACAAGAAGCATGCAAAAAACCTGTGCACTTTTCTTTTAAATATTCTCATTCTATTTATAACAAAGTCCCGTGATTCATGAAGGTGTATGTGTCCCTCAAATGGGTTACACTCCCTTTTTACTATACATATACCTTTTTACCGCTTTTCTCAAAATACTTTTCGTCATTTTCAATCATGAAGATACACTTCAAGCCTTTCTCTCTCTTCTCAGCCTTTCTCTCTCTTCTTGTGCAAACGTGTTTTCAACCATTTTTTATTCCATTATTTACTCCTCGACTCATTACAACGACCTATCACTCGATTTACAATTATTTTCAGTAAAGAATGGATTGAAATCTATTGAAAAATAAAAAATAAATAATCAAAAAATAAAGAGAAGAACAAAGAAAAAGATGATTTAAAGGAGATTCATCAATTTAACGATTATTGCTATTGATTTGGTTTTGATTTTTCTAATTTTTAGTTGTTTTAATTATTTTTTACTGATTTCTTAACCAAAATTGGAAATGAAAAACTAAGACATCTCGATGGAAGAGAAGCAGTTAGGGTGTCTCTTTCATTGAGAGAGACTCATCCCAATCATTTTTTTTTCGTTGTGATGTCTTAGTTCTTCATTTTCAATTTTTTCGTATATTTGTTGATTATTTTTTCTCCTTCTTTTGTTTTTATTGTTATGGTTGTTGTTTCATATTATTGAGCCGCATCTCTTCTTATTATTGATTTCATTTTTAGTTTAGTTTTTTAAAATTTTTTGTTCTATCTTTTTTCAATGAGATTAATAAAAATATGCATTGAGATGAGAAAGTAGATAACAACATTAAGTGAAACCTATGTGGTTGGAGCAAAAGGATCTGGTCAAATATACCTAGAATTGGATGTAGAGAAGAGAAAAATGTTGGAATGTAATATGATAAGAAAGAATATTTATATGAAGGGTAAATTTGATATTTAATGAAAAAAGAGTGCATCGATAGTAAAAAATAGGTGTGCATGTAGTAATGCCCTGAATTAATGTTTTGACTATGTCGACCACAGTTCGTGTCAAGAAATACGGCACAAGTATTGTAATGTTTTGCAAGTGTTTGCGTTCCCGGATGGCATTCTCTCTTAGATGTCAAAGGTTTGATTATAAGGAAAGGTTTTCGTGGGGTTTTCTATTCTCTTTCTTTCTGGAAGTAAAGCTAAAGAGAGACAGTATAGATAGATCCATCTGTGTTTCGTCTTGAATCCTCTGTTATTTTGGAGGTTCTCTTTTGTCCTAATTACTGATATGCAAATATATATTGTTCTCTGACTATGCTACTTATGGTCATCCTATAAAAGAACCAAACGATCAATTAACTTTGTATTACCACATGTAGGGTCGGCTACATGGATTCTAGATCACCATTGAGCTCGATCTGGAGATTTTACTACAATCCTGGGATCTCGGAGAGATACCCAATCAAGAACCGATATGCTCGACTCTTTAGGAGTTGGATGCTTGTATTAAGTTAACCATGCTCCAATCCATACTTAAGAAAGAGCGAATCATGCAGTTCAGAATTGATCGAAATCTTAGATCCGAAAATTGGAATTTGACTGATTTGGATCGAAGCAGTGACTGACTCCAATGCATTTCTGGCCATGGTTGGGACCAACACTTGGTGAAATGTATAGGAAAAAAACAAGCAGATATCACAATAGCTCAGAGAATCCCCACCTGTGGCCCAAGCTTCGAATGGATGGGAATCCATGGATAAGGGAACCTCTTCACCACTCCTTCCCAACCATCAAGAAGATGGTTACCAATTGCCATCTTGGGTGCTTCACCTACCCTTCAACATCGGGCCAGGTCATGTTTGAAACCCAAAATTCTTCTTGGGTCTTACATCAAATCTAGGTCACCTTTCAAACCTAAAATCCTTCTTGGATTTTACATCAAATCTTAGTTCTTGACATGTCAGGGCAGTTGAGAATGAACAACGTGCATCCATTTTCATATGAAAATAAGAGTCCTGGTGGAGTTTTCTGATGTAAACCTGAACTTCTTCGCCTCATGACTACACCTGACCTTGTTTATTTTGATTCTAATCCAGAATCTAGCTAAAAGATGAATTCAGTTGTTGGTTTTTTCAATGCAGTTCTAATTCCAGGTCATTGGATCTGGCTGCGCCTATTTTAGATACAGCCATCACATCTGGGTTTACTATCTAAATATCAAACTGGAATCTGTTGAGGTCAAAATAATCGGAATTGCATGAAGTTACGAAAGTCGAATATAAACCGGGTTGTACCAAAATGGTCGTCTTAAATGAGAATATTGTTACTTTGTTCAATTTGGTTGACGATGGGTTATATGAGCAGTCTCAATTTGATTTGCATTCACATGAATGTGTAAACACTTCCAGCATAAAAAGAACTGGGCTTTACAAGATCAGACTCTCAATGGGGTTTTGTCTTCTTTAGCATGTCATGCATCAATTACTTCAGAGCTAGGCTACAATTGTGCACGCTAGAATGGGGAAATTTTGAATGAATGTTGAAACCTGGTTCAGATTTGGTATCACTTATGGTACACAGTACCCGAAAATTCGGCTGAGCACTTCGAATCAAGGACAAAGATGGCTTTTAGCAAACTAAGCCCGGGTTCATGTAAGCTTTTCAAAACATGACACGGATATTGCCATAAAGTTGCAACATTTTCATATTATTATTTTCTTGAAATATCATACTTGGGATTTCTCACCCATCTAAATCATTGTAGCAAAACTGAACTCTCTTAGAAATGTCAAGTCATTAGGACAATGTTATAGTGAGAGTGAGAGCCCCTGACTGTTAAATCCGCCAAAAACCATATCATCATTGTAAATTGTTGAGATTTGGAGGGATAACTTTTCAACGAGTGTATAGTGCATATTCCAAGAACTAGATGTTTTCCTACGATTCTAAGTGGCAGAATAAATTGCCGAATCGTGAAGATGTAAAATTATTGTAGAGAGTCTAGCAAAGAATTTACCTGATTCTTTAAATCGGCCACTAGGTAGCAACATGCCTTTGTGGTCATGCTATATGTTTCTCAATCCAGGGCAATGATTCTTCATGAGAATTCATGCAAACCTTATGCTTAGTGTGGTCAATGTTCTATCAGACATAAGCTTGACCATCGATGTGTGCTGTTGCACATACAATTCTGCGACATACAACCCACTTTTGCTATAAATGTTATCACTCTTTTTAAATTCATCAACAAAATGTTACAAAGGAAACGAAACGCATAGAGGAAGAAAATCAGCATTCAACAATCAGGTGCGCTTGCAAGTTCAGCAAAAAGAATCAAGCCACAGATCCTGACAAGAGAGCAGCAACTTTGATCTTGGTGAAGCTCAAGTTATGTTGAAGACTCGGAATGATCTCTTTCAAGCTCCACTGAAGGAATGTCTTCACCTTCTAAAAGTTTCTCCACTGCATCTGGAGGGAGACCAACAAACTCCAAGGTCTTAGTATACACCCTTTGCGATATTTCCACATTATGTGCCTCTTCAGATGCATTTTCTGGTTGGCAAGAAACTGAGATGTAGGCACAGACAGGAAATTCATCTGCTTTTAATACCGAGCAGTACTCTGGGATTTGAGGATCCGTGGCTGCGAACAGAGCACTCCTTGCACCTGTGGAGAAACAGGAGCCAGTCTGACACTTTAAGTTGCAATTATCAGTATAAATGTACAAACACAAAATTCCCGTGCCATGATTGAGAAGGTTCACCTTCTTGGGGACTGAAAAGGAAATAAGGGATGAGATGATAAGCAGATTGAATACAACTTGAAAGGGTCCTGGCCTGCAGAACGGAAGCAAGCACTAAACGATAAATTTGGCCAGATTGGTGTCACCTATCAACCAATTTGGTTACTACATTTCCTAAAAGAGTATCACTTGACATTTCATAGAAGAATGATGAGAAAAGAACTGATGTGCATGAGAATCACGAAAACAAAACTTCCAGGGTTTTGAGCTATAAAAATGACATCAAGAAAGATCATATGCAAGCATATAGGAAGAGATTACTTACAACGTTGGTCCTAACAGTTCCAGGAGAGACGCATATAACATTAATGCCAGCTTCAGAAGGTAACTTCTTATAGAGAATGCTATTAAACATAACCTGAAGTTGGAATCATTTTAGTCTGGTGTATTTTGTTTAACTTAATATATCAAAGGAACAGAAGGAAAGAACGGTACCTGAGCCAACTTGCTACTTGAATAGCCAACAAGACTTGAAAATTTTCTCTTCCCGGAAACCACGTTCATATCATCAGGATCAAGAAAGCCTACTTGGTGCATCTTACATTGGAAACAAGAAGATTTTATTTGGTAAAAGAAAACAATTTGCATATTCAAGAAGTTTAACTTTCAGAGCATTTGATTATGATGACGCTGCATATCAGGGCAGCACACTCTTCGCCATGATTCTCAATTGTAGTTTCCTTCTGTAAAGTCTTTTTGAAGAGGAAATAATAGTTCAAGTTGCTTAAGAGAATAAATAAATAATAAGAATAAAACACCAAGGGATGTCCGGATAACATGGTCCTAACATGAATGTCACAAAATTTAGTAGCATGTTTTGTCTTGTGGAATTCCTGCTCATATATTAGCTTCAGATAATAACTCCTTAAATAAAAAACCAAAATTGTTTCCTTATGTGCTTCTGGGCATTAAAAGCAAGAGAAAAATCATGCGTCCTGTTCAATTGCAATCAAGTTCATATTGTAAAGAATCAGCACGTCTAGTGCTTTACCAAGAACTGCCACAGTCTACCATTGTAATGAATCAGCCCGTCTAATGCTTTGACAAAGACTGCCACAGTCTACCACCAAGAGATTAGTCACTAATGTGACGTGCAAACAGCTTCAAAGGAAATGTAAATCACTGCAAAATAGCTAACAACTAAATACCCTTTGAATGCAATTCAATTGATTATAGCCACATGGCTCAGTTCACAATATCTACAAGATGGAGTATTTATAGAGGAGAGTCATAAGTATTAAGAGAGGGCAACCAGCAGCAAGCTGGGACTATTAGCCGTTGAGCATCCCTTACATCTGCAAGCTCATATTCGGTGCGCCCGAAGTGTAGATCTAAGTTTCCTCGTAGATGTTTTTCACATACATAATGCCGAAGTGTAGATCTAAGTGTCCTCATAGATGTTTTTCACGTACATAGTGGAATATGAGTTTTGCGGGTTTCTGGCCGAACACGTACATTCCTCTAAGGAGGGGGGGAGCCACCGGAGGAAGGCTTATGATTTTTTCACGTACTTTTTTGAAGATACGATCACGTCCATACGGTATCAACAACCCTTATGGCTGTCCATCAACTCACATAGCTTACCGCAAAACTTATATATGGTCTTATAATGGTAAGATATATGAGTTTACCAACTAATCTCTCATATCTGCCCATATCTTCATCTAGGTTCTCAGAGTCTCCAACCATCCCTCATTGAACTTCAATAGGAACAGTACATATACGGCAATCTTCCATCTTAGTCTCTTTCAACAAATCCAGAATATATTTACACTAGCTTAAGAATAGACAACTATTACATCGTATAATTTCAATGCCCAGTTGCTATGCAGATCTCGCTTCAAATATGTGATTTCTTTCACATCATTACCTATAATAATATCATCAACATACACAGCCAAGAAAATAGTCTTCTCACCATGTTTGATGAATAATGTGTGGTCATTCGTGTTGCGTTTGAAACCCAGGCTGAGAACACCTTCGCTAAATTTTTCAAATCACGCTCTAGGTGATTGTTTTATGGAACATTTTAGAGCAAAAAAGAAAGACCTTCACATGATATTTATTGATCTAGAAAAAGCTTATGATAGGGTACCGAGGGAGGTTCTTTGGAGAACTTTGGAAAAAAAAGGTATCCCATTTACATATATTAACCTTATAAGAGACATGTATGATGGTGCAAAAACATGTGTGAGGACTCATGAAGGAACGACAGACTTCTTTGAAGTTAATATTGGGTTACATCAAGGATCAACTTTAAGTCCATACTTATTTATAATGGTGATGGATGAGTTAACAAAACATATTCAAGATGAAGTACCTTGGTGTATGTTATTTGCAGATGACATTGTATTAGTGGAGGAGTCTAAGGAAAAAGTTAATAGAAAATTGGAACTATGGAGAGAAACATTAGAAAACAAAGGCCTCCGACTTAGTAGAACAAAGACAGAATATATGGAATGTAAGTTTGATCATTTGGCTACTTCAGAGGACATAGAAATTAAAATTGGCACACATTGCATTCCCCAAAAGGAAAGTTTTAAATACCTAGGGTCAATTTTTCAAAGTGATGGAAGAATTGATGGAGATGTTACACATAGAATTAATGCTGGTTGGTTAAAATGGAGAGGAGCATCAGGTATTCTTTGTGACAGGAAGATACCATTAAAATTAAAAGGTAAATATTATAGAGCAGCAGTTAGGCCTGCCATGTTTTATGGTTCTGAGTGTTGGGCAGTTAATCATCAACATGTACAAAAGATGTCTGTGACAGAAATGAAGATGTTGAGATGGATGAGTGGTCATACAAGAAAAGACCGTATACATAATGAGGTTATTAGAAACAAATTAGGAGTGGCACCAATAGAGGATAAAATGAGAGAACATCGTTTAAGATGGTTTGGACATATAGAAAGAAGATCAAAAGAAGAACCTGTAAGAAGGTTAGAAAACCTAAATTTGGAAAGTATTAAAAGAGGTAGAGGACGACCACAAAAGTGTTGGAAAGAAACAATAAAGAATGATCTAGCTTATTGGGAGTTAACTGCTAACATGGCACACGATAGAGATCTGTGGAAACAAAGAATCCATGTAGCCGACCCCGTCTAGTATGGGAAAAGGCTTAGTTGTTGTTTGTACGCTCTAGGTGATTGTTTTAATCCATAAATTGATTTTTTCAGCTTGGATACTCTATGTGGCTCTGTCCTCTGATTACAATTAGGTGGTAAGTCCATATAAATATCCTAAGCAATGTTGTCTGACGCGTATCGTATCGTGTATCGCTGGGCTCCACGATACGGGCGTATCGTATCGTATCATACTTTAATATTAAAATAATATAAAAATTAATTAAAAATCAATAAAAATTACTAAAATTTCAAAAAAAAAATTCAGGAAAAATCAGGTAATTGCTTTAAATTCATATAATGTAAGTTTAGTACAGATTGAGCATTCAACATTGAACAATTGCATCCAAATTTACATATTTTGAATCCAAAAAATAAAATACAGACATAGTTTACACTACAGTTACATACAATGTTACATTTTACAAATTATAATCAGAATCATCAACTAAATAATCTTCATCTTCTCCTTGTTGCAGATCCTCATCATCATCATCAACCACGCCCATACCTTCTTCAAAATCAAATTCTTCATCTCCATAATGTTGTTGCGCTCCTTCCAAATTAATCCAGGCAACGTCTTCTTCTGTTAGGAGGGCATTATCTTCAGTGTCTTCCATAACTCAATCTTCTAATATATCAAAATTATCCAAACTTATTGGATAGAACTGACTTTCTTCTCTATTTACTTTTTTTAATTGCCTACGACACAAACAAAGATAAACAATTAGTAAGTAATATTAACAATTGAAAACTGAAGTTAAACAATATTGAATTGAAATTTTGAAAGTAACAGTAATACAACATTACCTTTCACGAAGACGCATGTTACAACGAATATAAACCAAATCATTAAGCCTTTTGTGTTCTAACCTGTTGCGCTTTTTTGTATGGATGTGTTAAAAAACACTCCAATTTCTTTCATAACCTGTAGAACTACAGGTTTAGCTTAAGACTCTGACTGCAAAATCTCTAAGGTTTGGACAATCACTTCCAAACCTGTTCCACCAAACATCTGTAAAAAAATACAAACATTAGAGACATAATAATCCACAGTAATGTAAGATGCAACTTAAATATGAAAATAAACAATTTACCTAGACGCATTGTAGTGCGGTTGCGAATTGCAACAAGCAAACCCATCAAGTGAAGAGCATTATCATATATCTCCATCTCTCGATGTATCGCATCTGCTATGCTCTCATCAGGGACTAATCTATCGATACAATCAATGATTCCTCGATTAACCTCACCGTCCCTTTTGAAGGTTCCTGAGTACCTGAATGATGGGTTTAAATAATATGCTGCTGCATGAATAGGCTGATGCAATTGTTTATTCCATCTACTATCAATTATTTTCCACATGGGCACATAGTCTCTCTTTTTTCCATTAAAATTATTTCTGATGGCTTCTTTTGCCCTGTCCATGGCTTCATAAAGGTAGCCCATAGATGGTTTCTCCTCGCTCTTAGTCAATCTCAAAACTTTCACTAAAGGACAAGTAATTTTCAATAATTTGACACATGCATTCCAAAATGAACTTCTAAAAATTGTTTTTGCAATCTCATTCAACTTTCTATTTCTTCTATTTTGAGGCAACTTTACAAAATGTTGCCACTCATCTAAGGAGAACATTCTCTTCAAACCTTACTTCTGTCTCATAATACTCTATAAAGCTTGCTTCTGTCTCATAATACTCTATACAGATAAGAAGTTTGTTGCGAACCGAGTTACAGCTGTGCGAAGAAGCTCTGTACCTTCTGTATGTCTCCTCATCATACACAAAACAAATGCATGGTTGTAAATGAATTTTATAATATCTTGGCAACACTCAGTTGCTGCCTTTATTTCATCCATCTCACCAATGTCCTCGAGGATGAGATCTAAACAATGGGTTGCACATGGTGTCCAGTAGAAAGTCCCATAAATATCAGCTAACTCCTTCCCAACTGCTTTGTAGTTAGCTACATTATCTATAATCAATTGAACCACATTCTGTAGCCCAACCTCCTGTATAATCTTATCAAATTCTTCTCATAGGATCTCTGCAGTGTGCCTCTCCTATGACATATCTAGAGATCTCAAAAACATGAGTCCTTTAGGATAATATACAAGAACGTTTAGCAATATCCTTCCTCGCCTATCAGTTCATCCATCTGCCATAATAGTGCATTCTGTTTCCTTCCACGACTGTCTCAAAGTCGAACAGTATTGTTGCACTTCAATGACGGTCTGATCTAATATCTTCCCTCTCAACTTCTGATAAGAGGGCATCTTGTATCCTGGACCAATGTTTGCAATTACATCTGTCATTGCTTGAAAATGAAAACTGTTTGCTGCATTAAATGGAATGCATGCATCATAAAACCATCTTCCCACTGCAAGGTCTGCCTGATCATGCAGTTGTTCTCAAGCCATAGCACCACAAATTCTTGGTTGAGCACCAGGTGTAATGAAATGAGGAAAGAACGAATGTATGCTAGAAGAAGAAGCTATTCCTCTACTCCTTCCTGAACTTCCTCTTCTGCCACGTCCAAAGTCTTCAGTTGCAACCCTCTTTCCTCTAGTAGGTGCTCGTTAACTGCTACTAACAATCTCTGTTCTACCATCTAAAGGCAAACTATCATTAAATCCAAATCCAGTGGCAGTAGCATCATCAACTTCTTCATACATCTGAAAATCATCATTTTGTTGTCTCCGTTCTTGTATGCTCTCAATCATCTGCAGGCATTGCCATTTAATACCTTCTGGCAAACTTTTAACTCTGCCCGTGCATAGAGCAACTTCTTTTCTGGTTCCTACTAAGTGGTTTCAACCTTGAAATTCCACCACTAACCACCTTTTCACAAAATAAGCATCTTATTTTTAACCTTGAACCCTCAACTGGTATACTCCACTGCCATGCCGGATCATCAGACTTTGAATGGGAGTCTCTACCACCCCTTCCTTCAATCTCAACGGAGTACTTTAATTCAAACAAAAACCTGAAAATAAAAGCACTTCGTAAATCTCCCAATCTTCAAATAACACTCAAATCGAGTGTCTCCCACTTCATGAATGCAATTAAAATCGTATACACATACTTAATAACTTCATATTTTGTCATTAAAAAAAATAAAATAACACAAAAAAACAACAAATATTAAGAAGAAAAATGGAAAAAACATTAAAAATATACCAAAATCCGAGTTTGGAGGCTTGCACGAACACCGTAGGGCACGATTTTGGAGCTTTGAACACTAAGGAGGCAAAAACCGGCTCTTAGGAAGCTTGAGGAACCCAAGAGGAGAGAGGAAACCCACGAAAAATTGTGGGTTTCGGTCGGCCGGTGACCCTTTATAAGGGTCACAGGGCGTATCGCCCGTATCACACGCTACGATGCGATACAATTACATTTGTGATACACCCCCCCGTATCGTATCGTGGTGGCCCACGATACGATACATACGATACGGTGCGATACGGATAACACTGATCCTAAGTAAGATCTCCTTGAAGAAACGTGTTTTTCACATCCAGCTACTAAAGTCTCATTTCTGATTCACTGCCACACTTAGGAGAATTCTGATAGTATTTAATTTTGCAACGAGCGCAAATGTTTCGGTATAGTCAATCCCATAGGATTGGCTATAACCTTTAGCCACCAACCTTGACTTTATATCTTTCTATATTCTCATCTCCTCGATACTTATAGTGTATACCCATTTGCAACCAACGGTATTTCTCTCTGGTGATAACTCTGTAAGCTCCCAGGTGTGATTCTTTCCCAGAGCTTTAATTTCATCTTGCATAGTTGTCTTCCATTCTGCAGCTTCTTCATATGTCTTAGATATATAAACCTTATCTGCATTCATCACAAACAATTGATATTCTTTTAGATAATTAGAATAGGATACCATTTTATGAATAGGATATTTGACTCCTTCCCTTTTTTCTTTACGAAGAGCAATAGGTAAATCATCTAAATTACTAGGGGGATTTGAAGGATTTACCTCAATACTTACTAGAACTGATTCAGGAGTCGAATCTTGGTTGAGGGTAGCATTAGGATTTTGTAGGACTATCTTTCTTTCTCCTCTTGA
Source organism: Brasenia schreberi (assembly GCA_036023115.1). Classification (NCBI taxonomy): domain Eukaryota; kingdom Viridiplantae; phylum Streptophyta; class Magnoliopsida; order Nymphaeales; family Cabombaceae; genus Brasenia; species Brasenia schreberi. The sequence goes on along the minus strand of JAYKKT010000069.1, from coordinate 22,289,340 downwards.
ATAAGTCTGTCATTTCTTTCCTTCAGTTGGATTTGTTGTATCTTCATTCCTTTCTTCCATTGGCAATATCGGTAAGACGATATTATTGGGAGAATTTGATATTTTACTGCCGTCTACATCAAAGTACTGTAAGTTTCCATCAAATATACCACTTCTTCTTTTGAGTGTTATAACACTTTATCCCTCTTAGTAGAAGAATATCCCAAGAAAATACACTTAGACTACCTTAGCATCAAGTTTGTCTCTCGCATTACCAAAAATATGTACAAAACAAGTACATCTAAACACCCTTAGTGGAACATGAAATTGTTTTTGAGTAGGACATAAAGTATGTGATGTATTTGTATTCCTGCCTACAAATGATTGATTTTTCCTTCTTTTTCTAAGTGCTTTTTGTCTTCTTCCTGTAAAAGTAAAGTGTATACGGTACTTACATATGGAAGGTCCTCTCGACTAAGAATGTTGTTTTTAGCGGCTTCATATTCTAAAGAGATGTCTCAGTTCAAATTCTTCATTTCTTTCTTTTCTACAATTTTGACATTTGGTCTTCGAATAAAAATGTAGTTCCTCCCATAAGCCACGAAGTTCAGCATAATACTCACTCAATGACCTTCCTCCTTGTTTATATCTTCTAATCTTTTCCATAATTTCATACTTCTTTGCCACATTCTTTCTTTGGACATATGCACCTTAGGCCACCAGTTAGATATCCTTTGCTTACTCTAAAAGCATAAAAATACTTCTAATAGGAGTCATAAATTGAATAAGTCATGCACTTACAAGAGCATTTTCTCAACGCTATTTGGAATAAGAGGGATCAGAAATATCAAACAAGAGAATATCTCCAGTAAAGTAATTTCATCGCCCCTTTGCCATCACGGCTAGTTCGATGGATCTAGCACATTATAATTTTTTCCATCTAACTTTATATTTATAATTTGAAAGTCTTCTCCTTTATATGAACCAACATTCTCACTATAATCCACCATTTCGCTCTTTCATTCATGACAATTAACCCTTATTTCGGGGGCTCAAATGAAACTTTCTTGCTTTTTCAACAATTCCTTTTTCGTATTGCTGAAAAAGTTTTTTATAAACAACTCTGATTGAAAAATAACTGACCTGATTGAAATTTTCTCTGATTGCGATCAATCCACCCAATCTTAATCATGTCTTCTTCAAATCCACTGTAGAAATACTCTAATCTCATAGATTAGGCTATGATACCATATAACCCAAATAAGAAAAAATAATAAATCAAGCAATAAATATCATCAAAGTATTACAAGGAGGTGTCGGCATCACCATGGGTTGTCGCCCCCTCTCTCTCTTATTTCATTCCAATAGTAAAACACGGTACACTTTAGGGTTACTTAAATGAGTTTATAACTTAAAAGACCTAAACACCCTTAATTAGTAAAACTAATAATACTTAACCCCCAATGGATCATAATCTGGATCCGTATAATCCAAATACGAGAAATACATTCAGAAACCTAAACTAACAAGAATCATCAACAGAGACAACAAAAGTATGATTTAGGGATGTTTGAGGAAGATGATCATGATGCTATTAGATTGACTGATAGTATTCCTTCAGATGCTAGAAAAGAGATTGATAGTAGTAGTTCTTGTCCATTAAACACGGAAAAGAGGGTTGTTGAAGATTTTGAAAGTGAAAGTGGTAGAAGAGAAAGCTCAGGAAGGAATACAGGAAGAGCTTTCTAGCATACATTCATTTTTTCCTCCTAGCACTACACATGGTGCTCAACCTGGAATTCGTGCTACTATGACTTCAGAACAACTACATGATCAGGCAGACCTTGCAGTGAGCAAATGGTTTTATGATGCATGCATTCCATTTAATGTAGCAAACAATTTTCATTTTCAAGTAATATCATATGCAATTGCTAATATTAATATTGGTCCAGGATTCAAGATACCCTCTTATCAGAAGTTTAGAGGAAAGTTATTAGATAAGACCGTCATTTAAGTGCAAGAATATTGTTTGACTTTAAGAGAGTCATGAAAGGAGACAAGATTCACTATCATGACACACGGATTGACCGATAGGCAAGAAAAGACATTGTTAAACTTTCTTGTCTACTGTCCTAAACGACTTATGTTTTTTAGATCTTTAGACATGTCAGAGGAGAGACACACTACAGAGATCTTAAGACAAGAGTTTGATAAGGTGATATGCGAGGTTGGCTAGAGAATGTAGTCTAATTCATTACAGATAACGCAGCTAACTATAAAGCAGTTGGGAAAGGGTTAGCAGATACTTATGGGACTTTCTATTGAACACCATACGTAACTCTTTGTTTAGAATCTTTAGATCTCATTCTTGAGGATATTGGTGAGATGGATAACATAAAGGCAACAATTGAGTGTTGCCAAGATATCACCAAATTTATCTAAAATCATGCCTTTGTATTGTGTATGATGAGGAGATATACAGATGGTCTAGAGCTTTTTCGTCTAGCTACAATTTGATTTGCAACTAATTTCTTATTTGTACAGAGTTGAGACATAAGCAAGCCTTGAAGAGAATGTTCTCCTCATATGGGTGGCAACAATTTGCAGAGTTGCCTCAAAATAAAAGAAATAGAAAGTTGAATGAGATTTCAGAGACGGTCTTCAAGAGTACATTTTGGAATGCATGTGTTAGACTGTTGAGGATTACATGTCCTTTAATAAGGTGCCTGTTAAATTGTTAGCCCTTCCACACGTTCTAGCAAATATGTCACCACCTGCTACTGTTCCAGCGATTGAAATATGCTCTAATATCATGTTGAAATTATTGAAAAGTGATGATTTTATGCTCCAAAACACAACATTTTATTCATAAAAAATTATTGAAACAAAGGAAGAATAGAAGAGAGTGCAGGTCAGCGCCAAGGCTGCTGCCCCCTGCTGCTCACGATTTCTTCTTATATTTTAACCTAATTACAAGCCAACTTAAATACTACTAATCTAACTTAAAGGACTAAATTACTCCTAATAGAATTTGGGTCCCAATGGATCAGAATCTGATCCATTGGGATCCAAGACATAGACGACTAATACTAATTAACTTGGACTGAATATAAAGACTTTACACGACATCAACCTGGACTCTAAACACTTTTATGTCAACTTGCTTTTCACAACACGCCCCCTCAAGTTGACTCCTGAAGACTTGTGATTCTCAACTGTGACAGTGCTTTCTGAAGGCCATTGACTGCCATTGACTGAAGTTGGTTTGGTGAAGATATCTGCCAATTGATCTTTTGAGTGGCAATCAATCTCAATATGCTTAGTTCGCTTTCATGGAACACAGGATTAGATGCAATGTGAAGAGCAAAATTGATTATCACACCATAACTTGGCCGGGTATTCAAGTTTTAAACCCAACTTCACTCAAGAGATGATATATCCATATTATCTCACACACGTATGCAGTTGTGCCATAGCCCTATATTCTCGATTCTCGCACTTGATCGTGACACAACCGTTTGCTTCTTACTTTTCCATGAGACCAAGTTTCCTCCAACAAAAACACAAATAACCTTTCGATGTGGATCTTCTATCCATTTTGGAACCTACCTAATCTGCATCTGAGAAACACTCAATATGAGTATGTCCATGATTTGCATACAAAATACCACGTCCAAAGCTCCTTTCGTGTAACATAAAATATGTTCTAAGGCTGCCCAATGATGAACCGTTGGAGAAGACATAAACCGACTAACAACACCAACTAGAATACGCAATATCCGGCCGAGTCACCGTGAGATAGTTCAACTTTCCACCAATCTTCTATATCTCTCAGATCTTCAAACAGCTTCTCCTTCTCCAAGAAGTCGCATATTTGGAACCATCAGAGCACTACATGGCTTTGCCCCTAATTTTCCCATCTTCACCAAGAAGTCAAGTACATATTTCCTCCGAGATAGAAAAATACCTTTATTACTTCTTGTGACCTCAACACCCAAGAAGTACTTTAGCATTCCTAAGTCTTTCGTGTGAAACCGAGTATGAAGGAAAGACTTAAGAGATGAAATTCCCGTAGTATCACTCCCAAGAATGACAATGTCATCCACATATACAACTAGAAGAATGCTTGCCCGTAGATTGCTTATAGAACACCGAGTGATCGCTTACTTTTCTTCATGCCAAAGGTCTCAACAAATTTCACTAAACTTGCCAAACCAAGCACGGGACTCTGTTTCAAACCATACAGAGATTTTCCGGGTGACAAACTTTCCCTTTCCCATACTCCCCGAGCAACAAACCAGAGGTTGCTCCATATAAACCTCCTCCCGAAGATCACCATGAAGAAAAGCATTCGCTGTTTTTTGTTTCCCTTATCGATAAGTCATACAACTCATTATTTGAATGCTGAGAGAATTCCTGAATCTGATGTGGAACTGATTCTGGAAAGAAATTATGATCCAGAGTAGTTGATAACTGAGGAATAACAACCTTTCTTTCTCCTCTGATATATACTTGTATATTTTCTTCGTGAGAAGGTGTCGTCTCTTCTTCTTCTTCATCATGTATACGAAGTACTTCAGCTGGTGGAAGTGGCATGACATAAGGAGTCTGCATATATGAGGGATTAACTTCTGATGGATTATAAAATGAAGTGTCTTCATGAAAAGTAACATCCATTGTAATATATAGTTTTCTTTAAAGTGAATCATAACACTTATACCCTTTTTTAGTGGAAGAGTATCCCAGAAAGATACATTTAATCGATTGGGCATCTAACTTATCCCTCAAACCAAGATGAACATGAATAAAACATGTGCAACCAAACACTCTTGAAAGCAGATGAAACTGTTTTTCAGAATGACACAATAAATGAAACGGAGTATTTCCACTGAGGACTCTGCTCGACATACGATTTATTAGGAAGACTGCAATCAAAACCGCCTCACCCCAATAGTATTGAGGAGCATTACATCCGATGAGAAGTGTCCTTGCAACTTCTAATATATGTCTATTTTTCCTTTCTGCAACCCTATTTTGTTGAGGAGAATAGGCACATGAGGTCTGGTGTAAAATTTCATGTGCTAGAAAATATGAATTAAGAAATTGAGACATAAACTCACCCCCATTATCACTGCAGAAAACTCTTATAGTTCGTTGAAATTGAGTATGTACAAATTGACAGTATATTGGAAGAATATTCCTCACTTCATCTTTGGTTTTCATAAGATATATCATTGTGAATCTAGTGCAATTATCAATAAAGGAAACAAAGTACTTATATCCATGCACAGATGTAGTAGAACAAGGACCCCAAATATCTAAATGAACAATCTCAAATGGAATAACAGATCTGACTTCACTTAAAGGAAAAGAAACACGATAATGTTTAGCCTTTTGGCAAGTCTCGCAATTTAAATTCAAATTATTACAATCCTTAAATTTTGGCAGTAACATTCTCAGCTTAGATAATGGTAAATGTCTCAGTCTTTGGTACCAGCGAGATATATCCTCCTTCTGTTCTCTGGTGATAACAATTGATTGTAGGGTTGCTCCTTTACGATCCTCGCAGAAATATAAGCCTCTCCTTAAACTACCCAGACCAAAGATCTTTCCCATCTTCATTTCCTGAAAGTAACATCCAATTGAATCAAACATTATACTACATTTTTTATCTCTAGTTATAGCAAAAACAGATAATAAGTTGACCGATATATTTGGAACATGCAGGACATTTTTTAAAGTGTCAAATGATGTAGTAATACTTCCTTTACCAGCTATGGGAGTATAGGAGCCATCTGCAAGTTTGATATTAATGTTGTCTTGAGACAATTCATAGTTGTCAAAGAACTCTCTTCGACTGACCATGTGATATGTGGCACCAGAATCAATAATCCAAACTCTTGAATAAGAAGTACTAATATTACCCTCAGTCACGAAGGAAAAAGGATATGCCACCGTGGCCTGAGAATCAATATGGGAGGATGTAGATGGAGATTGTGAGTCAGTCAATCTAGCTTTAAAGAGTTCAATTTCTTTCTTCATATATGCTAATGAGGTCGTACTATCATCATTCTTGGGTTTTTCTGACTGATCACTACTGAAATAAGCCCTATTGGACAGACTCTGAAACTAAGTAGGTATTCCAACTAATTTCCAACATGTTTCCTTAGTATGGTGAGATTTTCCACAATGTGAACAAGTTAACTTATCCTTTTCTTTTTCTTCAGAAGTAAGCTCAGATTTGCCTCTGCCATGTCCATAACCTCCTCTTCCTCTAGAGAGAGTAGATGTACCTCTTCCTACAAAAGCAGAAGTTTCTGATATATTAATTTTAGTTTCCTTTTCTAACTGCTTTCTGTCATCTTCACGTCCATTTTGATGCACACGGGGCATGTTATCCCAATGCCAGAAATCTACAACACTCCAACGATATGATTTGATAATTAAAATGCCACAGTAGACTGCACTTTATCCCAGGTCTCCACGGCCACAACATGGAATTCTTACCACAAATTAGAAAAACTTGCTCCACACGCAGGACTATGATTTTGTTGTCTTACACCACTATTATAGAGACAATATCAAAGAAAACAACCAAAAACTATCACCTGAGATTATTCTTGATGAATTTCATTTCCATCGCAACCTATTCTTGATTTTTCGTGGCAAGAAATAGCAGAGATAAGCTCTGATACCATAATGATTTTACGCTCCAAAACACAGCATTTTATTCATAAAAAATTATTGAAACAAAGGAAGAATAAAAGAGAGTGCAGGTCGGCGCCCAAGGCTGCCGCCCCCTACTCCTCATGATTTCTTCTTATATTTTAACCTAATTACAAGCCAACTTAAATACTACTAATCTAACTTAAAGGACTAAATTACCCCTAATAAAATTAGGGTCCCAATGGATCAGAATCTGATGATCCAAAACATAGACAATTAATACTAATTAACTTCGACTAAATATAAAGACTTTACACATCAGCCTAGACTCTAAACACTTTTATGTCAACTTGCTTTTCACAACAAAAGCATAACGGATAATCGATAATAAAAAACATTGACAAAAGATGAAGAGAAGAATGGGAGATTGGAGAAGGGAGCCGACCCTCCAATGGAGGTCGCCCCCCCTCTCTTTCTCTCTTTCTTCATCTCAAACTCTTAACCCTAATACAAAATGTTCAGCCCTTGTATAATAGGTTGTAAAATAGAAAAAGATCAAAATACCCTTAGTACTACAGGTAATTACAATAATACCCAAATATCATAAATTACAAAACTAATACCAAAAACATTAGATACATATATTCTTCAACAGTAGCTCCCTCCTAAAGTCGTGGGGATCATCCTCATCTTCATCGCATTCCTTTTGAGATCAGCTACCTTTTCACGGATCAAGAAAAAATTTGGAACAGTAGATTTCAATATTTAATACATAAATTTTCTTGATTCCAAGATTTCAAAAAACAAGCATATTTACACCTTTTCTGAAGTCTATTGTTCTGGTTAGCTTTACCTCATAATCATAAAAAGGAATCTGCCATAACCCTGTCCTTATTTTTCCAATAAAAGAAGTGAAATCTCCCTTCTCAAAATCCCCCAGGAAATTAGGAACATATCTTTTAAATGGCCACGACAAATGGTGGTTTGCTTTGCCCGTATAGAACACCTTCCGCCTAGAACAAGCCTTCCACTTCGTAGTGGTGGTGACCCTCAACTCCGCCTGGGTGGCAAGATCCATCAACGGCTGAAAATCATGTCGGCGTTTTGTGAAAATTCAACGAGTAATATTTTTCTCTAGATTGAATCTGATGGCTTTCCACATCAATTTTTCATGAAATTTTGATGGAAAATCCTTCCTCTGAACCCAGCAACAAGTTCAAGTTGATCCCAAATTAAATCAACACCCAAATGTGATCAGATTTGCGAAATAGAGAAAGTGCAGAAAACAGTCAACAACCCGCGAGCTACTTCGTCGGGTCGTTTTATGGGCGGCCAATACCCTATCAAACAACCGAATCTGGACGCAAAACTTTGTCCAGGCATTTTCCCAACACCTATCTACCTTTAGACCAAATTTTGGACGAATGTGACAACATTTGCTCATCAAACCGGAGCCCGAAAAACACCGAAAATTCAGCCTGTGCTGAATCCGTGTTTTCTGCAATGACTTTGTTTCCGCCGCGTTGCCACCGCTTGAACCACCATGAAATTCTCTAAGAACAATGGGGGTTGACTCCCACGACCCTTGGACACCATGTAACACGATGGTGCCTTCAACTAGGATGGGCATAACAGATTTTTACCTGCAATTGTAAAAACTATTTGATTTTCTCCAAACTCCAACATCTTTTGCCCCATAACATCACCTAAAACCACCTCTTTCGAGAGTTAATGACTCTGATACCATGTTGAGAATTGTACAATTAGACAAAAGAGAACGAAGAATGGATGGTCACCCTCCTTTTCTCTCTCTTTTATACCAAAACCCTCTTAAATCTATTAGACTTGATTAAATCCTTATATAATAGACTTTACATCTCAAAAGATAAGATTACCCTTAATAAAGAAAAACAAATCCAGTTGTGTTCTCCATGCGCTTAAGTCGCTCGAGAGAAAATCGCATAGCTAAATCTTGTCAGACAGTGAGAAAAGAACAATACAACTAATCCGTGAGCATTCTACCTCCATCCATTTAAGCAACTACCTATGCAAGTCTTATCTAAAAATCCTAATATCTGAAAAAGGAAGTTGAGAATAGGATAATGGCAGACCTAGTGGCACAGTTAGATAGGAAAAACTCTTTTGTTATCAGTAACATTAAGCTCGAGCACAAAAATTACTTTGAATGGTCTAGATCTATTGACTTGGTGTTAGGCCAAAGGGTAAGACCGAATACTCAATTGGTCAATGTATAAAACCAGATTTAGGAAGTATACAATACCTTAAATGGGAAAGAGAAGATGCCCTAGCAGTTGTGTGATTTATAAACTCAATGATACTAAATGTAAGGCATTCTTTTCTTTATTTGAAAACAGTCCATGAAATTTGGGAGGCTATAAGAGAAGCCTACAAACAACAACTACAACAACTAAGCCTTTTCTCATACTAGATGGGGTCGGCTACATAGATTCTTTGTTTCCACAGAGCCCTATCATGTGTTATGTTAGCAGCTAACTCATAAGTTAGATCATTCTTTATTGTTACTTTCCAACACTTTTGCAGTCGTCCTCTATCTCTTTTAATACTTTCAAAATCTAGTTTTTCATACCTTCTTAAAGGTTCTTCTTTTGATCTTCTTTCTATATCTCTAAACTATCTTAAACGATATTCTCTCATTTTATGCTCCATTGGTGTCACACATAATTTATTTCTAATAACCTCATTATGTATAGTCTTTTTTTGTATGACCACTCTGGTGGGAGATCAAGTCTCGTCTTCAAGCATGTTTTAGTCTCTTCTGTTTTTAGTATATTATGTAACTCAAATGTAGTTAAGTGTATGGGTCTAATTTAGTGCTTTAAGTAAGGGTATTGTAGTTTTAAGTTAAAACAGTGATCAGTATAAATTGTAATTAGGGTTGCCGTTTTATGGAATAATGGATTAAATAAAAAAGGAGCAGGGGTCGGCGGCCAGAGGAAAGGCGACAGCAGCCCTGATTAAGTTATTTCAGTCTATGTATTTTTTCAGTCTTGTTTAGCATGATTTGATGCATGAAAAACATCATGGTATCAAAGCCTAAACTCGTGTTTTTAGCCATCGTGGATCATTAACAGGCAGTTAAGTGGATTCAGTCGAAAAAAATTGTAAGTTTGTTTAATCGTTTGGCTCACTATTTTATTCAGGTATAACAAAAGAATCTATTCTTTTGTTGATTACATTCACAGCAGAACATTTTTTAAGGGGATTTGATTCAAGTAATTACTTACACTAACAGAAATTATCATTCACGGTGGTGAAGTTTTTTTGTTGTCATTAAATAGAGCAGTGATTTGAAGAATTGAAGAGAGCATCGATTTGAAGAAATCAACAGTTGTGAAGTTTGTTTTGTGACATGGGTTGAAGTACTAAGATCAAGTTTTGATCATTTACATGTTGTGGAGTATTAATATTTGGTGAAATTTCATCATTAGAACAATCGGAAGTTTCATTATTGAAACAATCAGCTGCCCCTGTTTGCTAAGTACCTTCGGTTCAGTTCTTGGTTAAAACTGACTGCACACATTAAGATTCAGATTTTGAGGCTTTTTACTTGTATAGTCTATTCTAAGAGGACTTGATCAAAATCTATTACTTCAGCGATTGATAGAAAAAAACAAAATGGGTGATACAACTGAAAATTTGTCTGCTGATAAAGGTCAGGGGTTTCAAATAACCAACCTAAAATTAGATGAGAAAAATTTCCTTCAGTGAACCAGATCTATAGAGCTAGTAATAATGGTCAGGGGGCGTTGGGATTATCTGACCGGTGATATAATACAACCTTCAGTGAATGATCCTTTATACACCAAGTGGCGTAGAGAAAATGCACTGGTTAATGCCTGGCTCCTCCAGTCTAAGTCTCCATCAATTGCTAGCACCTTCATGTTTCTAGAGACTGCTAGGGACATTTGGTTAGTTGTTCATGATGCATACGTTTAAAGGAAAAACATAGCCAAGAAATATGATATTATTGAAAAGATTAGAAGATGACAAGGAAACATATCTGTTAGTGAATATTATGCAGAACTCCGAGGTCTTTGTGAAGAACTGCAACTTTATTTCCAAACAAAGTGACAAAATTGCACCTAAGAGAGGAATTAAGAGCACGAAGAAAGAAATGTATTTGATCTTCTATGGGGTATTTCTTCATATTATGAAGCAGTAAAAAATAATATTTTGATCAGAGAAGAACTACCATCTTTAAGTACCGTCTATTCACTTCTACTTTCAGAGGAAGATAGAAAGCACTTGAGAAGGGGGCAAAAATCAATACAGAAACAACTGCATTTGTTGGAAGAAACTCATCAAATTCATCGTTTTCTCGTGGCAGAAGAGGTTATTAACGTGGTAGAGGCAGATTTGTACCTACTTCTGATGAACGAGCAAAATTAACATGTTCTCACTGTAGAAAAACCCAACATACAAAGGAGACATATTGGGAATTAGTTGGAAGACCTCCTCAATTTCAGAAAAGATCAAACAGTGCTTATTTTACCAGTGATAAGAATGACAAACTGAATACTGAAGACAGTGCAAGTTCACTAGCAGACATGAAGAAGGAGATTGGGTTGCTCAAGGCTCGATTAGTTGATTCACAGGCTCCATCTACATCTTCCAATAATGAATCTCAGGCTACCATGGCGTATCCCTTCTCATTCTTGGCTAAGGGCAATTTAAACACTTCTCATTCTCAGATATGGGTTAATGATTCAGGAATAGCCGATCATATGGTCAATAGAAAGGAATTGTTTGATAGTTATGAGCAGACTCAAGAACGAGCCAACATCTGATTGGCAGATGGATCACATACCCCTATAATGAGAAAATGAAACATTACTACTTCTTTTGGTGTACTAAATAATGTTTTATATGTTCCCAGTCTATCAGTTAATTTATTATCAATCTTTGCCTTAACCCAGGATCTGAAATGTCGAATAATATTTTACTCTACTGGATGTGTATTTCAGGAACTGAGGACGAGAAAGATCTATGGTCAGGGTAGCGTAAGGAGAGGTCTCTATCTCTGTGAAGAAAAGAATGGAGCAGCTATGCAGTCTACTAGCATCACATAAAAACAGAAAGATATACCCCGCTGGCACCAACGATTGAGACATTTACCTCTATCTAAAATTAGAATACTATTGCCTCAATTCAGTTTATGTCAGTGTTGTCTAACGCGTATCGTATCGCGTATCGCTGGGCTCCACAATACGGGCGTATTATATTGTATCGTATCGTACTTTGATATTAAAATAATACAAAATTTATTTAAAAAATCAAGAAAATTAGTAAAAATCTGAAAACAATCTGAAAAAATCTGATAATTGCTTTAAATTCATATAATGCAAAGTTTAGCACAGATTGAACATTCAACATTGAACAATTGCATCCAAAATTACATATCTTGAAGCAAAAAATGAAATACATTTACATATTGTAAATTTAAAGGAGAGTGTAGTAGACATACAATGATATGGTGACCGAATCATGACATTGAAATTAGTGTTAGGAGCAGAGGTTTTGAATATAGTTTGTGCTTACGCACCCCAAATAGGACTAGAAGATAGTATAAAGACAGCTTTTTGGGAAGAGTTAAATAAGGTGTTTCAAAAGATTCCATAAAGGGAGATGATTTGTTTAGGAGGATATTTAAATGGACATGTCGGTAAAGAGGCATTAGGATATCAAGGGATTCATGGAAACTTTGGTTTTGGAGATATAAACGAAGAAGGTAGGGAGATTTTAAATTTTGCTATGGCATTTGATCTCTTTATAGTCAATACAATCTTCAAAAAACGAGATGAACATTTAATTACTTATAAGAGTGGTTTATCACAAACACAAATTGATTACTTTATTTGTAGAAAAAAAGATAGAGCATGTTGTAAAGATTGTAAGGTAATTCCAGGAGAAAGCTTAACCACCCAACATCGACTTTTAGTTATGGATTTACAAATAAAAAAATGGACAAAGAAGAAAAGAGTGCATCGAGCTATTCGGACTAAATGGTGGAATCTCAAAAGCGAGAAAGAAGATATATTTAAACAGAAAATCTTTCAAGGAGATGTTTGGAATTATGTTGGCACACCCTGTGATATGTGGAACAATATGGCTATACATATTAGGAAAGTGGCGAAAAATGTATTAGGGGTATCTAAGGGAGGTGTATCGGCACAAAAAGAAGCTTGGTGGCGGAGTGAAGTAGTACAAAATAAAATCAACGCAAAGAGGGCATGTTACAAATTACATATAGGCTAAGAAAACTCGTGAAACTTTAGAAGCTTATAAGAAAGCAAAAAAGGCCGTTAGTGAAGCAAAAACTAAGATTTGGGAGGACTTATACAAAAAACTCAACTCAAAAGAGGGTGAAAGAGATATTTTTAGGATAGCTAGAGCTAGAGATAAGAAAACTAAAGATCTTAATTATGTTAGATGCATAAAAGACAAGGATGAAAAAATTCTAGTGGCAAATGATGATATAAGAAATAGATGGAAAAACTATTTTTATAATCTTTTTAATGAAAATAAAGATGTTAGTATTAGTTTAGGAGATTTAGCCAAGTCAGAAAAGTATATAAATCATAATTTCTACCGACGTATTCAAAAGAATGAAGTTAAAGAGGCTCTTAAACATATGAAGGGTGGTAAATCGGTAGGACCAGATAATATTCCTATAGAAGTTTGGAAAATACTAAGAGAAATATGAATCACTTGGCTCACAAGACTATTTATTGAAATATGAAAAAACAAAAAGGTGCTCGAGGAATGGAGAGCAAGTACACTTATACCCATATATAAGAACAAGGGAGACATTCAAAATTGTGCGAATTATCGAGGTATCAAGTTAATGAGTCATACTATGAAATTATGGGAAAGAATTATCGAATGTAGGTTAAGACAAGTATTAAGTACAACAGAGAACCAATTTGGATTCATGCCAGGCAAATCTACTATTGAAGCGATTCACCTTTTGGGATGTCTTATGGAACATTTTAGAGCAAAAAAGAAAGACCTTCACGTGATATTTATTGATATAGAAAAAGCTTATGATAGGGTATCGAGGGAGGTTCTTTGGAGAACTTTGGAAAAAAGAGGTATCCCATTGACATATATTAACCTTATAAGAGACATGTATGATGGTGCAAAAACATGTGTGAGGACTCATGAAGGAACGACAGACTTCTTTGAAGTTAATATTGGGTTACATCAAGGATCAACTTTAAGTCCATACTTATTTATAATGGTGATGGATGAGTTAATAAAACATATTTAAGATGAAGTACCTTGGTGTATGTTATTTGCAGATGACATTGTATTAGTGGAGGAGTCTAAGGAAAAAGTTAATAGAAAATTAGAACTATGGAGAGAAACATTAGAAAGCAAAGGCATCCGACTTAGTAGAACAAAGACAGAATATATGGAATGTAAGTTTGATCATTTGGTTACTTTAGAGGACATAGAAATTAAAATTGGCACACATTGCATTCCCCAAAAGGAAAGTTTTAAATACCTAGGGTCAATTTTTCAAAGTGATGGAAGAATTGATGGAGATGTTGTTAAAGAACTGGGCCAGAGTGGCCCGGCCCTGGCAGCCCTGGACCACTGGGCCATCAGGCGATGGCCCCCAGGGCCACCAGCCGTTGGCGGCCCTAGTCCCCAACGTCTAACGGCTAGTGAAGTAGCCGTTGGGGGTTGACTGCAGCCAGCCCCCCCTTTGTCTCTTCTCTCTCCCTCTCATACACAACCTATTTTACTCTATAAATACCACTTGTAATCTCCTATAAAATCAAGCCTTTGATGGCTAATGAATAACGATTATTTATTCACTTTTCGCATGCACTTGTTGCTCTCGGCTATTCCCTTTTCTAAAGGGCTTGTGATTGTTACTTTGTGGTATTGTCCACTCGTTGATCTTCCGCAACTATATTGAAGCATAGACTTCATTACAGATGTAACACATAGAATTAATGCTGGTTTGTTAAAATGGAAAGGAGCATCAGGTATTCTTTGTGATAAGAAGATACCATTAAAATTAAAAGGTAAATATTATAGAGCAGCAATTAGGCCTGCCATGTTTTATGGTTCTGAGTGTTGGGCAGTTAATCAAACATGTACAAAAGATGTATGTGATAGAAATGAAGATGTTGAGATGGATGAGTGGTCATACAAGAAAAGACCGTATACATAATGAGGTTATTAGAAACAAATTAGGAGTGGCACCAATAGAGGATAAAATAAGAGAACATCGTTTAAGATGGTTTAGACAAATAGAAAGAAGATCAAAAGAAGAACATGTAAGAAGGTTAGAAAAACTAATTTTGGAAAGTATTAAAAGAGGTAGAGGACGACCACAAAAGTGTTGGAAAGAAACAATAAAGAATGATCTAGCTTATTGGGAGTTAACTGCTAACATGGCACACGATAGGGATCTGTGGAAACAAAGAATCCATGTAGCCGACCCCGTCTAGTATGGGAAAAGGCTTAGTTGTTGTTGTTGTTGTTGTATATTATAAATTTGTACCAGGATTATTAACTAAATAATCTTCATCTTCTACTTGATAAATATTCAAAGTTTCTCATCATCTTCTGCTTTAAAATGATGGAGAGTTCATGTCTCAATCTCTTCATTCATACTTCTTAGAAAATGGGATGCTACATCAAACTTCATGTGCTTATTCTCCTCAACGGAATAGAGTTTTTGAAGGAAAGAATAGACATATTCTGGAAGTTGCTAGAACCTTATTGATTGGGTGTAATGCCCCCAAATACTATTAGGGTGAAGCAGTGTTGACAACAGTTTTTCTCATAAACCGCATGCCGAGCAGAGTCCTCAATGATAATACTCCCTTTCACTCACTGTGGCCTCGTCAGAAGCAATTTCATTTACTTCCCAGAGTTTTCGGATGCACTATCGTCCTCTAGCTCTTTTCATACTTTCCAAATTTAGTTTTTCTAACCTTCTTACACGTTCTTCTTTTGATCTTCTTTCTATATGTCCAAACCATCTTAAACGATATTCTCTCATCTTATCCTCTATTGGTGCCACTCCTAATTTGTTTCTAATAACCTCATTATGTATACGGTATTTTCTTGTATGACCACTCATCCATCTCAACATCTTCATTTCTATCACAGACATCTTTTGTACATGTTGATGATTAACTGCCCAACACTCAGAACCATAAAACATGGCACGCCTAATTGCTGCTCTATAATATTTACCTTTTAATTTTAATGGTATCTTCTTATCACAAAGAATACCTGATGTTCCTCTCCATTTTAACCAACCAGCATTAATTCTATGTGTAACATCTCCATCAACTATTCTATCACTCTGAAAAAGTGACCCTAGGTATTTAAAACTTTCCTTTTGGGGAATGCAATGTGTGCCAATTTTAATTTCTATGTCCTCTAAAGTAACCAAATGATCAAACTTACATTCCATATATTATGTCTTTGTTCTACTAAGTCAGAGGCCTTTGCTTTCTAATGTTTCTCTCCATAGTTCTAATTTTCTATTAACTTTTTCCTTAGACTCCTCCACTAATACAATGTCATCTGCAAATAACATACACCAAGGTACTTCATCTTGAATATGTTTTGTTAACTCGTCCATCACCATTATAAATAAGTATGGACTTAAAGTTGATCCTTGATGTAACCCAATATTAACTTCAAAGAAGTCTGTCGTTCCTTCATGAGTCCTCACACATGTTTTTGCACCATCATACATGTCTCTTATAAGGTTAATATATGTCAATGGGATACCTCTTTTTTCCAAAGTTCTCCAAAGAACCTCCCTCGGTACCCTATCATAAGCTTTTTCTAGATCAATAAATATCACGTGAAGGTCTTTCTTTTTTGCTCTAAAATGTTCCATAAGACATCCCAAAAGGTGAATCGCTTCAATAGTAGATCTGCCTGGCATGAATCCAAATTGGTTCTCCGTTGTACTTGATACTTGTCTTAACCTACATTCGATAATTCTTTCCCATAATTTCATAGTATGACTCATTAACTTGATACCTCAATAATTCGCATAATTTTGAATGTCTCCCTTGTTCTTATATATGGGTATAAGTTACTTGCTCTCCATTCCTCAGGCATCTTTTTGTTTTTCCATATTTCATTAAATAGTCTTGTGAGCCAAGTGATTCATATTTCTCTTAGTATTTTCCAAACTTCTATAGGAATATTATCTGGTCCTACCGATTTGCCACCCTTCATATGTTTAAGAGCCTCCTTAACTTCATTCTTTTGAATACGTCGGTAGAAATTATGGTTTATATACTTTTCTGATTTGGCTAACTCTCCTAAGCTAATACTAACCTCATTATGTATACGGTCTTTTCTTATATGACCACTCATCCATCTCAACATCTTCATTTCTATCACACACATCTTTTGTACATGTTGATGATTAACTGCCCAACACTTAGAACCATAAAACATGGCACGCCTAATTGCTGCTCTATAATATTTACCTTTTAATTTTAATGGTATCTTCTTATCATAAAGAATACATGATGCTCCTCTCCATTTTAACCAACCAGCGTAACATCTCCATCAATTCTTCCATCACTCTGAAAAAGTGACCATAGGTATTTAAAACTTTCCTTTTGGGGAATGCAATGTGTGCCAATTTGAATTTATATGTCCTCTGAAGTAACCAATTGATCAAACTTACATTCCATATATTCTGTCTTTGTTCTACTAAGTCGGAGGCCTTTGCTTTCTAATGTTTCTCTCCATAGTTCCAATTTTCTATTAACTTTTTCCTTAGACTCCTCCACTAATACAATGTCATCTGCAAATAACATACTTGTCTTAACCTACGTTCGATAATTCTTTCCCATAATTTCATAGTATGACTCATTAACTTGATACCTCGATAATTCGCATAATTTTGAATGTCTCCCTTGTTCTTATATATGGGTATGAGTTACTTGCTCTTCATTCCTCATGCATCTTTTTGTTTTTTCATATTTCATTAAATAGTCTTGTGAGCCAAATGATTCATATTTCTCTTAGTATTTTCCAAACCTCTATAGGAATATTATCTGGTCCTACCGATTTACCACCCTTCATATGTTTAAGAGCCTCTTTAATTTCATTCTTTTGAATACGTTGGTAGAAATTATGGTTTATATACTTTTCTTATTTGGCTAACTCTCCTAAGCTAATACTAACATCTTTATTTTCATTAAAAAGATTATAAAAATAGTTTTTCCATCTATTTCTTATATCATCATTTGCCACTAGAATTTTTTAATCCTCGTCTTTTATGCATCTAACATAATTAAGATCTTTAGTTTTCTTATCTCTAGCCCTAGCTATCCTAAAAATATCTCTTTCACCCTCTTTTGAGTAAGTTTTTTATATAAGTCCTCCCAAATTTTAGCTTTTGCTTCACTCACGGCCTTTTTCACTTCCTTCTTTGCTTTCTTATAAGCCTCTAAAGTTTCACTAGTTTTCTTAGCATAATATAATTTGTAGCATGCCCCCTGCCTATTTTATTTTGTACAACTTCACTCCACCACCAAGCTTCTTTTTGTACCAGTACACCTCCCTTAGATACCCCTAACACATCTTTCGCTACTTTTGTAATATGTATAGCCATATTGTTCCACATATCACAGGGTGTACCAACATAATTCCAAACATCTCCTTGAACGACTTTTTGTTTAGATATATCTTCTTTCTCGCTTTTGAGGTTCCACCATTTAGTCCGAATAGCTCGATGCACTCTTTTCTTCTTTCTCCATTTTTTTATTTGTAAATCCATAACTAAAAGTCGATGTTGGATGGTTAAGCTTTCTCCTGGAATTACCTTGCAATCTTTACAACACGCTCTATCTTTTTTTCTACAAATAAAGTAATCAATTTGTGTTTGTAATAAGCCACTCTTATAAGCAATTAAATGTTCATCTCGTTTTTTAAAGATTGTATTGACTATAAAGAGATCAAATGCCATAGCAAAATTTAAAATCTCCCTACCTTCTTCATTTATATCCCCAAAACCAAAGTTTTCATGAATCCCTTGATATCCTAATGCCTCTTTACCAACATGTCCATTTAAGTCTCCTCCTAAACAAATCATCTCCCTTTGTGGAATCTTTTGAAACACCTTATTTAACTCTTCCCAAAATGTTGTCTTTATACTATCTTCTAGTCCTACTTGGGGTGCATAAGCACAAACTATATTTAAAACCTCTGCTCCAAAAACTAATTTCAACGTCATGATTCGGTCACCATATCGTTGTATGTCTACTACACTATCCTTTAAAACTTTATTTATGATAATACCAACTCCGTTTTGAGCCTTTTCTTTACCTTAGTACCATAATTTAAAACTTGTATCCTCTATCTCCTTTGCTTTTTCTCCAACCCATTTTGTCTCTTGTAAACATAGAATATGAATCTTTCTCTAAATCATAGTATCTACCACCTCCATTAGCTTATCGGGTAATGTTCCGATATTTCAAGAACCAATACGAATCTTATTATCTAGGACTACCTTCCTTACCCCCTGCATCCGTCCATAATCAAAATGCGAAGACCCTCTCTGAAAATTTTTCACTACATTCAGGCGGCAATGTAGCGGAACTAACTTATTTACCCACACCCGTCCATGATGTGGGAACCCTCTCTGCAATTGATTCACTACATTCAGGCGAAAATGTAGTGGCCCTTGCTTACTTCTTACTGCATTTGGGCTCTACAACATGTCGCTAGGCGGAGACGCCCCAAAGCAATTCTCATAATTTTTGTAATCTATGTTATAAAATCAGACGAAGTTTTACGCTGACTGTCGGAAGCCTAACACAACCCTCCTCCTTTATTCGGGCTTAGGACCAGCAATGCAAGAGTGATCCCTTACATTGGTGGAGTTCCTCTCCATTTTAACCAACCAACATTAATTCTATGTGTAACATCTCCATCAATTCTTCCATCACTCTGAAAAATTGCCCAAGGTATTTAAAACTTTCCTTTTGAGGGATGTAGTGTTTGTCAATTATAATTTCTATGTCCTCTGAAGTAACCAAATGATCAAACTTACATTCCATATATTATGTCTTTGTTCTACTAAGTCAGAAGCCTTTACTTTCTAATGTTTCTCTCCATAGTTCCAATTTTCTATTAACTTTTTCCTTAGACTTTTCTAAGGAGTACAAACTCCTTAAAAAATTCAAAAGGGCAAGCAAGGTCAAAAATCCATCAATGAGTATTACATAGAATTAAGAGGAATATGAGACGAATTACCTTATTTCACCATGATACAATGTAAGGAATGTGCAAAAGAAAGGAAAAATGAATTTGAAAAAAAAAGGTATTTGATCTCTTGCGTGGTGTTTCATTGGAATATGAAAATGTAAATACTAACATTCTAGCAAGTGAAAAAATGTCAACACTTGCGACAATTTACTCCTTATTAATTAGAGAGGAAAATAGGAGAAATCTGGAGAAAAACGAGATGCAAAATATTGAAAAAACAACTTTTGTTGGAAGAGTATACAATGAGTCTACTAGAGGTAGAGGAGGAACCAAAGGCATCGAAGGCTAAGACACCTACCACTATCGAAGATACAAGCTATCATAGGAGATAGTTGAGCATATCGCACCAATAGCTATCTTATCCTTTAATTAAACCTAAGTTGATTCATCTTTTCTTGAAATACAAGGAAGATAGAAGTTTGACTTTGATTTACTTCTCCATCCACAACGGCTACCCTTTTCTTTAATTTCGGACATTTCTTTACAATATGCCTTTTTTTAAATAAAAACATATCACATCCTTTTTTATCATTAGGTCCCTCTTGTTCGAATTGTGAAGGTCAGTATGGTCTTATATTAGATGCAACCAATGCGGAATCTTTTTGGAGTCTAGCTCCATTAAATCTTGTTGGGAATGGCTTTCGGTGTATAAAGGAGGACCACACTCAACTCTTCTCTCTAACTTCCAAGAAGTTGATAAATGAAATGTTCATTTTGTTCGCATTGCCTTATGTCAAGACAATGTGTACACTTCTTTTTGTAACCATGAAATTGGTTTCAAATATTTAAAAAAATAGTATAATATTCATTTATACATTTATCTCCTTGTGTAAAAGATGAGAGTTTATCCCAGGGGGGGCATTCTACGAGTTAATCACTTTGAACATGAGCTCTTTCAAATAATCCCAAGTTTCTTTTGCATTCGTAAATTCTGACAAGGCAAGGCATCACGCGTATGGTCACTCACATTATTCATAAGAACTCATATAATCATTCTATTACTAGCTTCATATTCTTCTTTTTCTTTCAAAGTAGTGCTTATAGATGACTATTTTGGTTCCACTAACTTAGTCCTACAATGTTTTGAAATATAGGTAATTTTCTATTCATTGAACTCATGTTCGAACTAGTCAAACGAAAATTAAATCCACTTTATTCCATCAAAAACCTCAAATCAATATTTTAGTCTTGATGGGAGTATCTTAAAACAAAGTGTACTCTTACTCGAATTGGTGAGAAAACCAATCCACAAGAGAGCCGAGTGATTTCTTCCACATGATCCATTTTCCAATGCAACCCCGAGAGCGATTAACGCTCTGATACCATGTAAAGAATCAGCATGTCTAGTGCTTTGCCAATAACTGTCAGTCTACCACCATAACAAATCAGCACGTCTAGCCAAGGACTGCCACAGTCCACCAGTTGGATTATCAAGTGGATTAGTCACTTATGTGACTGCAAACAGCTTCAAAGGAAATGTAAATCACACCAAAATACCTCGCAACTAAATACCCTTTGAATGGAATTCAATTGATTAGTCACCCAGGCTTAGTGCACAGTACGTACAAGATAGAGTATTTATATAAAAGGTTGTTAGTGTTAAGAGAGGGCAACCAGCAGCCAGCAGAGGCTACTAGCCGTTTGGGGGTATCCCTTACTACTGGGCCCCCTACACTACTACTGATACAATTTTTACACGTATAAAAAATAACCCAATAGCAACCATCAATTGAATCACAGGACATGCAAGTAAATGACTATTTCTCAAGAACACTAAATGGTCATCAGTCATTCTATATGCCTGGATCCTAGTGATCCATAATATGTACACTTTTCAGTTTTTTACCATGATATTGTGGAAGTCTCATGCTTCACAAAAATCTCAAACCCAGAATGAGAGAATAAAACCTATGAGATATTTCATTAAGCTTTATGGAAATATGCACCATCAACAATGAATCAAGGACAGAACTTACAATAGAGTTCACATTGACAATCCGACTGGGGGAACCTCTGATTAAAGATGGCAACAGTAATATTGTGAGAAGTGCAGGCGCCAGGTGATTAACCTGCAAGTGTTCTTCATATCCATCCTTTGAAAAAGCTTGGGGAGCTGAAAATGTGTAGTAACCATGATTAAATATTTGATAAATTTGTCTCCCCACAAATTTTGGGTCTTAACTGGATGGAAGATCAACTATGCATGAGAAACAGAAGAATAGTAGCACAACAATCAAAAACTTAGTCCATACTTGTTAAATTCTCAAAGTTGAAAACCCGGTGTGAAATGCGCTAAGGTAAACGAATTTGGTACAATGTTGTAAAAACCATATCGGTGTCCATATCGCAATGAGCACCGATACCCAGTGTTATCCGTATTGCACCGTATCGTACGTATCATATCATGGGCAGTCTAGTGTATCGTAATTGTTATGTTATCGCACCGTATCATGCAATACGACCCATATCGCACGATACACCAAGGGTCCCTGGCCGAACCGAAACCCGTATTTTTACGGGTTTCCTCACTCTCTTCAGACCTTCCCAAGCTCTCTAAGAACCGTTCTTCGCCTTCTTGGTGTTCAAGGCTCCAAAAATGTGCTCTACGATGTCCGTGCAAGCCTCCAATCTCGGATTTAGGTATATTTTTAGTGTTTTTCTTTATTTTTTTATTTTTATTTGTTGTTTCCTTTGTTTATTTGTATTTTTCTTTTTTTAAATGACAGAATATGAAGTTATTAATGTTAAAAAATTGGGCAGAGTGGCCAGGGCCGCCCGGACCGGGCCACTCTGGCCCAGTATTTAACAATTAAGTGTGTGGATATGATTTTTATTATATTCATGAAATGAGAGACACTCTATTTGAGTGTTATTTAACGATTGGGGATTTACGAAGTACTTTTATTTTCATGTTTTTTATTGAATTAAAGTAATCAATTGAGATAGCAGGAAGGGGTGTTAGAGACTCTCATTCTCGTTCTAATGATCCGGTATGACAACAGGGTACACCAGTTGAGGGTTCTAGATTAAAGATCAAATATTGATTTTGTGAGAGGATGGTTAGTGGTAGAATTTTAAGGTTGAAACACCACCTAACAGGGACTAGGAAAGAAGTTGCTCCTTGCACAGGCAGAGTTAGAAGTTTGCCAAAAGGTATTAAATGACAATGTCTGCAGATGATTGAGAGTATACTGGAAAGGAGACAACAAAAGGATGATTTGGAGATGTTTTCTGGATTTGGATTCACTGATAGTTTGCCTTCAGATGCTAAAATAGATATTGATAGTAGCAGTTCACGAGCACCTAGCAGGGGAAAGAGAGTTGCTGAAGACTTTGAAGGTGATAGAAGAGGAAGTTCAGGAAAGAGTAGAGGAAGAGCTTCTTCTAGCATACATTCATTTTTCCTCCTACTACTACACTTGCTCAACCTGAAATTCGTGCTGCTATGACTTCAGAATAGTTACATGATCAGGTAGACCTTGCAGTGGGTAGATGGTTTTATGATGCATGCATTCCATTCAATACAGCAAACAGTTTTCATTTTAAAGCAATAGCATATGCAATTGTTAACATCGGTCTAAGATACAAGATGCCCTCTTGAGAGGGAAGATCTTAGATAAGACCGTCATTGAAGTACAAGAATATTGTTCGACATTGAGAGAGTCATGGAAGGAAACAGGTTGCACTATCATGGCAGATGGATGGATAGATAGGCGAAGAAAGACCTTGCTAAGATTTCTTATCTACTGTCCAAAAGGACTTATGTTTTTGAGATCTCTAGAAATGTCAGAGGAGAGGCACAGTGCGGATATCCTACGGCAAGAATTTGATAAGGTTATACAAGAGGTTGGGCTAGAGAATGTAGTCCAATTGATTACAGATAATGCAACTAACTACAAGGCAGTTGGGAAGGAGTTAACTGATATTTATGGGACTTTCTACTGGACACCATGTGCAACCCATTGTTTAGATCTCATCCTTGAAGACATTCGTGAGATGGATGAAATAAAGGAAGCAATTGAGTGTTGCCAAGATATTACAAAATTCATTTATAACCATGCATTTGTTTTGTATATGATGAGGAGATATACAGAAGGTGTAGAGCTTCTTCGAACAGCAGCAACTCGGTTTGCAACAAACTTTTTATCTCCATACAAAGAAGCGCAACAGGTTAGAACATAAGAGACTAAATGATTTAGTTTTTATTCGTTGTAACATGCGCCTTCGTGAAAAGTAATGTTGTATTACTTAAATGTTCAATTCAATAAATTGTTTAACTTCAATTGTAAATATTATTTACTAATTGTTTATCTTTGTTTGTTGTACGCAATTAAAAAAAGTAAATAGACAAGAAAGCCAATTTGATCCAATAAGTTTTGATAATTTTGATATATTAGAAGATTGGATTATAGAAGACAGTGAAGAAAATGCCCTCTTAACTGAAGAAGACATTGCATGGATTAATTTGGAAGGAGTGCAACAAGAATATCAAGGAGATAAGAATTTGATTTTCAAGCAGAAGATGTTGTTGATGATGATGAGGATCTTCAACAAGGAGAAGATGAAGATTATTTAGTTGATGATCCTGATTATAATTTGTAAAATGTAAATGTATTTTATTTTTTTTATTCAAAATATGTAAATTTAGATGCAATTATTCAATGTTGAATGCTCAATCTGTACTAAACTTTGCATTATATGAATTTAAAGCAATTACTGGTTTTTTTCAGTTTTTTCTTGATTTTTTTTCAGATTTTTACTAATTTTTATTGATTTTTTAATTAATTTTTATATATTTTTAATATGGTCATACAAGAAAAGACCGTATACATAATGAGGTTATTAGAAACAAATTAGGAGTGGCACCAATAGAGGATAAAATGAGAGAACATCGTTTAAGATGGTTTGGACATATAGAAAGAAGATCAAAAGAAGAACCGGTAAGAAGGTTAGAAAAACTAAATTTAGAAAGTATTAAAAGAGGTAGAGGACGACCACAAAAGTGTTGGAAAGAAACAATAAAGAATGATCTAGCTTATTAGGAGTTAATTGCTAACATGGCACACGATAGGGATCTCTGGAAACAAAGAATCCATGTAGCCGACCCCGTCTAGTATGGGAAAAGGCTTAGTTGTTGTTGTAATAAAGCATATATAACACAATAATTAAAAAAAACTGAATCCAAAAAAGCTTGATTTGAAGCAGATTATGAAAAGAGAATATCAAAGTTAAATAACATCTCATAATGAAAAAGCATCCATACCACAACGTGAATACTAAATACCTTGAATTAATAAACAACAAAGTTACATAGTTACAACTTACAATAATCAAGAACTAAACGTTACAAAGTTACACTTAAAAGTTAAAACAAATTACAATCATCCATAACGTAAATCATAACCAACAAATGCATTATAATCAACATAGTCAGGATCACCATCATCATCATCATCTCTTCCCTCTTCCTCCTCCATAATTAGATCCATCCATCCAACACATTTATTTTCATCATCTCCAACTCCAAGTTTTGCTTCGGCTTGGAGTGTCCTCCAATTTTCCTCCTATAAATTGATGGGGGCTCCTACTCTTCAACCCAATCATCAAGAATATCAATATTTTCATACCTCAACGGGTCATATGGCACCTTCATTACCCTTCTTGCATCCTTTTGCATTTGTCAGTAAAGAAATAATATTCAAAATATAAAGAATATCAAATGTAATATAGTCCCATCAATCATTCATTATTAATAATAAAGAACTACGCAGCAACAATACATACTTTTAAAATTGTTACCTTTACCTTAACTTCATTAGGAATCGTATACCAAATCACGCAGTCGAGCATGTTTCAATCTGTTTCTCTTTTTCATATGAATGCGTTTAAAAAAGCTTCAATTTCTCTCGCACCCACTCGAATTGTTTGTTAGGTCCAATATACATTGAGCAAACCTTGCTAAGTTTGGTGCATCTAGACTAAAGCGAGTCCACCATTCATCAAAAATAAAACACGATAATGATTAATAAGAAACACTCAAAGTTAATTAATTGATAAATGAATATCAATAAAAACACATAATACCTAGTCACATTTGGGAGCGGAGTTGGATTGTAATTGACCTTCCAAAATCTCCAACACTCTGTATATACTTGCTTAACTCTAAATAAATATTATAATAAGTAGATGAATCTTATACAAGGTCTTTGCATTCAATATACCCTTTTTTACTTCTTCGTCTACAAGGTTGAGAGTAAATCGAATAGAAAGGTTAAGGAAATATGCAGCAACATACAAATCATGATGCATTTAGTGGTTCTAGCATGCATTAATTATCTTCCAAACCTTTTTAGAAGTGATCGCTTGTGATCAAGGTTTACTTGTATTTCCTATTTAGCCTTATTCATAGCATCATATATATAAGGCATAGCAAGCCTATCTTTACTATCCATCATCCTCATTACATTAACTAAAGGTACAGCGAACATAAAAAATATACTGCAATTTTCTCAAAAATCAACATTGAAAACATCTACCACAACAATTTCCTCCCTCTTTCTAGACCAACTAATAGAGCCCTATTCATCAAATGCAAATAATTTTTTCACACTAATGACATTCATAGCAAATCTTATCAATGAAAGCCTAATCAGTTCTCTTCCACCTGTGTGGATCAGGTCAAATGCAATTCAAAAGAATGATTATAAATAAACTTTGTAACATTTCTGCATGCATCTATAGTCCCTCTTATTTCATCCATTGTACTCAAATCTTTAAGCATTAAGTAACATGTAACACATTGAGTCCATACTAAGGATAGATGGTTTGTCTCAAGATCTTATCAGTTGCTCTAAAATTTGCAGCATTATTAGTGATGAATTAAACAACATTTGAAACACCTACATCCTCAATAACTTTCTCAAAAATAGAGAGTAAATTATCTGCAGTTTTATCAATATGAGACAAGTCATATAATTTCAAAATCAGTATCCCTTTGGGACAATAGACCAAGAAGTTCACCAAAGACATACGCTAATCATCTGTCCAACCATTAGCTATAATAGATCATCACGTATCCTTCCACGACTCTCTAAATTCAGAATTTCACGCATTAACAATATCAACCCATTTCTGCATTAATATACCCCTCAAAGTATGATAAGTAGGAAGTAGGGATTCTATAACCCGATCCCACACTAACAATAGCATCTGCATGCTTTAAAAAGAAAATGAGTTTGTAATATTAAAAGGGAGATAATTTTTATAAAACAATTCGGCACACTTCAAATTTACTTTCTAAATTACCTCCCTTGAAGTCATAGCTGATCTAATGCGTAACTGAGTTCTAGGAGTCGTACGTGGGAGAAAAAATAAAGACATCCCACTACCTCTTACTCAACCTCCTCTAGTACCCCTCGTAGGTATATCGGGCGGGTATTTCTTGCAGTGGAACAAGAGTCAACTCTACTGTTGCTACCACCAGAACCTATATTCTTTCTCTTTTCTCGACTTCTCCCCTCTTCATGCGTCTCTTCTTCAATCTCAGCTACACCATGAAATTCATCACCATACATCCCTTCAAAAGCATCTTCAAATGGTTGAGATATATCCCAACCACCTATTTCTGCCATCTCTCACCCTTAATCTCTTCTTCTCTTTCGAAGCCTCTAATACCTGCTTAATCTCGTATTTCACTGCTTCAGAAACTCGAAGATAAACACTAGCATAATTCTTGGTTCTCGTAAAGTGGTGTTTCATATTGCAAAACATGCACTTGTTCACAAGCCTATTACCCTCGTATACTGGGATGCAAAATTTTCATGTTGGATTGACCCGATTAGAAGCCATTAAGACCATAGTGGACAATCAACAAGAAGAAAAAGGCTTTTTAGAGGTTAAGAATCATGAAATCTTCAAAAATCCCAAATTTTTCAAGTGAAAAATTAGGTAGAATGTAAAAGGAAAGGGGTATAGCACATATTTAACAAAAACCCTAGAGATGGGGAATTGGATTGGGTGAAACACAATCTTGTGAATAAACCACGAAGTCAACAAGAATAAGGATAAGAAAAGGATCTGGGAGCAAGAGAATGGCATGAAAAAGGGTTTGAATAAGAAGAAGAAATGATTTCCGCAATTTCAGATTTTCAAAATTTATACCCGAAAAATCAGCGTCGACTCATATGATACAGGGTGTATCATATGATATGGCACGATATGTATTGTACGATACGGCAAATAAATCGCATAGTACGATACTTGTGCCTGTATCGTACTATATACGCATACAATATGCTACGATACGATTTTTCCAACATTGATTTGATAACCTTACATGCATCAAAACTATTTGAACGGTTGCTATGCATTCATTTTGGATTGTGGGATGGATTCGAAAGTGACACACAAAATACATGCATAATCACAAATAAGAACAGTGAAAGAAACATAATCATGCATCTCACAAGCACTGACAGGCTTTCATTGACCTTAAAGCTTCCCAGCAAGGAGAACATGGACGCATGCATGTCCAACCAGTAAAACCCTTGCATACAGAAATACTTCCATATCTGCATTTCATTCCATACAAAAGTGGAAGCCTGTAATAGATAAGCATTTAGGAGGCTAGAGCGTCATTGTTGACATATCTAGCTTAACATACAGCATGCTCGGTTGAGGTCCAAGTGGTTTTATCCTCTTCTTCTCTTTTTACTGCATGATCCATATTGACATGGAAGAGCGGCTGACATGCACTCTTTACAAAAGAAGAATATGATTTTAACCATTTTCTTCTGTCCCTACCCTCCAAAATAAGGATTGCTTCAACTTTCGTCATATACACTGAAGTTAGTAGATAGACCCAAAGGATCTGGCATAACAATGAAAACTGTAAATAAGCAAGACAACCACTCAAAAGACAACACAAACTTCCGAAATCATGTATTCACAGCTTTAGTGACATCAATGAGGACGATGCTATTGCAACCTCTTCTCATCATAAACACTCAAGTGCAACTAAGTAGCTCTAGAAAGAAATAAATATTGAAGTACCAATAAAGAAACAAGAACAAGAAGCACGCAAAGAGCCATCACTCTAAGTGTAGCTGATAGGATGGAAATAAAGTTCATGCAGCTTCCAAGCCAATGTTATAAAATCGTATTGAAATAGTATTGTATGATATGCGTAATGGGTGTATCGGTGCCTGAACCGATATGGTTTAGGTACCTGTATCACAAACACATGTATCGCACCATATCGGGGCGTATTGTGCGATGCGAGAATTGTATTGTATGATACACCATGTATCGTATGATGCAGTGCAAGTTTCAAAATTCATATTTTTTTTTAAATCATAGTTTAGGTGTGTTAAACCCCCTCTAGGTCAACTTCTTTGGCTCCCCTTGAATGCCTATCCCTTTTATCTTCAAGACCAACTCCTTTCTCTCTAAAAATCCCATATATATTTGACATTCATTAATAGGCATCAGTCTTAAGTTTGAAAATAAGGCCCGAGAACAATGTATACATGTGATTTAGTTTGTTTTGACGTTGAATCCACTGTCTCTTGGTATGGTGCATATTGCAGAATTTTTATGTTTTTCAATTTTTTTAATATTTTAATGATTTTTTTAAATAATTAAAAATCGCTTGTATCTTTCGTTATGGTACGATATAGGTGGTAGTGGTACGACATAGGTGTATAGATGCCCCATGCAATACAGGGTCCGATGTGATATTTACAACATGGAATCCAAGCAACAAACATTGTGACTCAAAGATGTCTAACACGTTATAATGCTTCGGTTCTTTCAACATTGCAAAATCCTATCTATTTGCAAGGGCAGCAGACAACACAACTATCATTCAACATGGTTTGAAAAGGAAACAATTTTGTATCCAATTTAGAGCAACTGAAAAACACTACAAAGAAATTAAGCCTTCTATATACCGCCTATTGAAAAAATGCCAGCATTGTTGATCAAAACATGGAGAGGCCCTAATCTTGCATTCCAGGCTGCAGCGAATTGTCTAACAGAATCAAGAGAGAGAAGATCAAGCTCCATCACCTTTGCAAGAGCAAAAGATGTATCAACCATTTTGCAAATTATACAACTAGATGAAAGTATGCAAAACAATTCATTATCAACAAGAAAGGATAAAGAAATTGTTGTATTCAGTTTCTCCAACAAACAACTGTTGATCTCTATACTGCAAGCCTATTGTTATCTTCAATTTTGAAGCTGCAAAAGAAAGGGAAACCAGAAAAAATTGGGACATGGTGGGGTTGGAGGGGCATGGATGGTGAAGGATTCCATGGAATTTAAGAGGTGCCAAGATGTATCGAAATGGTACTCCAGCGTAGTACCATTTACTTCTGTCAAAAGGTCCTACAAGGCATACAGGCTAATCGCAAGCACAACCATCCCTCTTGTTCGACTTTCCCTTGCAATTGTTACCCTCGTGTTGCAGGACAAGTGATCTGGATCTTGCTTCTATTAAAGCTAATGCTGTAACTAAGATACACTTGCACTATACCCTCTTGTAACAGAAAAATATCTAGATCCAGCTTCTAGCAAAGATAATGTGGCAACTAGCAACTGAAAGAACTATGTCTAAGTCATTGTAACTTGTCAGTAACCTATAATAATGATAAAATTGGTTTAACACATAGCAGTAGATTCATGACCAAGCTGATGTATAAGATACATAACAACTGCTTGTTTATTCAGAACCACGCGCTTGATACAGTTACCAGTTATTCAGAAAATAATGTGTTAACCTTGGCAACAAGCCGGTGCATAAGATCCACCAAAACGGCTTGTTTTAGAACCCGACTTTCACATACAAATTAAACTATTAAAGCACATCTTCTGCAATTGGACACATTGCAGTAGATTTGTGATCAAGATAACAGGTCAACAGGGTTCAACAGAACAAGTGAAGACAGATGGCATGGATAGTCAGTGAATTACATCTTCCATGCATATGCACGACGCTAAAATTTGAAATGTATAGAGAGAATGAGTTCATATAACTAAGAAGAAATATTTTGCTTCTCAAGGTTGCTGAACATGATTATAACACCAAATAAAATTCCTTAGGCTTGACAAGAAAGTGTGTATCAAGAGAAATTTAAAATGATCAGCAGTAATGCACACCAATGAATATGAAGAATGAGAAAACTTTCAGTGCGCAAAGGGACAGATCTGATGACTTTGCAGAAGTTGAATGTCCGCGTTCTTTATCTGATTGACAAGCATTGTTACTAATTACCTTTGTAATTAAAAAAAACTCTCACTATTAATGATAATTTTGACTAGTGCAAGTTGAAATTCTGACCCTGACAAATTACAATTACAAAAACCGCGCAGCAGATGCCACATGGTATCATAAGATGGAATCATGGAACTCCTGAAGTTGTATATAGGAGGAACAAACAATAGATAATGTTGAAAGGATAAATTAAATAACTTTGGAATGACATATGGCCTTTGACTCTATTATGAAGGGAAAATTCATTGGCTATGGCTGTTAAAAGACCTCAGCAAACAAAGAGCATTTTTAGTGGGCAGAATGATTACAGCCAAAGAGCATATAACATCATTAAATCAGGGAACCAAATCGATGAATAGAACTTGCAATGCTTGCATAGTCTGATCATTCAAATGAAATACACCATATGCATCCTAAGCACTGAAAAACATATTAATATCAGATATATAGCACTTTAATATATTTAGAAGGAACGAACACGAATATGCGTATTAGTGTTTCATAGTTTTCCATGTTTACTGAAATTTGAACTGTTAGACCCGGAGAGGTGCATGTAGTACATGCATCATAGATTTGGGTAATGAAAACAAAAGTTTCCTGCCAACCTCCACTGTCCTTCAGATATATAAATGACTAAATCTCTGTTCAAAACAAATCATATGCACTAATTGAAGCCACAACATAGGTTCTGTTCCTCCTACCAGCCGACTACACAAACTGAACCAGCTCTTTTTCCAAAAAAAATATCGCACCTAGACTCAGCTTCATAAAGCAAAATCTGTCACTTGAAGGAAAATATTAGCTACTCATAAATGAAAGGAGTAACCAACTTGAGATTAACTGTGTTCACAAGGATGAAAAGAACTTGGTCAACAAAATGAAACAATTAGAAACAAAGATAAAAACAAGAGTACCTCACAATTAAGGGGAGACCCCACTCCGGACCATTCCTCCTCCCAACTTTTCATCAGTTCCTGACCAACTTTTGTCTTCCTACATGCCAAGACCACGTGCGCCCCGGCCTGTGCAAGTTGTCTGCCCAAATCAAATGGCAACCAATGAGGACATGATGGTAATTAACGATTATGATGTGCCAAAACCTATGTATCCTTGATGATGTGCCTTAAAGCTTAAAATAAGAACCATGTCACGACCTTAGCGAATTCTGATTTTCCAGGTTCACATAGTATAAAAAAGATGGCAGAGAAGTTAAAATCGGTCCGGACCATTCATTTTTAATACTTGCATCAGTGTTTCGACAAATGAGATAATTGAATGGAGATGTTATTAATAGAACTGATTATGCAAGTTAACTAAAATGGAGAATCGGAGATGTGCTGACAAGAAGATACCACTGAAATAAGCAACATTAAGACCCATGATACTGGAAATCGCAGACATGTACAGTAACAGAAAACAAAAAGCTGGCAGTGACGGGCATATACAGAATATGCCCGGAGCAGAAATGAAGAATGTTCGTGGCAAAGAAAAGACCAGATCTTTCGCAAGAGGGGATGTTGGTCTAGCACTGATATGATAAAATGGGAGATGTGAAGGCATGAGAAATTAGACGGTGAACACTTCAGGAAGGACTTTTCCGCTGAGATGAAAGCGTTAAAAGAAAATGATAAAACACGATTATGCCTTTTTGAGTAAAATGCGGAAGTGACTAGTAAGAGTTCAGTAGCGGACTCAACATAGGTGTAACGGCGAGAAAGAATCCATGTAACCCGACTTCCAGGCCCGTGGTCATGTTTAAACCAAGCATGCTGGCAGTTCTTTTTTTTTCACAAAAGGAGGCCGAAGCCTAAAACACACACCCACACATGCAACCCTACGCCCCCTCCCTGGGAGTTGAACTCCACACCAGCAGTGGCGACAGGACGCCCTCCCACTGATGATTATGGTACATCCATCCACCAACTTTAAACTAAATATGTTACCGACTGTGCTAGGTTTGAATTAGGATTAAAAGTAAATAAAGTACATGAATAAACGGAATGTTAGTGTTGAAAGAGGAAGGTGGTGGTGAATGTCTTCAAGTGTGTTCCGTAAAGCATTCTCGCCTAAATCGAATGGGCACCACCAATATGATGAGGGTGAAGAGAATACCCAAGATGATGATAGTGTCCGTCAATGCCTAATATGGCGATAGCGGTGTTTGGAAATGGTACTACAAAGATTAAAACATAGACATACTTGGCTATTTCGAGGCCGATGCCGCTGGTAGGACCGGTGACAATGCAGGTGAGCTCATTGAGATCAGGAGAGAGAGAAAGAGGGTCCTTGAGGTGGCAACAGAGAATTCTTTGGAAGAATATCTCGTACAGGATGTTCATCCATCCCCTCAGCCATTCCATCCACCCCAATGCTTCCTTCGTCCTCATCTCCGTCCCTCTCTCTCTCTCTCTCTCTCGTCTTCACCCACTTGCAAGGAAAGCGAAGAAATGATGACAGGCAACTCAAAGAAGGGCATCTGCTACTGCCTCAATTGTATTCTTTATTTTAACAAGCACGTCCCAAGTTTCGGACGAAATTAGTTAGTCGTACATCAAGTCTCACCGCGCACGGCTCAGGTAAGACCCTCGCTGTTAGACCCTTTCACCTCGAGGATCATAAGTTCATAGCTGGAGGCATGTACGTCTAACAGGGGGATGCCCGTCAAGCGTATATACATATGCATAAATAGAAAAAAGGATATCAAAATGTTTCTTCTAATGCAAAACTTCAATGAAGGAAAAACTTCACAACCTCATTTTGTGTTTCTACCACCAAAAGTCGAGTGTTACAATTAAGCATGTTCAGTTCATCTCTACAGTTGGATGTGATTGAATCAGATTGTAACACGGCGAATTGAAGAGGTCTGATGAAAGGCACCACGCAAAGTGGTGGTTCCACTTGGCCAGTCTTAGCTTTTTGTCTCTACCTAAGTGGCAGTCTTTGAGGAAGTGGTTTTCTGAACCTTTTGTCTACACGTTACGTTGCTTCTACTTTGGTTTGGATGGTGTGGCTGCGCATCGTCTTATTCAATCATTTTTCTAATACAGAATACATTTTCACAGCATGTTGTTGGTAACTGCGTCTATGTTGCACGCAGACCACATTTAAAAAGATCTAACGTTTAATTTTGCATTGTGAACAGTCAATGCAAGTTGCAGGAAGTCCCAATGGTGGCCCTTTGCGTCGTCGCTGAAGTATGACAGACAACTTTATTGGGTAAAATACACCCTTCATGTGATGAATGCAGTCAGCGGATCACATGGACCAATAAAGATGACTTTGACGCACAAAGGACCTTCCGGTTTAACCAAAATTGAAGGCATGAATGTCTTACGACCTGGTCAAATATGAGTACAAGATCGTGAGCAGAAGACGGCTGATGCACCATTATCCCATTGAAGCTCCAAAGCCAAGCCTGCATGAGCAAAATCGGTGTAGGTGAGCAAACTCCCCCGAAGTCAGTGCTCCCTTTTGAGTTTCTACATGAGTAAATTTTTCTCATCTGCTTCGAAGAAGATGATTCAACTGAAGCCTTTCTTGGACTTGCAGGATACGTCGATGCGGGCTCATCCCCGTGGCAGATTTGCGTGTGTGTGTTGGGGGGGAGTACAGCTCTTGGTTGAATCCGTGGACTATAAAACTCATGTATAGTTGGGTTAAATTCATCACACCTATGGGAGAAAATTGTCCAATCCAAAATTTGGAAATCCAAAGAAAAGTGGATTGTAAAACAATAAGTGTAGCCCACCGATGAAAATGTGGGCCAAATACAAAATCAACGGTATGGCCATGGGCTATTGCCCCAGATCCACAACTTCTCTATCACCAGATCGATGAAGAAAGCTCGAGAACAGAAGCAGCCTTGAAAGTGAACCTAGTTCCTTAATTTGGATGGAATTTACACAGCTGGTGAAACCAAAAATACATGCATATAGCATAATCAAACAACCAAATGTGACACACACACAGACACTATGTATATTGTGTGTGTAAAGAGAGTTGCTAGATACTAAACTAATCGTGTTAATCTAAATCATTCCATTAAAAGATTGATTATGTAGATAAAAAAGCAAAAATAAAAGATGTTGTCCTGGAAAAAACAACATTATACTTTTTTGCACTTTGACTTTTTAATTTAGACAATCTATTTCTCAAATTCGAATGGTTCAAATTACCATAGATGCTCTCTCTCTCTAGTACACTTCTGGTACTTTTTCAATTGGAATTGACCCGGTCAGGAGAGTCGTGGCTTCTGTTCGATTAGGCTTTGGGCAAAGTGACACCAAAATATTCCATCATTTGAGATACGAAGATGGTGGATTACACTAAAGAAAAAAACTATTTCTTTGTACAGCGTAGCCAATTGCATAGCATGATCGTAAACTTCTTGTTCCGTAATTTATAAGGTAGAATATCCAGGTCGTCTACTCGTATCTAAATTGAGCGGACAGGATTGGCAGCCCAGTTGTTTCTATTTTCTTTAAACTGCTATTCTGAAGTACCTGCTGACGCTGTTGCTCCACTTGAGGTTTAGAGATCTTATGTAGCGATCTGTACTGCAGGCGAACACTCTCGCCGTTGTCTTCAGAAGGTACCTGAATAGAACGGGGACAAATCAGAAACAATTATAATGAATGACAAATTTCTCGACATAGACCAACATAAACGCACCTGTTGATCTCACGGAGGCTCAATGAGATCTACAGTTACTAGCCACGTCGTTTTTTTTTTCATTTTTGATGGAACATGCCCCTGAATGAGTTCAATTAGGTTTGTCTTTCCTAAAGTAACCCTACATTTTACCTCCCTAAAGTAACCCTACATTTTACCTCAGTAAAGCATTCCGAGCCTCAAACTTTACTAAGATTAATAAATTAAAACTTGAATAGCACAAAATTCAGTTGAAACCAATCTTGGATAGTGTAAAGCTTGCCTCCATATGGCCCTAGCAAGATTTTTTACATTTTTATACCATATTGGAGCTTTCTTTTATCATTGTCTACATTTTGAAACCATCTTAAATGATTTTTTATCATTTTATTATTTATCGGTATCACTCCCAATTTATCTCTAATAACCTCATTATATATAATCTTTTCTTGTATGACCACTTATCCATGCATCTTCATCTATAATATAGACATCTTTTTGCATATGTTGATGATTAATTGTCAATATTGAATATCATATAACATAGCAAATTTAATTATTGCTCTATAATATTTACCTTTGAACTTTAATGGTATCTTCTTATCACATAAAATACTTGATGCAACCTATTTTAACCAACTAATATTATTTATATTTATGATATCATCAATTTTTTTATTGCTCTGAAAAACTTACCCTAAGCATTTAAAATCCTCATCCACTAATACAATGTCATTCGCAAACAATACACACCAAGATACTTCATCTTCAATATGCTTTTATCAACTGATCAATAACCAAGGTAAATTAATACAAACTTAAAACTTATCCTCTATGTAACCCAATATTAACTTCAAAAAAGTCTATCATTCGTTTATGAGTCCTCAAACATGTTTATCCACCATGATACATACATTATAAGATTTATGTATGTCAATAAGGTATCTCTTGTTTCCAAGGTTCTCCAAAAATATCTCTTACCACCTAATTATAAGTTTTCTCTAAATCAATAAATATCATATGAATATCTTTTGCTCTAAAATATTTTATAAGATATATGACTAGGTGAATAGCCTTAATAGTAGACTTTTCTAGCATGGATTCAAATTGGTTCTCTATTGTTTTCAATACTTATCCCAATCTTTGCTCCATAATTCTTTCTTATAATTCATTATATGGCTCACCACTTGATACCTCGATAGGTTGCAAAATTTTGACTTAATATCCCAATAGTTTATAAAATTCTTAGTGTTATCCTTATTTTGTACATGAGTAGAATATAATTGTATTCCCATTCTCCTAACATCTTTTGGTTTTTCTATATTCCATTAAGTAATCTTGTAAGCTAAGTGATATTCTTCTTTTAAGGTTTTCGATGTTTTCATAGGAATATCATCTCGTCTTATAAATTTATCAGCCTTCATAAGATTAAGAGCCTACTTGACTTCATTCACAGAAATTACGGTTTATGATCTTATGAGTTGGTATACTAGTACCTATATTTTTGTTAAGAGCTTATGAAAAGAACATATCCTCATCTTTTATATATTTGACAAAAGTTAGATCATTAATTCTCCTATCTCTAACAATGGCTATCTTAAAAATATCATTTTCACCTTCTTTATAGTTGAGCCTTTTATATAAATTTTTAAACTTTTGGCTTTAACTTCACAGACAATTTTCACTTCTTTACCTTTTTATCAAAGTCTCAAGTTTCATCAATCTTCTTAGCATAATATAATTTATAGCATACCCTCTTTTTTTCCACCACCCAACCTTCTTTATGTGTTTGTACGCCTTCCTTAAATAAACATAAAATACCTTTTTTCACTTTCCTAATATGCATTGTAATATTATTTCACATGTTACCGACTATGCCTACATCCTTTTTTTTATATCGGTATAACTCCCTTAGATACGCATAACACATCTTTTGTCACTTTTGTAATATGTATTACCATATTATTTCACATTACTAGTTGTGCTTACATAATTCCAACCATCTCATTAAAGACCTTTTCTTCTAAATATGCCTTCTTTTTCTTTTTGGGGGTTCTACCATTAGTCCAAGTAGTTCTATATATTCTTTGCCTCCTTGTCCAAATTTTCATATCAAAATTCATTATTAAAAGACGATATTAGGTAGTTAAGCTTTCATGCATAATTATTTTACAATCCTTATAATACAATCTATCTTTTTTCCTACAATCAAAATAATGAATATGTTTGTGACAAGCACTCTTATAAATACTTAAATATTTTTCTTGTTTACTAAAAATTGTATTGGCTATAAAGAGATCATGTCATAGTAAAATCTAAATTTTCCTACCTTCCTCATTTAAATCCCAAACACTATAGTTTCCATAAATACCTTATCTTAATGCCTCCTTACCTATATGTCCATTACTCTATCCTAATGCCTCCTTACATACATGTCCATTTAAATATGCTCCACACTAGATCATCTCTTTTTGTGAAATTCTTAAATTACCTTTTCTAATGCCCCCAATATTTCTTTCTTATGGTTTCTTCTAGTCCTACTTGAAGTGCATAAGCACAAACTATATTCAAAGCTTTCACTCCTAAAATAAATTTCACCATCATAATTTGATCACCGTATTGTTGTGGCTGGTCTCAAGCCTGGATAATGGAGGAGGGCGTTAGGCTTTCGACAACCACTCTAAAACTTTATCGAACTTATCTATCATGAATTCTACAATTTATGATCATTGTGTTGGGGCATTCCATGTTAGCAACACACTATAAAACCCAAATAAAGTGAAAAGTAAGCACTCTACATTTTTCACTCGAATGTAATTAATCAATTGCAAAGAGAGTTCTCACATCATTGACGTGCGGGTAAAGAAGTTAGTCCCGCTACATTGTCGCTCAAATGTAGTGAATAAGTTACATAAAGAGTTTGTATTTTCAGAATGAACGAATGTGGGGGGAAGGAAGTTAATGTTAGATAATAAGACTCATATTGGTATTTGGAATATCGGAACATTAACCGATAAATTAATAAGTGGTAGATACTATGATTTAGAGAAAGATTCACATTTTATGTTTATAAGAGACAAAGTGAGCTTAAGAAAAAGCAAATGAGATTGAGAATAAAGGTTTTAAATTATAGTATTCACAAAATAAAAAGACTTAAAATGGAGTTGGTATTATTATAAATAATTATGGTGTCAACCGTCGATATCACCAACAGAGACATAACAGGCATTTCAATCATTTCTCTTCATTACTTCCGACTTCGTCTGAATCGCTTGATGTAAATAAATTATAATACACGAAAATTCTGGTTTCCGCCTTTCCCCTATAAGGAACATTTGTATAAGTGGGGACTCTTCTTATTCTCCTCGTTTCCTCTCCTGGTTTGGGGACGACCTACGCTCATCGGTTGTTTTTTAAATTTCAATTTCAAATAAACATCGGTTGTTTTTTAACGGTGGCAACCATCAACGTCACCAAGAGAGACAGCAGGCATTTCACGTGTACATCTGTTGTTTTTTAAATTTCAGTTTCAATTAAACATCAATTAAAGATAATGATTGATATTTGTTTAAATTTACTAGCACCAAAGTGTGCTAGTATATATTAGTAGTATATATTAGGCTTTCTCTCTCATTGTTCTGCCGGGTAAGGTTGGATATTTCTTGCTTTGACATGGCCTATACTCAAAAAACAATTTGTGGCTGTTTTGTTTCCCAATTCTATTTGTACCTCTTGACCTATTAGGATTCATAATCCGATATTATAGATCCATAGAAACGAATGCAAATAACATGAAGGGTTAGTAATTTATGGGAAACTTGTTTGTTAAATATTACTTCATTTTATTACAAGCAATACAGTTAATCACTCAAATGAGAAAAGCACGCGGGTTCTGTATTTCCAAGTCTGAGCATTCTTGGTTTCAGTAGTCTTACCTGCCAACGAAAACTCCTTCAGCAATGAATGAGTTGTGTGGGGAGAAGCAACAATAGAGTCGGGCACTTTCTCACAGGTGGGTTCAGACAGTAGCATTCCTTCCAAGCAGTGCAACGCAATTCCAGACCACGATCAACCTTCTTGTATGGCATATGAGAATGATAGTACATCACAACACAGATGTTACTTAGGGACTGTTGGTGGTGACGATGAAGATTGATGATATTATCAGTACAATACAAACAACGTGACTCCACCAAGGATATTGGAGGCAAGATGAAGGATGTAAAAAAAGGGGAAACCGATTCGAGTCATCATCCGGTCCGAGAAAGTGGAGACACCTGAAAATCGCCCAAGACTCTAACGAGTCCATCCATTCAGACAGAGATAAAAGCACACCCTCGTCATTTTTCGTTTCCCAGCAGGCAAGCACTATGCAGCTACACGCTTCCAGAAGGGGATCGCTCCTCTGAATCGGTGAATCCACTCCAAAATGGAGAAGACGACTCGAATTTTCAACACCACCAATGGATTCCAGATCGTGGGTTATCCTCTATTACTTTCTATTTGCAGAAATCTAGGCAAAAATTTCTTCGTGACTCCGCCAAGGTGCCTCAAGTCCTCTTTCACACACGTTATTGCCGGCAAGGGACCGGTTTCTGGGCTTCTTTTCGTTCATAGGCGGCAAAGTTTTTGTTGGTGTCGAGTGCAATGTAGCAAAACTATTCCAGAGAGCAGAAAATGGTGAAAGGAGGATTTTATAGTGGTGAATTTCCACCGCTTCTTTCGTATAGAACGCCCTACGGAGGAGGTCTCCAAGCATCAATCTTTTCTAGAGGTCTTCGCTACTATCGGTGAAATGCTCTCTTGTTAACTAACTCGCATCCTAATTGTGAATGCTGAATCCCGGTTCTGATTTTGGAGAGCGTTGCAGGGTCGTGATATATGCGGAAGGATATACATAAACGAGCAAGGAATCAACGCGCGGGTGAGATATTTCCTTCATTTTATTTGTTTTTGCTTCTTTGTGTGGACGGGTACTGATGGCTTCTTCGTGGATTGTTTGGTGCAAAATGAGAAGTGCATGATTTTAACGAATGTGTAACGATTGATCGTGCAATCCTAAATCGCTTTTCTGCAGAAAATTTATTATTATGAGCAATTCCGACGTTGTTATGTTTAAGATTTGATGAAAGAGGCCCAGTCCATTTGTGCTTCTGACATAGTCTGGGAGTCCAATCAAGACTTTGAGAAAGGAAGATATGAGCTATTGAATCTGGTCTCATACACAGGTTGGCACGCTTAGATTACACCAACAACATGGCTATATATTAGAGGTGAATCTAAGGGAGGCATACCGACACAAAAGGAAGCAAGAAAGAAGCGAAAAAGATCGTTAGTGAAGCAAAAGCCAAAATTTGGAAAAATTTATGTAAAAGCTTCGCTCACAAGAAGGTGAAAGAAATATTTTTACGATAGCTAAGGCTAGAGACAAAAAAACTAAGGATGTTACTTTTATTAGATTCATCAAAGACGAGGATGAGAAGATTCAAGTGGCGAATCATGATATCAAAAATAGATGAAAAAATTATTTCTATAAAAATATATATGGTACTATTAGCTTAGGAGAGTTAGAAAAATAAAAAAAATCAGTAAACTAAGGATGTTACTTTTATTAGATTCATCATACATGTCTCTTATAAGGTTAATATATGTCAATGGGATACCTCTTTTTTCCAAAGTTCTCCAAAGAACCTCCCTCGGTACCCTATCATAAGCTTTTTCTAGATCAATAAATATCATGTGAAGGTCTTTCTAGCAAAAGAAAGACCTTCACATGATATTTATTGATGTAGAAAAAGCTTATGATAGGGTACCGAGGGAGGTTATTTGGAGAACTTTGGAAAAAAGAGGTATCCCATTGACAGAAAGACCTTCACATGATATTTATTGATCTAGAAAAAGCTTATGATAGGGTACCGAGGGAGGTTCTTTGGAGAACTTTGGAAAAAAGAGGTATCCCATTGACATATATTAACCTTATAAGAGACATGTATGATGGTGCAAAAACATGTGTAAGGACTCATGAAAGAACGACAGACTTCTTTGAAGTTAATATTGGGTTACATCAAGGATCAACTTTAAGTCCATACTTATTTATAATGGTGATTGATGAGTTAGCAAAACATATTCAAGATGAAGTACCTTGGTGTATGTTATTTGCAGATGACATTGTATTAGTGGAGGAGTCTAAGGAAAAAGTTAATAGAAAATTGGAACTATGGAGAGAAACATTAAAAAGCAAAGGCCTCCGACTTAGTAGAAAAAAGACAAAATATATGGAATGTAAGTTTGATCATTTGGTTACCTCAGAGGATATAGAAATTAAAATTGGCACACATTGGAATCCCTCCAAAGGAAAGTTTTAAATACCTAGGGTCAATTTTTCTGAGTGATGGAAGAATCAATGGAGATGTTATGCATAGAATTAATGTTGGTTGGTTAAAATGGAGAGGAGCATCAGGTATTCTTTGTGATAAGAAGATACCATTAAAGTTAAAAGGTAAATATTATAGAGCAACAATTAGACCTGCCATGTTTTATGGTTCTAAGTGTTGGGCAGTTAATCATCAGCATGTACAAAAGATGTCAGTGACAGAAATGAAGATGTTGAGATGGATGAGTGGTCATACTAGAAAAGACCGTATCCATAATGAGGTTATTAGAATCAAATTAGGAGTGGCACCAATAGAGGATAAAATGAGATAATATCATTTAAGATGGTTTGGACATATAAAAAGAAGATCAAAAGAAGAACTTGTAAGAAGGTATGAAAAACTAAATTTGGAAAGTATTAAAAAGGCTAGAGGACGACCACAAAAGTGTTGGAAAGAAACAATAAAGAATGATCTAGCTTATTGTGAGTTAACTGCTAACATGGCACACGATAGGGATATATGAAAACAAAGAATCCATGTGGCCGACCCCATCTAGTATGGGAAAAGGCTTAGTTGTTGTTATATATAAACCGTAATTTATATTGACATATTCAAAAGAATGAAGTCAAAGAGGCTCTTAAATAGATGAAGATTGGTAAATTTGTAGGATCACACAATATTCCTATAGAAGTATTGAAAATTCTAGGAGAGATGGGACTCACATGACTTCCAAGACTACTTAATAAAATATGGATAACCCAAAAGATCTCGAGGAATGGAGTGTGACTACACTTATACCCATATATAAGAAACATTCAGAATTGTACGAATTATCGAGGTATCAAGTTAATGAGTCATACCATGAAATTATGGAAAAAAATTATCAAAAATAGGTTAAGACAAATATCGAGTACAACATAGAACCAATTCGGATTCATGCCAACATATCTAATATTGAAGTGATTTACCTATTGAGACATCTTATGAAACATTTTAGAGCAAAAAAGAAGAACCTTCACATGATATTTATTGATGTAGAAAAGCCTTACGATAGGGTGCCAATAGATGTTCTTTGGAGAACCTTAGAAAAGAGAGGTATCCTATTCACATACATAAATCTTATAAGAGAAATGTTCAATGGTGTAAAAACTTTTGAGAGGACTCATGACTTCTTTGAAGTTAATATTGGGTTATATTAGGGATCAACTTTAAGTCCATATTTATTTATATTGGTCACTCATGAATTAACAAAACATATTCAAGATGAAGTACCTTGGTGTATGTTATTTGCATATGATATTGTGTTAATGGATGATTCTAAGGAAAAAGTTAATAGAAAATTGGAACTATGGAGAGAAACGTTCGAAAGTAAAGGCTTCCGACTTAGTATAACAAAGGCAGAATATATAGAGCATAAGTTTGATCATTTGGGTACTCGAGAGGACATAACAATTATCCCTTAGAAGGAAAGTTTTAAATACCTATGGTCAATTTTTTAAAGTGATGGAAAAATCAATGGAGATGTTACGCATATAATTAATGCCGGTTAGTTAAAATGGAGAGGGGCATCATGTATTTTGTATGATAAGAAGGTACCATTAAAGTTAAAAGTAAATATTATTAAGCAATAATTAGATATGTTTTATAGTTTTGAGTATTGGGCAGGTAATCATCATATGTGCAAAAGATGTTCGTAGCGGAAATGAAGATATTAGGATGGATGAGTAGTCACACAATGAAAGATAGTATACATAATGAGGTTATTAGAAACAAATTGGGAGTAGCACCAATAGAGGATAAAATGAGAAAAAATCGTTTAAGATGGTTTGGATATAGAAAGACAACCAAAAGACGCCCCCGTAAGAAGATATGAAAA
Organism: Brasenia schreberi; assembly: GCA_036023115.1. Classification (NCBI taxonomy): domain Eukaryota; kingdom Viridiplantae; phylum Streptophyta; class Magnoliopsida; order Nymphaeales; family Cabombaceae; genus Brasenia; species Brasenia schreberi. The sequence continues at coordinate 22,245,206 of JAYKKT010000069.1, read as the reverse complement.
AATAGATTGTGAAAATGTTAAAAGAGGATGAGGATGACTATAAAAGTGTTGGTAAGAAACAATAAAGAATGATCTAGTTTATATTGAGTTAACCCCTAACGTAGCACATCATAGGGCTATGTGGAAACAAAGAATCCATGTAGTCGATCCCATCTAGTATGGAAAAAGACTTGGTTGTTGTTTATAATACAAATTCAAGTTGAGGTAGGGCATCTTCTTTACCACGCTTTAAACAGTAATAGCTGGTAAGGAGACTATCACGTCGGCAGCTCTATTTGCACATGGATGTGGAGGAAGCTAGCAGCATCTTGTAGTTAAGATTGATTTCATGTCGCAAATCGATACAGTTATGGTAAACACAAGTTTTTCCTTTTTGTTGGTGGATTCTAATCTCCCTACCATCCAAGTGATTTTGCTTTTCGAAGCTACTTCAAAACTTCGGAAGGAAAGTGCGTCAGTGTTGGATGTCTTCTTTTATGTCTCTCTCAATTAGAAGCTGCGTCTGAGAACTAATCTCCAGCTTTCATGCAGTATAGTGGTACATCACAGGATGCACTGGCATATGTGGATTGGTTGAGGGAAGATGGGCAATTTGCTGATATTCTGGTTCAGTTTACACCAGCATCAAGTGGGCATGCATTTCCTCGCCTTAAACTGCGGTATAAACCTTCACTAGTTCAGGCAAGACTTCCTTATGTTTTTGGCTTTGGTTGGTTATAAACATGTTTGCTTCTATGCTTGCCCACGTATCTGTTCCACATGCGAGCACAGACACGCGGTGGGTTACATAATGTTTTTTTCTCCTCTGAGAGTCCTAATGATAACATCATGGCTGATGCAGAGCCTGCAACAAGTGCGTTGAGGAGTTGAGAGGATGCTGCTCCTTAGAATGTACATCAGCTCAGCAGCTCAGGCCAGTTTTACCTGGACATCAGAGATACCAGAAATGGCACAATTACAGGGACGTGAGGCTCTCCTGCACTTCATCGGTCTAGGGACGCCTCTCTCTCTGCCGTGTTGTATCCCCGGCTGTTGATCAACACCAAATAAGTCGTGTCCAAAACAAATGCATATTAGTTGGTGTTGCAGTTACTTTGTGTTTGAAGGCCATTTGGAAAGTTTGAGAGTTCTTCAACAACCTTGTTCCTTGCAGAATTATGAATTGGATTGCCATAGTGGCAATTACACTTCTTGAAACTATGGAGCTCCTTTTCCATAGCCAGCATGCAAATTGGTTGCAAGATTGAGAACATAGTTATTCCCATTCATAATTCAAATTTGCTCTTTCTCCCCGTTATATTCAATTCAGAGGCTGTATTGCCAGGATTGATCTGGATTCCCGAGTCCTTAGGAATCAATATCAAGAATATCACAAGAATTGGGAAAATATTGAAAGAATAAGGCAGCGCTGAGCCGGGAACTACGTCATGTCATTACGTGTTCAAATCAGATGCAGGTCAACCCGAACATGACCCACTTTGTTCATGTTGCTTCAAATGGGAGGACATGGTTTGGGTGTTTGTGACTGTTCAGTCCCCATTGGCTTCCATCAGATCTGGTATTGTCGCATACATTTTGATGTACCAAGCAATTGATAAGGTTCTGCCAAATCCGCAACTGATGCTTCAAATTTTAGAATCAGATTCAGAAACTGGCGAGATTAATTCAATCCATTTACACGTTAACCATAATTGAAATATTTGTTAAGGGTATATTCTATACACCGTCACATGTCCAAAGCCGAAAAGTAATCGTTATCCCACATCAAGTGGCATCAGCTATGTATTCTTACTTTCGATTGTACTCTTTTATCTTTTGCCACTAACATTTGACTTCAAAGGACAAGATTATATTGTATCGTATCCTTTCGCACCTTCTCACTAAGGATCCACCGTGGCCACCCCTCCAAATATTTGAAGTATTTAAACTCGTCTCTCATACTTTGTCTTCTATTGAAGCCATCAGTCATGATACATGAATATGTAAAAAATGAAGCTAAAATGTCTATTTTTTTAAGCTAGTAGACGGGGATAGAACTCTGGCAAGTTCGAAGTATTCGTGGAACATTGTACATAAGTACAAGGTTAAAATTCAGATGCCAACCTCGGGAAGACATAAATCCCAATTGTAGACGAAAATGGAAAAGATAGAATGTAGATTTTAATTTTCAATAATCTGGTCTACTGCAAGAGGACATGAAGAGCGAAAAATGACACCACTAGTGCATAATAAACAATCTCAACGTTCAGAAGCAACTCCATGGTGAGTACGAATGTCCTATAATTTGCATAAATCTACCTGATATCATTGATTTCCTGATGAAAACTATATACATAACCTTAACCAAGTCTTTTTCCACACTAACAGGGGTCTGCTTGAGCAAGCAACATGCGGACTTCCTAAGAGGTCAACTTTCCTAATCTTTTTCTCCCCAAGCATTTCTAATAGGATCCCGTGCATTGGTGCTGGAAAGATGATATCTCTTCTGGTGTAAGATCTACACAAGCCTGCTGACTACCTAGAAGAGGCTTAAGACTAGCTGCGTAACGGTGACCTCTCATTATGGGTGGAGTTAAAAGGCTAACCCGACTATGGAGAAAAATATAATAGAAAAGTATGTTAGCCACTAAGTCTTTCCATGGGTTGTGTGGCAAATGATACCAAACTCCATTTGGATTGGATCTACGATCAGTATCTCTCATGATAACGGTGAACTCTCATCAGCTAACACATGACAAGTCTACGATCAGTATCTCTTCTATATTTTCTCTTTTTCTCTGCAACGTGATCCTTTTATCATGTTATCTTATGGTGGCTTGCTTTCCTCTTCCACAACGATTCTTCCTCCTCCTATTCCATTTCCCAAAAAGAAAGTTATTCGGGATATCCAAAAAAATCAAAAAGTAAAACCACGAAGTATAATTTACAGATACAAACGAAAAATTCCTCTTCAATATCGATGCCTAATCAACCAAATTTATTTCAAAACTAGACGTACCTATCATAGAGCCCAAAAGATTGGATATGCATAAAGGCTGCAACAGGCTCATCTCGACTCCTCCAAATTCCTTCAACTGTTTTCGTATTGCAGTATCACTGACAGCTACGCTAACCATCCACAGATACAAGCCTGCTGCTTCCAACAACCCTTTTCCATTTTCGCTAGCCACCGGCATATCGATGCTTCCATACCTCAACCAACTTCACTCACATGTCATCCTCTCCTCAAAAATCATTAACGGACGACACTTTAGTGTCGTAATAATCCAAGATCCTCGAGCAAGATGCAAGATAAGAAGAAAGGATTAGATAATTCAGAGACAAGTTCCCAGCATCAAGAGATTTCACGTGACATTACCAATCCTAGGTAAAGTGGATATGCAGCAGTAGTAGCTACCAGACGACAAAATATATCCAACGTTTCTGCTGAATTAACAGGAAACAGTGCCTGGAAGAAGTTAGCTTTTAGCTGCTGAAACTGACCAGCAGCTAAAAGATCCATAAACGTCCAAGAAAATCATTTTGTGGAAAACGAAAATATAAGATTGTAAACTTCTCACATAGATGACATGCATAAACTATAAGGGCTGTAGAAATATACGGAATAAGTCCGAATAAAGGAGCAAGATTGCATTAGGCTTCTAACATCCAACGTAAAATTTTAGCGGATTTATTTATCATGAATTCTACAAATTATAAGCATTACGTTAGGACATTCCTTCTTAGTGATGCATGACAAAACTCGAATGTAGTGAAAAGTAAGAAAGATCTTCTATTTCGTTCGAATATAGTGAATCGATTGAGAAGAGGGTTCCCAAATCATAGACGAATGTAGGTAAAGAAGTCAATCATGCTACATTCAAATTGCAGAGAGAGTCCTTTTATTTTCAATATAAATGGATGTAGGGGTAAGAAAGTTAGTCCTAGATAATAAAATTCGTATCGATACTAATATCGACCGACAAACTAATAAAGGTAGTAGATACTATGATTAGGAGAAAGATTCACATTCTATGTTTACAGGAGCCAAAGTAGGTTGAAGAAAAAGGAAAAACATTGAGAATATAGGTTTTAAATTATAGTATTTAAGAAAAAAAAAGGACTCGAAATACAGTTGGTATTATTATAAATAAAGATTTAAAAGATACTGTAGTAGATATACAATGATATGGGACCGAATTATGATAGTGAAATTAATATTATAAATAAAAGTTTTGAATATAATTTGTACATGTACACTCTAAGTATGACTGAAATATAGTATAAAAAAAGTATTTTGAGAGGAGTTAGATAAAGTAATTCAATAAATTTCATAAAGAGAGATGATTTGTTTGAGAGAAGACTTAAATAAACATGTCAGTTAAGAGATATTTTATGATATAGAGGCATTCATAAACCTATAGTTTTAGGGATTTAAACGAAAAAGATATAGAAGATTTTAAAATTTGCTATAATATATGATCTCATTATAGTTAACACAATTTTAAAAAAATGATATAAATATTTAATTACTTATACGAGTGGCTTGTCACAAACACAAATTGATTATTTTGTTTGTAAGCAAAAAGATAGATCATGTTGTAAAAATTATAATGTAATTCTAGGAGAAAGCTTAATTACTCAATGTCGACTTTTACTTATACATTTTATGGTAAAAAAGTGGATATAAAAGAAAAAGGTGCATAGAGATACTCAAACTAAATGGTAGAACCTCAAAAATGAGAAAAAAGATATATTTAAATAAAAAGTTTTTCAAGGAGTTCCTTAGAATTGTTTAGGTATACCTTTTGATATATGAAACAATATGATTATCCATATTAGAAAAGTGACAAAAGATGGTAGGTGAATCTAAAGGAGGAGTATCGGTATAAAAAGAAGTTTGGTGGTAGAGTGAACTAGTGTAAGATAAAATTAAGGCAAAGATGATATGTTATAAATTATATTATGTCAAAAAGACTAGTAAAACTTGAGAGACTTATAAGAAAAGAAAGAAAACTAAAACTAACTTAAAGCTTAACTCAAAAAAAGGTGAAAAATATATTTTTAGGATAACTAAGGTTAGAAATAAGAAAACTAATGATCTTACTTACGTTAGATATATCAAAGATGAGGATGAGAATAATTTAGTAGTAAGTAATGATGAAAAAAGAATCCATGTAGCCAACTCCATCTAGTATGAGAAAAGGCTTAGTTGTTGTTGTAAGTAATGATGAAAAAATAGACAAAAAACTTATTTCTATAAGTTTTTTAACAAAAATACAAATGTTAATATTAATTTATGAGAGTTATCTAAATCAGAAAAACATATAAACCATAATTTCTACCGATGTATTTAAAAAATGAAGTCAAACATGCTCTTAAATATATGAGGGTTGATAAACATGTTAGACCAAACAATATTTCTATAGAAGTATAAAAAAATTTTGGAGAGACAAGAATCACTTTGCACAATATTTAATGAAATATGAACAAACCAAAAGATACCTAAGGAATGAAGACCGAATACACTTATACTCATATATAACAACAAGAGAGACATCCAAAATTGAATGAATTATCATGTTATCAAGTTAATGAGTCATTATATGAAATTATTAGAAAGAATTATTAAAAGTATATTAAAATAAATATCAAGTACAATAAAGAAACAATTTGATTTTATATCACTCAGATCTACCATTAAAGTGATTCACCTATTGAAACATCTCATGAAACATTTTAAAATTAGGAGCTCTTACAGTGTAACAAGAGCAACTCCACTACTATTACCACCAGAACCTACACTTTTTTCTTTTTCTAGCATTCTCCTCCCCTCTTCACCTATATCTTCTTCCATCTCAGTTGTACCATGAAATTCATCACCACCATGACCATACATCCCTTGAGCAAAAGCATCTTGAAATAGTTGAGAAATATCCCAAACACCTATTTTTGCCCTCTCTCTCACCCTTAATTTCTTTTTCCCCTTCAAAGCCTCCAATACCTACTAAATCTCATACTTCACTGCTTCAAAAACCTGAGGACATGCACTAGCATCCTTCTTGGTTCCTGCAAGGTGGTGTTTCTTACGAGAAATACCACTATGTTTTACTACATTACAAAACATGTACTTATTCACAAGCCTATTGCCTTCATACACTGCAATATTTCCATACTGAATCAACTCGATAGGAAGCCATTAAAACAAGAGTAAACAATCAACAAGAAGGAAAAGGCCTTTTAGAGGTTAAGAATTATGAAATCTATAAAACCCTCAAAAATTTTAAGTAAAAAATCGAGTAGAATGCTAAAAGAAAGAAATATGACACAAATTTGACAAAAACTCTAGAGATAGAAAATTGGATTAGGTAAAACACTTGAGAATCTTATGAATAAACCAGTGTTATCCGTATCGCATCATGAGAAGTCACGATACGCCTAAATATATATATATATATATATTTTTTTTTTTTTTGCAGGTTTCTGGCCTCTCTTCACTTCTCTCCAAGGCATCCTCCGGTATAATTGTTTGGGATTGCAAGCCATGTATGTAACATTTAAATACGGGTTAGTTTATAAGAAATTTATTGAATAAGAATAATTTATGAACAAATAAAAATTGTGACAAATTCATTTCCCTTTCTGTTGCCAACTTTTAGGTATATGATTTTGATTTTGATTTTAAAGCAGAAGGTGGTGAAAAACTTTGAATCTTCATCAAGGAGAAGATGAAGATTATTTAGTTAATGATCCTGATTACAAATTTACAATATGTAAATGTAAATGTATTTCATTTTTTGCTTCAAAATATGTAATTTTTTTTCAATTGTTCAATGGTGAATGATCAATATGTATTAAACTTTGCATTATATGAATTCTTTGCAATTACCATATTTTTCTTTTTTTATATATATATTTTAAATTTTTACTATTTTTTATATTTTTTAAATATTTTTAATATTTTTTTAATATTAAAGTACGATATGATACGATACGATACGCTCGTATCATGGAGCAAAATAATACACGATACGATACGCGTTGAAAAACACTGGAATAAACCATGAAATCAATAAGAACAAGGTAAGAAGAGGATATGAAAACAAGAGAACGACGTGAAAAAGTGTTTGAAAAGAAACAAAAATGAAATCCGAAAGTTTCAGATTTTTTAATTTTATAACATAAAAATCAGTATCGACTCGTACGATACACCCTCATATTGTATGATATGATACAATACGATAAATCGCAATAAATGATACGTGCCCTTGTATCGTACCATATCTTCATACGATATATAATAAAATCATATCATATCGTACGATACAATACGATTTTTATAACATTGGAAAACCCACGAGACTTTGGTACTCAGTCAATTTTCACTTTGACATGTCATAGAATTTTGAGGAGTGAAATTTATGATGCTTTGTTGCTAAATCAACTAGAATCTTTATTATCCATAACAGATTTGTAACTGAGCGGATCATATGTTCTATCAAAGCAATTCATACCTGAGTGGTTGATATGTTTCTGACCTCCTTCCTATATAGATTAAATCATATTTCTTTCCTTTTCATTCCCACCGGACCAAGATAGGCTTCGTTCAATGGGATTTGACCAACAACTACAACTTGCTAGATTTTACCTGGCTTTCTCCTATTTCTTTAGTGGCCGATTCAATACAGATATAACAAATAAAATATATGCATTTTCTTGACAAGGGAACAAAACAAAATTACAAACCTAAGAAGAAAAAGTATCTTAGTTATGAAGTAGATAACAGGATGGTAAAGGCTAGTAAGCAAGATCGGTCCCAAAAAGATTAACTCAAAACAAAAACCAGAAAGACATCCATCACACTCTGCCAGGACCATGCTAGTTTAACCAACCACCCTCTGACAACCCCAAACTTGAAACACTTTGAGCCATGCATGCAAATGAAAGCCAATGATGTCATACAAGTTCATGCTCGCTCATGCCGTTCGCTATTAAGTCTCTTTACACCACAGACTCAGAGTAGAGTAAAATAACACAGGCTACTTCCTTAACACCGTGTTTATTCGTGTTGTGATTGTCTAGCCCATTACCATGTTTGACCTTGTTGATACAAGGTCGTGCACTAAGGATTGCATACATACATTCTACAAATTTCCAGAACACATAGTGCTCTGATCACAACCTAGCCATCCATGGAAAGCCCATTCACCCAGTTTCGACCTTCGGTTCATCTACCTTTATTTATTCAATCCGATATAACATGTGCACAAAGTATTGTTAATGTAATAGGGTACCGTTGGGAAGCGTTGGAGCTACCCAACGGCTACTGCTGACCGGCCAGCACTAGTTCAGCTCATTTCTTGCTTCTTGCTACTTACTTGCTTCTTGTTATGTAAAGTGTCTATAAATAAGACCTCATTACATGAATAAATCATGCAATCTTGCACTGCTTCTTGATTCGTTTTGTGTATGCCTCCGCTCTTGTCAATCATTCTTAAAGATTGACATTCGTGAGTTAATGTCATTTGACTCTCGGTGACTTGGTAATATTGATTCGTACAATATCAACCTTTGATCATCGATAATTATTTACATGGTATCAGAGCCTCGAATTGAAGAAAACGAGTACATCAAGAAGCGTGCCGAAAGTGCAAAATTTGATGATTTGCATCAAACTTTAGGTTAGTCCCAAATATACATTTTTTGTACAAATGGAAGGCAAAAATGAGTCGTTTAGATGTATTCTAGACCCAAAAAGTTATCAAAGTTGGGTTAGAACAATGAAAAAATATTTTGTATCAAAAGATTTTTGGGATTACATTGATGGGACTATAAAAGAACCAATTTTGGACATTGATGGCTTAGATGATGATGAAATCATCAAAGCACATGAGAAATTCAAAACCGATTTGAAATTGTGGGAAAAAATGAATACAAAAATCACATGGATCATTTGTCAAAACATTGATGAAAAACTTAGAAATCGGATTAATGCTTTTGAAACTTAAGAATATTTGAAAAAGCTTCATTCTCAAGATGATTTTGTCTTTCAAATTGATCTTATGGAAAGAATGATTATGCTCAAACAAAGGAACCTAAGCATTAGGGATTATCACAATGAATTTTCGGAACTTTGGACTCAATTAAGGAGTTTTGACAAATTTGAAAAACTTCACAAACTAGACGAATTCCAAGAATTTTTGGAAAATCAATATTTTTTCTTATTTATGCGTGGTATAAGAGACGAATTTGAAAACATTAGATCAAGCCTTATACATAGGAAACCTAGACCTAGAGGGGATACCTTTCTTGCCGATCTTAATTGCAAAAGAAGTCGTACTTGCCGCATCAAGACCCGGAGCAAATTTGAAGACTTAAAAGCCTCCACATGCCAAGAACAATGAAGGCACATTCAAGAAGCCCACAGGACCATGGCCTAACAAGGATACAATTTGTCATTATTGCAAGGCAAGTGGACACATTAAAACCACTTGTCCTCTACTTCGGAAAAGGGGTGAAAACGTGGGAGCCATGGAAGAAAGAGGTGTCTTACCCAATAACATAAAAGCGTACATAGAAGAAATTTTTAAAGAAAAAACAAACATCTCCGAGAATGCTCTATCTACTTCGCAAGGTATGTCTTGGTTTTTAGATTCCGGTGCATCTTTTCATATGACACATAGTGAAGATTCTTTGGTTAATTCTTGTGAAACCATTGGTAAACATGTGTTTACGGCCGATGGAACAAAACTCCAAATCAAAAAATTAGGAAACCTTGAAAAACAAGACTTTAAATTCAAAATGTAAGTTTTATACCTAAACTAAATTTAAATCTACTCTCGGTTGCTCAAATATGTGATAACAATTGTATAGTCACTTTCTCATCCAAATATTGTGTGGTGCAGGATCACCTATCAAAGAAGGTGATTGGTCAAGGCCATAGAGAAAGTGGACTATACAAAATGGACTATCTTGTTATGCCAAATTCGGGTCTTTGTAACATAATCCAAGATGCTACACTATGGCATAAAAGACTTAGACACTTGGACTCTCAAAAGATGTGTAACATTCCTTTGATGAAAAGCATTAGAGAGAAAAAATTTGAATGTAAATATTGTCTTCTTGGAAAAATGCATCATCTTCCATTTGGAGAAAGAAATTATGTACCAAAGAAAGCTTTTGATTTAATACATTCGGATGTTTGGGGCCCCGCGCCCGTTGTTTCTAAAGGAGGATTGCAATACTATGTGATTTTTGTGGATGACTTTACTCGATTTACATGAATATATCTCTTAAAACACAAATTCGAAGTATTTGAAAAATTTGTAGTATTTTCTAACATGATCAAAAACCAATTTAGAGCAACCATTAAAATCTTTAGATCCGATTCGAGAGGAGAGTACATGTCTAATGAATTTCATAAATTTATTGAAACTAATGGTATTATTCACAAAAAATCATGCACTAAGACACCTCCACAAAATGGTCTAGCAGAACGAAAACATAGGCATATTATTGAAACTTGTAGAACTATGTTAATTGCTAGTAAGGCTCTTAAATTCTTATGGGCCGAAGCTACTCTTACCGCCATATATCTTATAAATAGAATGCATTCATCTAACCTAGCGGATGTAGATGTTTTGTGTACACAGACAAGAATGACAATTTGTCACCTAGAGCTATTGAATGTGTCTTCCTTGGTTATGGCATTGACAAAAAGGGGTATAGGTGTTTTGATCCTATAGAATACAAATTGTATGTGTCCAAGGATGTGAAATTCTTTGAGCATGACATTTATTATGAGTCCAAATCCTTGGAAAATTTGGAACCTTTCATTCCTAAAGATATTTTTGAGCTAGAAGAAGATAATGATTGTGACTCAGTCGATCATCAAGACATTCAAGAAGATCATATTGAAAACAATGATATTTCACACACCACTGTTGATACTCGGTCAATTGTTGAACCCTTCCCCGCAAATTATCCCAAACGACCTAGAACAACCCATTACGCCCACATGGAACCTGATATTACAAGCTTAGAACCCAGGGTTTCAAGACTACCTCAGCGATTTGTGTCATATGAATCTTTTGAACCACAATGAAGAAATTTGATTGCCACCCTTCGTAGTAAAGGAACCTAGGTTCTATCATCAAGCTAAAGGTATTTCAGAATGGAAAGATGCTATGAAAGATGAACTCAACGCCCTAGACAAGGCTCAGACATGAATAGTTGCACCCCTGCCTAAAGATAAGAAAGTCATTAGATGTCGATGGATATATAAAAACAAAACCCACAGCAACGGGCACATTGAGAGATACAAGGCTAGATTAGTTGCTAAAGGTTATGCCCAAGAATATGGAATTGACTATGACGAAACGTTTGCCCCAGTAGCTAGAATGATCACGATTAGAATTCATCACCATTAGTGCAATCAAAAAATGGAATATATACCAACTTGATGTCAAGAATGCTTTTTTGAACGGTTACTTGAATGAAGAAGTCTTCATGAGTCCTCCTCCTGGCATCACTCTCCCTTCTAGTCATGCTCTTAAATTACGAAAAGCCTTGTACGGTCTGAAACAAGCTCCAAAAGCTTGGTTTGATCAATTTGAAAAATTCATGCATTTGCATAATTTTGTGACTTGGTATATTGATATTGCATTGTTTGTACGCAAAACACAATCTGGTATTGTTATCTTGCCTTTGTATGTGGATGACATGATCATCACAGGAAGTGATGAAGTAGGAATTGCTGAAGTTAAACTTAATCTGCATCACGAATTTGATATGAAAGACTTGGGTTTGTTGAATTACTTTTTGGGTATTGAGATAACCAAAAATAGTTGTGGATACTTTATGTCTCAAACCAAGTTTGCTAACGATATTGTTGAAAGATCTGAGATTACAGATACTAAGGTTGTTGACACACTCGAAGTCCTAGGCACCAAAGTGCGTTCCACAGATGGTGAGAAATTAGAAGATCTCACCTCTTATCGACAGCTCATAGGTGCACTCACTTATCTCACCATTACTAGACCAGACATTTCTCATGCAGTACACACAGCCAGTCAATTTCAACAGGCACCTACTTCTGTTCATATGAGTGTTGTCTTGCGAATTATTCGATATATTAGAAACACTGCCCACAAGAGGGTCCTTTTAACTTCCTCTTCATCTTTTGATTTATCTATATATACGGATGCTGATTGGGGTGGAGATGTCAACAGTAGACACTCTACGACTGGTTTTTGTGTGTTTTTAGGTGAATCTCTTGTTTCCTGGAAGTGCAAAAAGCAGCAGAAGATGTCCCTCTCATTCACAGAAGCTGAGTATCGAGCCAAGATTACAGCTGCGATGGAGATTTCTTGGATCACAACCCTTCTAGCAGATATAGGCGTTCATATCAAACACCCCGTCATCATGTATTGTGACAACAAAAGTGCCATGTACATTACCTCCAACAACACTTTTCATGAGAGGACCAAGCACATCGAGATGGACTGCCACTTTGTTCGAGAAGAGTGTCTAAATAAGAAGATTTCACTTTGCTATGTCACATCTGAGATGCAGCTCGCAGACTTTTTCACCAAATCTCTTTTAGCTTCTCGATTTCAGTTTTTATTAGACAAACTTTCAGTGTATACCCCGTAAGTTTGAGGGAAGTGTTAATGTAATAGGGTACCGTTGAGAAGCCCCAACGGCTACCCAGCCAACAACTAGCCGTTGGATCCCAACGGCTAGTGCTGCCAGCACTAGTTCAACCCATTTCTTGCTTCTTGCTACTTACTTGCTTCTTGTTATGTAAAGTGTCCATGAATAAATCATGCAGTCTTGCACTGCTTCTTGATTCGTTTTGTGTATGCTTCTGCTCTTGTCAATCATTCTTAAAGATAGACATTCGTGAGTGAACGTCATTTGACTCTCGGCGACTTGGTAATATTGATTCGTGCAACATCAACCTTTGATCATCGACAATTATTTACAGGTATACCGACCAACATTAGCATGCAGGATAACGGCGTTTCATGCCAACATTCACAGAATTTACCTAGACCGTGAAAATAAGAACTTTAGCAAAATGAAAACCACTACATCATAGGAACTATATTTGCCGCCAAGATCCACGGCTCTCCTGGCTAGAAGGTTCACTCATAAAACCTTCAATGAAGTAGCTCACGTGTACCATATAAGGGGTGCCCATCTCATAGGAATTTGCATAACCTTAACATGCTAATCAAATTAAAACGAAAAACAGAATTATATTCGCTCCCACATAGAATTGAACAGATTGCAGAATTCTTTTGATTCCTCTGTAAATAGGAACGGCACAAAAGAGAACCGCATTCACTCCCCTATAGAATTGAACGAGTTCCAGGTTTTTTTTTTCCAATCGTCCGTGTACAGGAGCAATCCCGAGCACAGAAAAACGGCAGGTCGTGCGTGAACGTAAAGAAATTTCTACATTTAGCAATCTCACTCATAAATAGATATACATAGTGCATGCCTCTAAAACGTCATCAGACTATAAAACCCTCAATTATAACAAACAAATTATATGTCGTAAAACTAAAAAGTCTAGAAAAATGCCCACTATCCCAATCCCGAAACCAAAATCAAAACTACGCCAAAATTCCCAACATGAATAGATCAATGTCCAGAAAGGTACCAAAAAAATTCGAACAGATTATCCTGGACATAAACGTACATCATCATGTAAGTGGTCAGAGTACTGCAAATAATCTCTCAATACCGTTTGGTTCTCAATACCAGCATATAATTATTTCACCCAGAAACAAAAGGTTCAAAACTCCGCCAAAAGCACGACCAAATTCCCCAAACAGAAGCTTGAAAATGGAAAAATCACATAAATTCCATGGGTCGGAAGGTATGTGAGTCAAATTCAGGCAGACGATATATCCTTGTTCTGCTTCATTCAATATTCCACGAAAAGTATCGTTTAGATTATAGGGGGACATAATTACCCGAATCCCCATGACAAGATACTCTGTCATCACACGTAGAGATAATGATAACGCGCATTATAGAGTGCACGGTAGGCCATAGCATAATAAATTTTGGTATCAAAATTTAACATCTCTAAGAGGCCGTAACCCTAATTACCCTCGTATCCTTTCTTCACCTTGACGGGCTCGGGAGAAATGGGATCTTCACGTACCCATCATGTCCTTCAAATTCGTCATCTCCGGAGCCAAAATCGCAGCGGTTATTGATGAGGGACCAGGCGAGGTACAGCGTGGAAGCCATGAGGGCGCCGCAACCGATGCCGAAGAGAAGGGCGAACACCACGCTCATGATATCCCGAGAGGGGTCATAAATCGAACTCCGGACGTCAAAGGAGTCCTCCGCTGGCCTCGCAGGGATGACAAGATCCTCCCTTCCGTTCGTCGAGGCTAATTCGAAGAACTCGCCAGGGCGGCTAAAGGAGAACTCAGTTGGATCGTCAAGGTCGAGGCCACGAACGGAGAGTTCAGAGGGGCCATCGATGAATCGGAGGGAGGAGAAGAGGCCATCGGATCGAGTTAGGGTTTCGAGGGGTTGCAGGGAGTCTTTGGGGGAATATGGGATGGAGTAGGATATGGAGACGAAGAAGGTTCTGGAAGGGAGGAAATAGACACCGGGCCTCGCGTAGCCTTCGATGACGAAACCCATCAAAGAGATGAGTACGATATGGGGAAGGAACTTGAAGATCGCCATGGGAGAACGCAGCGAGAGAGAGAGACCGAACGGGCGCGAGAGAGAATTGAAGGAGGAGCGGGGCGTTGGTGGTTTATTTTGGACCAACCCCAAGAGACCGGGAAGACTGACAGATGACCGTGGCCAACGGATCGAGCACCCGAAATTGGGCCCCGATTCGTAACCGGCTAAATGGATTTACTAAAATCAGTCTTTCTGAAACCGGACCGGTCCCTGAATAGGGGAAGGCATCGGTTCAATATGAAGGAGGTTCGACACGGTCGAGCCGGTTACAATTTAATATATATATTTTTATTACGTATACGACACTTAATCTCAATTTAATAAAAACATTGACCATTTACAAATAAAAACATTTAAATAAATAGATAATAATCAAAATTAAATTCATGTAAAATAAACGAAAAGTTGGTACATGGTCCTATAAGAAGGTTCTCGAGAAAAATAACTGGGAACCTCAAAAAAACTAAAAATGAGAAGCATTAGAGATATTAACGGTAAATGGTTTTTTAATTCAAAAACATTTGAGCATATTAAGTTGTAACAACAGTTATAAGCAGGAAAGGTAACTGAAGCAGGGACCATCCACGAGCGGTTCTGGTTCTAATTTGCCAGTAAATGGTTCTGTTCCGTTTCAAACTGGCAAAGCTAGTTCCTTGTCTGCATATGAGATTGCTTCTGGTGTATGTTCATTTTACGTGGAGTATATTTAGTCAGGTGCAATCAACCGTCTCGTTAAGGGATACGAGAAGGAAAACGTCAAGCAGAAGTAAAGAAATCAGTTTTGTCAAAGAACGAACCAGACAACTATACTACCACCTTGAAAAGACGTTCGCCAAAACAAATGAATAGACAGTGGTAGGAAACAACAATGTATTATTGTTAGTTTTTTTTATCCGATTAGATACTTTGATCGCATGATATACGTATAAAATACAACCGAATCATTAGTTTCTTCGGTGAATTCACACACGACCTCGCGATCAAAAATTTCATTAGGTTGGACTAGACCCAAGTCAAACCTATTAACATCGCCACAACCCATATGCGGGCATTCAAACCAAAGTCTTTCATGCCACAATCATCAAGTAGGAGAAGACATTAAAGGGAGCTTGGGTTCACCTCGGTACGTACCCATATTTGCAATGGCTATCTTGGATATCTAACCAAATTGAATCTAGGAAGGTTAGTTACAGAAACCAACCTATGCTTCAAATAATAAAGATGGGCGCCCACATGCTTTGAATATGATGGAAAAACTAGAAAGACAATCATGAAACCATGGCACCCAGACAATGAGATTGTGAGTCCTATCAGTAAGGGTGTCACCCTGCAACATCTGATTCTTCACAGGGTCTACCACTAAGGAAGTGTAGTTACTACCAAGAGTAATACTCGGGGGATGCAGGCTCCCTCTAACTGCACTTCTGGATCAATCCCGTCGGTCGTTTGCTCTACCAACCTGTTCTCGCGAGTGACTGGTGTGGCTGACATCTTATTATCTCTCAGCACCAGTGCCAAAGAGTCAGGTACCTGTTCAAGTCTTTCGCTACCATACTCTCCCATCATCCACCAATTCCTCATCTGGCCTCTCACCCGGAGACTGACTTGCTTCTTTATTTCTCTCCATAGCTGAGGTCTCTGGTTCCTTAGGGTACTCCACATCCATCCCTTGTAAGACAGCAAAGGAATTAGAAGCATTGACCGAGCAGTCCTCTTTCCGCCTCCACATATTAGATTGAGCTTGAACTCATTCAATTCATCGAGTTGTTTAGGTCCTACTTCAAAGTATGGTTGAAAACCATACTTTAAGTGTTACGATTTCCAGGTGTGAAAGGTTCCCGCCAAGATATCAAAAATTAAAATGACAAACTGCAAAAGTGATAAACATCTGTTCATGCTCAACAAGGAAATCTGTCGCTCATCATTGTGATAGCAAAAGCACATCCCTAAGCCTCCAAGGGCAGGCCAATAAAAGGGCAAAATACCAACTCGGGAAAAAGCACAAAACACAGATCTTCTCATAAGTACTCATATAATAATCATCTATATCAAATTTCACAACTAAATAAACCTCAGTTTTTTTTCTGTTGAACAGACAAGATGGCTAGGCAGACATCTGCCAAATAAATTAGAAAAAAGAATCCAGAACCCGTTCATCAGGAGAAACCATGAAGAAGCTAGTCGAGCATTCAATCCTTCCAAGTCAACCTCAAGACCATCTTAGACAACTCGCCCAGGTGCCTGGCCAAAAAATTGTGTTTCCTTGCCAGTTCTAAAGCACAATACTTCATATCGTAAGCCCCATACTCCGACGAATAATGCGATAGTTATTGCAACTTTTGTTGAATCACTCGGATTCCTGATGCTCAGTCTCTCTATTTGATAAGAAATCCTGAGACCTCTCTTCTACTCCATTCAATACCCAAGGATCTTCTAGTGCTTGTGATACTGTCTAAACTTTCTATGCTAGACAACAATAAAACATCTCACAGCCTAATTAGTTGACAAGCCTAAATTGCAAACTAGTTCAAGAGGAGCAATAATAATAAACAACAAAAGAATAAGAATCAAGAAACTCATAGACAGCAGCAAGAAGTTCCATGGCCCAGAACACTAACAAATAAAACCCCAGATCAGACTCAAGTTCAGCTACAACCACCACCTGAAGGCATCACATACGACATGCCAACAGATCACAATCACTTACGGAGACTATTATCCAAATGAAAGACTAAAACTAGTAAGGAGATAAGATGAACAATTCAACCATACCGGATTCGAGTTTAAGAAACTCAACACATTTCACATATATATGAGACTCCACTACATAAAAGCAAAACTTTTTCCAGGGAGAAATGGAAGGAGCAGGGGTAGGGAGACCACCAATCTAGATTATTCCAATCTTGTTTGCAACATCAAGGGCATCATAATCTGGCGTAAGCCTCACATATGCTTTCTTTGTCCCATCAGGCCTGGTGAGGAGAAGCAAAATAAGAAAAGTCCAAGGAGAAACCTCACTCCAGAAATGAGTATGACTTTACATGAACACATAAAAAGAAATTACAGATAACCATTTTTGGAGAAGCTAAACGTGTGTGGATAAATTCTCAAGAACTCTAACAAAAAAAGCACTCTCTTTTTCTTTTAATTTATAACACTGGAACAACAGAAAGCTCTGGAAAACCCAGGAGGCTCCAGCAAGGTCAGTGGAACACTAGCAACCTCTGCAGAGGATCTAGCGAGATTATATCGACCATCAATAAAGTTCCCATTTGAGAATTCTCTTTGCACCTCCAAGAGATTCCCAAATACAAATATCTGATGTGGTGATGTTTAAGAATTCTCTTTCCTTTAAATTGATACAGTCAAAATGTATAGTAAGAGTAAATACATGAACGCACCTGATCAATGTATTAACCTTCTTTGCCTGAATATCATACATTTTCTTCACTGCAGCCTTAATCTTCTTCTTGTCAGCCCTGAGGTCCACAATGAAGACGAGGGTATTATTGTCCTCAATCTTCTTCATAGCTGATTCAGTTGTCAGCGGATATTTGAGTATCTGGTAGTGGTCGAGCTTGTTCCTCGGTGGTGCACTAATGCGAGGATACTTGGGACTTCTCTCCTTCTTCAGTGTCTTTGGGCGATGAAAGGTAACAGAAGTTCGGATCTTCTTTGCCTTTTTCTTCAGTGTGAATGGTCCAGACTTTACTGCCTTGGCTGCCTTCAAGGCCTGAGACTTGGCATCAGCTTTCTTGGCAAGGGCTATCAAGATAATTCCCAATTGTCAAGCAAAAGAAGACAGAAATAGCATACAAGTAAATGAAGGCTAGTATGCTATAAAACTCTACCGAATAGAAAGAAAGACATGAAGAAGAAATTCAGAAGAATCATCATACAACTACGTTCATGACACACCTTTTGTAGGAGGAGCCATATCTACAAATCAGCCTTCTCTGCCTGCAGGAGACAAACATAGGATACATAAAAAAATGGCCAATGTGCCCATAAGCCCAAAATAAGTTACAAGAAATGCCATAGTTTTTTTACTTTTACTGTTCTAGGAAACAGTTAAGTGTAACCTAATGCAGTGTAGTATCCCAAAGCTGAAAAAGATTTGTGATGCTATAGGTAGTTACATACAACTAACCATCCTTACAGATGTCATACACTGTTCTACTTTTCCGGGAAAGGATAGGTTCCAAAAATCACCATAAAGTGCCTATAGTGAGTTCCACATCACACATATGCAGCAATTGAATGCTGACAAATTCATTTATAATCATGCATACATATTATGTATGATGAGGAGATAAACACAACTTCTTCGTACAGCTACTAATCAGTTTGCTACTATTTTTTGTCAATATAGAGTATTGTGAAACCCCGTCTAGTATGGGAAAAGGCTTAGTTGTTGTTTGTATAGAGTATTGTGAAACAAAAGCAAGCATGGTAAGAAATGTTTAGTTCAGATGAGTCACAGATGAGTCGCAGTTTGTTAATTTGCTTCAAAATAGGAGGAATAGAAAGTTGAATGAAATTTTAGAGACGAACTTTAGGAGTATGTTTTGGAACTTCTATATTAGACGACCATTAAATATCACATGCCCCTTGGTGAAGGTTTTGAGATTGGTGACAGTGAGGAAAAGTCATATGTTGGTTATTTTTATGATGCCTTCGATAGCGCTAAGGAGGCTATTAGGACCAACTTCCATGGCAAAAAGAGTGAATTAGGTTTAGGTGCTGATGTAGTGCAAGTTTGCAACAACCTACTACCTAACTAGCATTTGGGTATTTTAAAATGTTTAATGAGGACAATGAGGTTAGTATAGGTATAATGAATTGTATAATAAATTAGTCCCTAATGAGCAGCTCTATTCATCGGGATCTATGTCACACGAACAGGTGTTTCTATTGTTTCTGATGGATGGAGTGATATTCAAAGGCGTCCACTCATTAATTTCATTGCTTATTCAATTAGTGGGCCAATATTTTTGAAGTCGGTTGATGCATCTGGAGAAATTAAAACTGCAGGATACTTAAAAGATTTATTTGTAGAAGTTATTAAGAGTGTTGGACCAGATAATGTTGTACAAATAATCACTGATAATGCAGCTAATTGCAAAAGTGTAGGGTTAAGTTTAGAAGGTGAGTATCCACACATATTTTGGACACCTTGTGTAGCTCACTGTTTAAATTTGGCTCTTGCTCATATATATAAGCCATCATAAGATAAAGATAATCTTCGTGCATATCAATTGTGTTTATGGTTTGAAGATATGGCAACAGATTGTATGAAGATAAGGAATTTTGTAATGAATCACCATTTAATTTCAGCGATATTCAATATACATTCTCATTTAAAGTTGTTGAAGGTTGCAGAAACACGTTTTGCTTCTTTGATTGTGATGGTAAAAAGATTCAACACAATAAAGACATCATTGATTCAGATGGTTACTGATCGAAGCTGGGATGCATACCGTGGTAACAAGGTTGAAGATCAAACAAGGGCCCAAGCAGTGAAGATTATTATTCTTAATGATTTATGGTGGGACAAGGTATCATATTTTCTTGAATTCATAGAGCCTATGTGGGAGATGTTGAGAGAAGTTGATAAAGATGAACCAATGCTTCATAAAGTTTATGAAATGTGGGATACCATGATTGAAAAAGTTGAGTCAATAATTTTGAAGCATGAGGGAAAAGAACTTCATGAGACATCAACATTTTATGATCATATCCATTCTATATTAGTTTCAAGATGGGACAAAAGTAACACTCCCTTGCATTGTTTAGCACATTCTTTGAATCCAAGATATTATGGGAAGAAATGGTTGCATGAGAGCATTGGGCGTTGTCCTCCTAATCAAGATCTTGAAATAGCAAAGAATAGACAAATGTGTTTGGGAAGGATTTATCGTGACTCATACTTACTTAGGCAAGTAAATTCTGAATATGAAAAGTTTTCATGTACCAGACTTGATTCATTAGAAGCACTGGAAGCAAGGGATTATCAAGATCCACTAGATTGGTGGGCATGTTATGGATTTGAGATGCCTCTTCTTCAAAAGCTTGCATCAAAATTATTATCTCAACCTGCTACTTCTTCTTGTTATGAAAGAAATTGGAGTACATATTCTCAAATTCACAATATCAAAAGGTACAATCTATCAGGTAGTCGTGCTGAAGACTTGGTTTATGTCCATTCAAATCTGAGATTGGTTTCACAATCTAATGCTGAATACAGGTAAAAATTACTAATCTTTTAAAATTGTTTTCTTTGCTTGCATCATGATGATTATTGTTGATCTTTTCTTGTTATTTATTTGAATATATTACAGTGAAGGAGCATCAAAATATTGGGATGCAAACCCAGAGGAATATCACTTAGATGACAGCCAAGATTTCCATACTCTTATTATGGAACTCACTGATCCAATAGTCCCTTCAGTTGATGATATTGTTGATAGTGAAGATCTACAATTTATCAGGTACATGTTCATTACTTCATTTCATTTATCAAACATTAATATTGTTCATAGTTGATAAATGATATTATGATAATATTGTTGATATAACATAAGTAGTTCTTTACTTGTTTTGCTTTAATATAAAGTTGTGTACTTATTTATTGTTGTCATCATATTCTTATGTTAATTAATGTCTCACTTGTTCTAGGCTTTTAACTTGAATTAGTTGAATATATAATATATATAATATTATATACCCTAGCTGTGTCGCTGCACCCAAATTTTTTGAAATTTGCCGTATCCCGCACCCTCACCCGCACCCGTGTGACATAGATCGGGATATAGAGATATACAATCATTCTCTTTACCAATTGGGCTTGCCTATAGCTGTCCAAAATTGTAATAATATGCAACCAGGCAAATATAGTAATTACTTATCTTCGTATTTGATTTGAATTAATTGTCTTATATCTTATATTATATATATTGAATTTTTTGTTAGGTATGTAGTGGAATAGGTTTGGAAGTGATTGCCTAAATCTATGAGACTTTGCAACAAGGGTTCCTGTCAAACTTGTAATGCAACTGATTGTCAAAGAAATTATCGTCTTTTTGAACACATATGTACAAGAAAGTGCAACAAATTGAAGCATAAACATCTTAATGATATGGTATTTATACGTTGCAATATACGGCTATGAGAGAGGTAATTAGTGATTTGGTTTTTAATCAACAACAACAACAACAACAACTAAGCCTTTTCCCATACTAGACGGGGTCGGCTACATGGATTCTTTGTTTCCACAGATCCCTATCGTGTGCCATGTTAGCAGTTAACTCCCAATAAGCTAGATCATTCTTTATTGTTTCTTTCCAACACTTTTGTGGTCGTCCTCTACCTCTTTTAATACTTTTCAAATTTAGTTTTTCTAACCTTCTTACAGTTTCTTCTTCTGATCTTCGTTCTATATGTCCAAGCCATCTTAAACGATGTTCTCTCATTTTATCCTCTATTGGTGCCACTCCTAATTTGTTTCTAATAACCTCATTATGTCTACGGTCTTTTCTTGTATGACCACTCATCCATCTCAACATCTTCATTTCTGTCACAGACACCTTTTGTACATGTTGATGATTAACTGCCCAACACTCAGAACCATAAAACATGGCAGGCCTAATTGCTGCTCTATAATATTTACCTTTTAATTTTAATGGTATCTTCTTATCACAAAGAATACCTGATGCTCCTCTCCATTTTAACCAACCAACATTAATTCTATGTGTAACATCTCCATCAATTCTTCCATCACTTTGAAAAATTGACCCTAGGTATTTAAAACTTTCCTTTTGGGGAATGCAATGTGTGCCAATTTTAATTTCTATGTTCTCTGAAGTAGCCAAATGATCAAACTTACATTCCATCTATTCTGTCTTTGTTCTACTAAGTCGGAGGCCTTTGCTTTCTAATGTTTCTCTCCATAGTTCTAATTTTCTATTAACTTTTTCCTTAGACTCCTCCACTAATACAATGTCATCTGCAAATAACATACACCAAGGTACTTCATCTTGAATATGTTTTGTTAACTCATCCATCACCATTATAAATAAGTATGGACTTAAAGTTGATCCTTGATGTAACCCAATATTAACTTCAAAGAAGTCTGTCGTTCCTTCATGAGTCCTCACACATGTTTTTGCACCATCATACATGTCTCTTATAAGGTTAATATATGTCAATGGGATACCTCTTTTTTCCAAAGTTCTCCAAAGAACCTCCCTCGGTACCATATCATAAGCTTTTTCTAGATCAATAAATATCATGTGAAGGTCTTTCTTTTTTGCTCTAAAATGTTCCATAAGACGTCTCAAAAGGTGAATCGCTTCAATAGTAGATCTGCCTGGCATAAATCCAAATTGGTTCTGTGTTGTACTTGATACTTGTCTTAACCTACGTTCGATAATTCTTTCCCATAATTTCATAGTATGACTCATTAACTTGATACCTCGATAATTCGCACAATTTTGAATGTCTCCCTTGTTCTTATATATGGGTATAAGTGTACTTGTTCTCCATTCCTCGAGCATCTTTTGGTTTTTCCATATTTCATTAAATAGCCTTGTGAGCCAAGTGATTCCTATTTCTCCTAGTATTTTCCAAACTTCTATAGGAATATTATCTGGTCCTACCGATTTACCACTCTTCATATGTTTAAGAGCCTCTTTGACTTCATTCTTTTGAATACGTCGGTAGAAATTGTGGTTTATATACTTTTCTGACTTAGCTAAATCTCCTAAACTAATACTAACATCTTTATTTTCATTAAAAAGATTATAAAAATAGT
This sequence comes from Brasenia schreberi, assembly GCA_036023115.1. Lineage (NCBI taxonomy): Eukaryota > Viridiplantae > Streptophyta > Magnoliopsida > Nymphaeales > Cabombaceae > Brasenia > Brasenia schreberi. Next base: position 22,221,694 of record JAYKKT010000069.1, on the reverse strand, counting down.
TTTTCCATCTATTTCTTATATCATCATTTGCCACTAGAATTTTTTCATCCTCGTCTTTTATGCATCTAACATAATTAAGATCTTTAGTTTTCTTATCTCTAGCCCTAGCTATCCTAAAAATATCTCTTTCACCCTCTTTTGAGTTGAGTTTTTTATATAAGTCATCCCAAATCTTAGCGTTTGCTTCACTAACGGCCTTTTTCGCTTCCTTCTTTGCTTTCTTATAAGCTTCTAAAGTTTCACTAGTTTTCTTAGCATAATGTAATTTGTAACATGCCCTCTTTGCCTTGATTTTATTTTGTACTACTTCACTCCACCACCAAGCTTCTTTTTGTGCCGGTACACCTCCCTTAGATACCCCTAACACATCTTTCGCCACTTTCCTAATATGTATAGCCATATTGTTCCACATATTACAGGGTGTGCCAACATAATTCCAAACATCTCCTTAAGGACTTTCTGTTTAAATATATCTTCTTTCTCGCTTTTGAGGTTCCACCATTTAGTCCGAATAGCTCGATGCACTCTTTTCTTCTTTGTCCACTTTTTTATTTGTAAATCCATAACTAAAAGTCGATGTTGGGTGGTTAAGCTTTCTCCTGGAATTACCTTACAATCTTTACAACACGCTCTATCTTTTTTTCGACAAATAAAGTAATCAATTTGTGTTTGTGATAAGCCACTCTTATAAGTAATTAAATGTTCATCTCGTTTTTTGAAGATTGTATTGACTACAAAGAGATCAAATGACATAGCAAAATTTAAAATCTCCCTACCTTCCTCGTTTATATCCCCAAAACCAAAGTTTCCATGAATCCCTTGATATCCTAATGCCTCTTTACCGACATGTCCATTTAAATCTCCTCCTAAACAAATCATCTCCCTTTGTGGAATCTTTTGAAACACCTTATCTAACTCTTCCCAAAAAACTGTCTTTATACTATCTTCTAGTCCTACTTGTGGTGCGTAAGCACAAACTATATTCAAAACCTCTGCTCCTAACACTAATTTCAACGTCATGATTCGGTCACCATATCGTTGTATGTCTACTACACTCTCCTTTAAATCTTTATTTATGATAATACCAACTCCGTTTCGAGCCTTTTCTTTACCTGAGTACCATAATTTAAAACCTGTATCCTCTATCTCCTTTGCTTTTTCTCCAACCCATTTTGTCTCTTGTAAACATAGAATATGAATCTTTCTCCGAATCATAGTATCTACCACCTCCATTAGCTTACCCGATAATGTTCCGATATTCCAAGAACCAATACGAATCTTATTATCTAGGACTAGCTTCCTTACCCCCCGCATCCGTCCATAATCAAAATGCGGAGACCCTCTCTGAAAATTTTTCACTACATTCAGGCAGCAATGTAACGGGACTAACTTCTTTACCCACACCCGTCCATGATGTGGGAACCCTCTCTGCAATTGATTCACTACATTCGGGCGAAAATGTAGTGGCCCTTGCTTACTTCTTACTGCATTCGGGCTCTACAGCACGTCGCTAGGCGGGGACGCCCCAAAGCAATGCTCATAATTTTTGTAATCCATGTTGTAAAATCCGACAAAGTTTTACGCTGGCTGTCGGAAGCCTAACACAACCCTCCTCCTTTATTCGGGCTTGGGACCGGCAATGCAAGGATGATCCCTTACATGGGCAGAGTTTTAATCAAGTATTCAAATTCAAAGTTTTAATTTAAGTTTTTATTCTTTAACTTTAACTTTTCATTTTTATTTATCAATCATCCTTGCACGCAATTAAGAAAGTTATTGTCAAGTAGGAGACACAATTTGATCCAATAAGTCTTGATAATTTTGAAGTTATAGTGCAGTGGGTTGAGAAAAATGCACTCCTTAATGAAGATGATACGCGGTAGATCAACTTAAAAGGGCCACAACAACATCAACATGGGGATGATGATATTGATTTTTGTGATGAATCATAAAGGTAGACAAGGAGAGGATTATTTAGTTGGCAATACAGATCATAATATTTGAGATTAAGATTCTACTTCAGTGACATAAGTTGTAGCTTTAAACAATTTTTGCTACTTTGATTTGATAGCACACTAGACCAATTGTTAGATTATTTTTAATTATCATAAAGATGATTTATTTGTTTACATTATTAATTTATGATTATTATAAGTGACAACTCAATGTGGCCTATGTGGGCATTTGGTTAAGGTAATTTTGATGTTTTAGAATGAGTTAAAGAAGACGATGAAAGAAATCATTCCTCACTAAAGAAGATGTCCAATGGATGATGGATCAATTAGAAAGGGGTGTAGTGTAACACTATCAATAGGGCAGATAATAAAATTGAATTCAGTGACGATGGTGGTGATTTTAAATAAAAAAGAAGAGAAGAAATGGACTATTTAGTTAATGCTCCAAATTTTAATGTTTGAGATTATTATTTCTTTAACTTCTTCCTCTTTTCTTCAATTATGTAACTTTTAAACAATGTTTAACTTTAATGTAAGTTCGGATGTTTGAGAACATGACTAGTTGACTTGCTTGCTACTTTACTTTGATTTGGTAATAAACTAGAACAATGGTTAGATTAATTTTAATTGTTAGTTAGCTTATTTATTCGTGTGTATTATGACTATTATTAGTTAACAACAACTTAATGTAGATAATTACTACTTACTACCTTATTAAATTCAATATATGCTATTGTTTTAACAAAATATCAATGTTTGGCCCCCCACTTACTGTGATTAAAGCTTGCACAATGGTATTGTTATGAATCAGGTCTTGGCACAACTGCCAAGATCTGATTCATAACAATTATTCAGGTCCTTATTTTTCCTTATGTTTTCTAATTTTTCTATCTTTTATTTCTTAAAGTACTTCTAGAACAAACTTATGTTAGGTTAGGATATGGTACTATACAATATGGCCTTATCGCATCATGGCAAAATAACAGCACACGTCATGGTAAGCTACTTAATACTGGTTCAAGGCACATAATCACAAGATGAGTATGATAAGGATTGCTCCGAAATATGAGTGGATGTTATCAGCAGAAAAGGCTCTCCTCCATTTCCAAGAGAGAGAAGATGAAGGTGGCAATTGTGCATTGTAAGATCAAGACAGCCAGATTAAATGCATATAATACCACCCAAACAATGCATGACCCAACATTCCAGAATTCATGGCGACATCGGTAATGTACCAAAGTTTTTTGTGTAGCTGCTTGCATCAAGTCACTAAGATCCTCCATGAAAGTGACACATAAGTAACTGAATTCTCAACTCCTACAACAAAAATATGGACTAAAATGGCAAAATGCCCCAAAAAATAGCATGTTGGCATCTATCATACTGCACGCCTTTAAATAAATGAGCATGCTTCGTTCAAATCCTGAACCCAAACAGCCTAAAAATTTCTGATTCCTCACTAATCAATCACATAACCAGAAAATATTATAAGTTCAGAATGCGAGGAAAAAATCTACTTCTTGAGTAACCAAAAATAACAAGAACGTGATAAAACACACTTAAAGCACATAGAGCAGACAAAACTCCCGAGTGTACCCCAAGTGCTTATTCTGATAGGAAATTGTAAAGCAGCAGCGTCTAATTCCACAATTTGGTAAGGCAGATGCCATTCATGAACAACGCACCGCAACCCCACAATAGCCATCACATTGCCAATCATGGAATTGAGGGCGCCTACTAACCATACACCCGCTTCAACTCCACCGCTACAACGGCATTAAGAAAAGACAAATCCAGAACTATGTTGGTTTCTTTATATTCCCTATGCAACCGGCAATGTCATATGAACCATTCTCCCACCAGAACTCTGTCAACTACCAAAACTCCAAACAATTGGAATGTTTTTGAAGGCAATCGCGCTTCTATCTCCATAGTCCGTTCAAACTAATTATTTCCTCAAACAGACTAAGGTTCAAATATTTAACACCGAAACTTTTTGAACAACTAAATCCCCTCGAGACATCCCGATAGAACACTAAATAAAGCAATAAAAACCGAAATTGAAGGAATTGAAACGAAGCAAAAAGACATCGCGACGACATAGTTTGAAGCAATGGAGTTCACGAATGAACCGAAGCAATGGAGTTCACGAATGAACCGAAGCAATGCTATATGAGAAGGACGGAACATACCGTGAATCTTCGAACGGGCGATCACTCCGCCGAAAACCCTAAATAAAAGGGAAAACCGCAGAAGCGGGAGTCAGAGGCTTAAATGAACGCAGTGCTGTGGCATTGACCTTCTTTTGCTTCATAACTACGCATTTGTCCGGAACGGTTGATGTTCGACCGGATTGGGTTAAAGTTCAAATCCTTGTACCCGAACTCCATATGATTGAGACACGACACGAGTAGTCATGATGATCGACTCGACCCTTTCGTTTCGTCGGATTCTAAATGCGGAATGGTGGTGGTATGCCGGCGAAAGGGCGCGAGACAAAGGTCACGGTGCCGGCTGCTGCCTGCAAGCGGAAACAAATGCGTTGCTGCTGCACTTTCCTGGATGCGTAGTTTTTGCGGCCACAACACTTCGGTTTGGTGCTTCGGTGATGGCAGCCATGACGCCCTCGGCCGGCCTTCTTTCATGGGCGACGCGTACGAACCCATCAGGATTCCCAACCTCCCCTCGGACGTCTGCACTGTTTCTGCAGGCCACTACCACTCCCTTGCTGTCACCTCCTCCGGAGAAGTCTGGGCCTGGGGTCGAAACGACGAAGCTCAGCCCGGTAGAGGCCTTGCCCTCTCTTCTAGGTTCTCTTCCTCTCTGCTTTTTCTGTATTTCCAATTGAAGAGTCGAAGAGCGGAAGAAGAGGTTCTGGGTACGAAGGAAAGCGGTGATCGCGTTGACTCGTGCCTAGAATTTCGATACCACTAGATTTTGATTCCTTCCAAGTGTTACTAGTTTGCTTCTATGAAACCTTTCTCTTTCTGGACTCTCCTTGATGGTAGGGATGAACGGAGCCAACCCAGAAGAGTCCAGGGTCTGGATCAAGTCAAAGTCAGGGATGCATTGGCGTCAGGTGTTGTTTCCATGGCTGTTGGAACTTGCATATCATTCCGAGTAGTGTGTGTGTGATGAATTGTAAGTTTTACACTAAAAGAGACAAGATAAATATGCTTTGTACGTTACTTAATATACTGTGGAGCCGCAGGGTAACAGCAGATGCATGGTGAATAAGAAAAGATAGAATGCTTATATACTGGAATGAAGATCTAAAGTGCAGATAACAGCATTGATATGTGCATACATATATATGTATATATCACACATATATATGTGCATACATACACACATTCGTGTGCGCACTCATACACACGTATATATGTGTGTGTGTGTGTGTGTGTGTGTGTGTATATGTATATGTATGTTTGTATATATTTAGGTGTGACTGAGTTGGGCTTCTTCCCAGCTGATTTATGTTTACTTATGACCTTAGGTAAGTTGAAGATAAATACTCTGATCAGCTCTGTTGTCAAGGTGAAGCAATTTTTTTATTTATTGAGAACATGGTTCGCTCCTAATGTGTCATAAGCTCGGGTAAACCTTTATGTAATAAATAGGTGAAGTGGAAGTGGACATGATAGTTCAAGCCTTGAGTGTGTGAGCTCACGTATGTGTACATGTGTGCGAGTGTATAGCTCGATTTGGCTTGTTCCCAGCTGATTCAGATTTAGTTCTACCTTATCTAAGCCGAACAAAAGCACTCTGATCAGCTGCATTTTTTATGCTCACCAAAAATGTGGTTCTATCACTAACACGGTTCGACACTTGTTGGGTTAGTTTATGTTAATGGTTAATAGACTATACAATTTAATTAGTTTATATTAATGGTTAATTAATATGTCTACAAACTGGCTGATATAGGAAATGATCAAAACATAGCAACCCTTGTTGGGTTAATTCAACCTATTTACTAGCCCTACACCCAGATTGCTTGTGATAAAACATCAAGTTCAAAGAGAGATCTATACGGGTTAAGGTAGCCTCAGGCCAAATTTATTACTTACTGTTAGTAATAAATCTACCAACACAATAGATGTCTTCCAAAATTTTATAGAACTTTTACTGAATAGAATTAATGTCTGTATTACTATCAAAATTATAGCAGTTTATTTTGTTAAATTTAGGTCAAATAATTAATTGTCGCTTATGTCAATACCAATCAAGTACTATATTTTGCCATCCAAAACTTGTTTCAGCCTAAATTTTTATCTTTGCCACTTCAAATGCAAAAAAACAATATATGCAAATTATATATTTTTGATATACTTTCTATTTGTATAAGTTCCTGTTTGGAAACTAAAAAAGGCCACGAAATATAATAGAACCAAAAAATTATTATCCCTAATCAACAGTCATTTGCGACAGTATTTATTTGCCACTAATATGATTGCGATTTCAGAGACAAGAGTCAAGTTGTCATCATATATAAATTATTTAAAATGACAATATTGTATTGTCGCTAGATGTAATAATTTTCAACGACAATCTGATGTTATCGTCATATATAATTTTTAAGTGACAATAACAATTCGTCAGTAGTGATAACTTGTTTTTAGAGACAAAACTAAATTTTCACATGTATTTTTTTATGACAACAGTAAGATTGTCACTGTATCTTATCTAATTATCAGTTTCTAATGACCAGACAATTGTTGTCACTAAAAATTTTTTTATGCGTTGACATAGACACTGAAGTTGTCAGGATTACCAATAACCGACATTTCCTCCAATATAAAATTTTGATGGAAAATAATTTGTAACAAAATTCCACTCACAATATTTTTATTGTCACGAATATTTAACTCTTCCAATGAATTAGTGACACGAAGTCCATCCGTCACATATTTGTTACGTTATTGATAAGATTAACCTTGCCACTTAAAAATCTTGAATATTCAATTTTCTTGTAGCTAACGCAATGGAGAACTTTAGGAATAGCCTCAAGTTTTACTTGTGCCGGGGTTTCTGGGTGGATAGCTTCAGACTTCCATTGTGGAAAAAAACAGAAAGAAAGAAAGGAAGGAAGGATATGACGCGGTATATCAACTAATATTGGGCCAGGCAGAAAAAGAACGTCATATGATTTCCATAATACAAAGCGAGTATATATATATACATATGTGGATGTGAGAATGGAGAGAAAGAAATTCATGGTGGTATGAATTTGCTTCTCCCCTTTTAGGAATGATCATTCCAACACCATCACCAACACAACGTTTTGGCAATTACACCACCCCTAAAAAGGGGACAACGCTTTTAGAAAATGCTGACAGTGCTCCCAAATGCCCAAACAGGGAGCAATCTCTTGTTGTAAGTATTTAAGAAAAACCCTTTTATTATTAGATACAAAGTTCTTAAAAAGCAGTGAATGTGGATCTACCAATACTCTAAGAAAGATAGTTTCGCCCAAATGTTTGTTAGGATCATGGCTGATGCAATTGGCCACAAAATGACAACAGATTGGTGTTTGAAGACCATGATGACGCGCTAGATTTTCATAATCACGGAAAAGTGTGCCCGTGCTGAAGTTTTAATTAGCTCTGCTAATATTCATGCGGCCAGGAAACTAAGAACATCAATCCAATAGCCTAAACAAGATGCCCAAATAAGAACATCCACGATCATACGGATGAAACCATTCATGCTGAAGCCATGATCCCCAAAAGATAGCTGCGATCGATGTACCTCCCATTTTCAGAAAACTTGGTTCACCCTTAACGTTCAACCACCAATTTATCAGTCTATGTTTTAATAACTAGATATTGATTTTTAAGTTTAAAGTGACGTATTTTGTTCGCAAATGGCGGTCTTCGGCAATCAATCTGTCATCCTGTCGTGAAATGCCTTGGATAAAATCTCACCACAGTCTCTGATTCCATCCCCGTCCCATTGCATCTTTGCTCTTGGGCTATAACTCAAGGATTCACTGTGCCTGTGCACGCTTTAATCCCTATCATTCCGTGAGACTTCTTAACTACACGAATGAAAGCTTTTCTCCTCTAAAATATTCGTCCACTTCAACAAGAAAAGCTACGTGAGTGCCAACCTGCAGTGCATTAACTTGCAATCAGTTGAGAGAGAGTGTGTGTGTGTGTGACAAAGAAGGGCACTACAGTGACGTCTCTACTTCTTAACTACACTTGTATGTATGCTATCGAGCTCATAGTTTTGCTCTTGCTCGAGACATCATCCAAAGTAGAGACGTCACTGTAGTGCCCTTCCATTTTCCTTTTGACATACATATAAATCCTTTATTAGCAGACGGTATTCCATGCCAAGCTTATCATTTCAAGCAATCACAACCTGCCACGTTCACCGGAGGCTGCAAAAGTACTTTTGAGATGCACGTTTTCTATTGGTGGAAGAAACGGCAAACCATCTAAAGACAACTCAAGCCCTATTAATCCACAATTACTGATGCGACTGATGGAGGAGCCCCAAAACCAGACAACTTGGAGAGAGAGAGGAGTAGACTCAACCGTTTCTGCTTTTTTAATATTCGCCTTGCCTGTATCAAAATCTTTTTATTCCGAGGACAACAGCACCAACCATTATTTTATTTACTAAATCTAATTTTTAAAGTCTATATTTGGAGTCCATCAATGCCACCAATATTTTAATTACTAAATCTAATTCTTAAGTCCATATTTGGGGTCCATAAACTTGATGTTGATTCTTACTGTGCAATAGTCAGTGCCTCTCTCTCTCTCTCTCAATGGTATGAACCTAACACAGATCAGCAGGTCGAGGGTTCAAATCACCATCTTATATGTCTGTGGGGTCTGCCTAACCACAATTTACTCTTGGTCGATGTATGAGTGTATTGTTTTCCTTCAAGCCCCTGGATCAGCTGACTAAGGTCGCCTATTCCAACACGCATAGACACACATGTGTGTGTGTATGTGAAAGAGGTCTGTGAAATGTATTCAAGTTTGAAAATTTTAGTTAAGGTCGGTAATGTTAGTACACTGATGCATAATATACATGGTATTCTTCAAACATTTACAATATCAAGCTATTTGTGCCCCACAACTGGGTTGAAAGTTCCTTTATTTCTTCAGGGGCAATCCCATAACCACAATAGCTAAAGTCTGATTTGATAACAAAACTACTGGATTTGAATTGTGAACACATTGAGATTTGGATCGTAGAGCCAATCCATTGCATCTCAAATCTTCAAATACAGAGGATCTTTTTCTTTTAAGTCTACTCCAAAACAAAATAATACCATCATCAGTTCCTCACTCTCTCTCCACCATCACCATGAGCCATCTATACTGAGCCAGACTTTTTCATAGCTCCTCCTCTGTACTCGGTTTGGAGGAGAACAAAGATAAGCTTATCTTGTTTGACAGTCTAAATTTCTGCTTTAAGCCAAAACCATAATCAGGTCCTCTCTATACTAAGTTGAGGTTGAATCCATGAAAATTCTGTGTTGTCATTGTGCTCAATATTGTCCATTATGCACACGTAACTTCAAATAAGCAAGACTATGTCTTTTCTCTTTTCTTTTAACATTTAGGACCTGTCCTATCCATCTTTAAATTGTTAAATGTCGAACATAGTTCACTAAAGATCCATTATTTTTTCTCTAATAGCCTTATAAGGATTCAACCTTTCTTTTGTAGCTACATTCATTCAAAATCTTCTTAATTCACCATGTGTAATCAATATCATAAACCATTGGGGAAAGATGAATTAAATGGATTAGAGGGTTACATTGATGCTATTTTATAATGTATTCTTTATATAAATGTCGCTATATATAATTCTGTGGAAAGAATTAGAGATGTCAATATGGGCCATTACATGTATATATGTATAGTTTTTTATTGCATGTATATATATAGTATATATGGCTCATATATATATATATATTATATATGTATAGTTTTTTCCGTTGCATATATATGTACAGTTTTTTATTACACACACACACACACACACATATATATATATATGTATTATATATGGCTCATATATATATACATGTATACTTTTTCCAATTACATGTATATATAGTATATATACATATATAGTTTTCTATTACATGTATGTGTGTATATAGTACATATATATATATATATATATATATATATATATATATATATATATATATATAGTTTTTTCTTGTTATATGTGTATATTGCTTGTTGAAGCTTAAAATGTTGTGATTGGATTTGGATTTCAAGTAGATTCAGATCAAGTCTTATAAACCCGATCTAATATCCATTGAGCCTATGGTCTGTGGGCTATATGGCTGGGCCATTTCTGACCCGACCCTGACTTTTTTCAGGATCAACCAGAGCCGGCCCCATGCCAAGCCCATTTTGACGTCTCTAGAAACTCGAGAAAAAAATCCCCAGACTTTGTTGCCGTGAATGGAATTGATGATTACCACAAAGCCCAAGTTGGCCCCACGTCTTCTACATGAGGGTTTCCGGTGGGATGGCATGGCCCCCAAAATAAGGTCAATAGATGAACAATCTCTTTCCCACCTAACACCGTAAATGGTTCACGTTGTATTATCTTCGCTGACTAAATTTGCTGTTAGCAATGCATATTTTTTAAAACTTGGTTCGATCGAATCAAGCAAGTAACGAATCGCCAACAACTTAACTAGAGCTTCATAAACATTCCTTATGGACGAGTGACATTTTTTAATCCTGCATGTTGGCCTCCATTGTTGCATGAAATGAATGAGGTTGGTGGACCTTGTCATTATTAAACAAAAAACAGTAACCTGTTCTTAGTTGGCTCAAGTGGTTTGGCACTTGTTCTCCTGGAGTAGGAATCTTGAGAACGGAGAAAACCGAGAACTTTATCCCCAAAGTAGGCCGATCCGGCTGAACTAAAGTAGCCAGAGCCCTTGTGGGCTTCCAGGTACGGTGGGTTAGAATAAAAAAAAACGAGGCATATATATATATATATATATATATATATAGAGAGAGAGAGAGAGAGAGAGAGAGAGAGAGAGATGATTGGTCAAAGGTGGAACAGGCAATTTTGTAATTTTGAACAACAAAACGGCGTATGTGAAAACTGGTTTGGAGAAACGGCGGGTAGCTAAGGCGAGAGAAGACCACGAAAGCGCTTTTTTTCTTACTGGTATTTGCATTTTCTGGTTTTTCCACTACAAACGTAAGAATTGATACACTTAACCCCGGCAGATGAGAGGGAGAAGTTGCAAAACCTGATTGCTTTGCTCTCACCATTCACCAAATCTTTACTTGGGTGGGTACTTTATTGGCATCGAATCCCCCCGTGGGATCTGTACTGTTGCTGAATTCCGAGATCGCCCTCTCTCTCTCTACCCAAAACAAGTGTTTCGCTCTCTATCGCTCTAGCCTCAGTTTGTCATCATCTCTCTCTCTCTCTCTGCTCTTGATGGTATCGTCTCCCGCCAAGCCAGCGTCGCTCGCTCCCTCTCCCGCGCGGCCCCGTGGTTTCCCTTTAGCTATCTAAGTTCGTGTAAGGAGAAGTAACCAAGTTCCCCTTGGTATTAGGGCGTAATATACACTTAACCCGACTTTCCTCTTTGGAGTTTCCTCTAGCTCTGCGCTCCATCCTCTTCTTCTCTTTCTACAAATCTGGGCAAGGATTGTGGGATATGAGAATAGTAGGGTGATAAATGGCGACGAATTCGAACATGGGTTTTCATCAGGGGACGCTGATTCCTCCTTCGGCGCTAAACCGTCATGCCATCTCCTTCCAGTCGGGAGCAATCAATAGCTCGACAGGGATCCTCTCGCCTGACTCCGGCGGCTTCGTCGACGCGTTCACCACACTCAAGCACGACACCGGGCTGGCTGTGGAGTGGTCCCTAGAAGAGCAAGCTAGACTCGAGAAAGGCCTAATTAAGTACTCTCTCTCTAACCCATACACACATAGTTCCGTACATTTTTAAAACATTTTCTTGATACGTAATAAGTATCGTGGTCTTTTCGTAATATGAAGTTACCCTAGCATTCATGGAATTCATAGACTCGAACGGTGCATGTATCGTCTAAATCAGGGTACGAATGGATTAGTGCGTTTTCTATGATCTATTGTAGGAAAGACGTAACTGTATCACTGTGTAATCCAAAATTTACTCGTCGGTATTGCTTGAATCACTTTGAAGAAATAAGTGTGTTGATAGTTTACAAAAGTATAATTTTGGCATTGAAAACTTTAGGTCCAATCCGACGAATTCAAAAGATATTCTTCGTACTTCCGAATTCATGGTTTTAGTGTCTACCTGGTGATGAGAATTGCATGGATTTCTTTGAGTGACGATTACAATGGAACGGTCAGATTGGAATTTATTAGTGAGAGATTTTACATCTCCTATTGCATTGTCGGTGATGGCCTCTGTCTAATGATATGCGAGCACTTCCTTCTTTTCTTGTACATTTTCTTGATGATTCAGAAGGCTACAGCTGAAAACCAAATGCAAGCAAGTTTCTGTTCATTTTCTTGGTTTTCATCGACACCTCTTATCTTGAGCACTGCTGTCATCATTGAGCCCGTATCCTAGCTATGTTGGGTCTTACCGTCTTGGGCTTAAGAATCTTAATTGCTCTTTTTAATCCTGTTGTGTCTTTTCCATTACCTCTTCTTACTTCTGGCAGGTCTTTCTTATCACCTCACCTGTACTTTTCTAAATTCGATTGCATACATGATTTACATGCTCAAACCATCTTAACTGACCACTGCTGATCTTTTATTTTATTGATAGAAGCATAAGCACTTTCTATAATTAATTCCAATGTCATCAGTTTTTTACTCCATATGTCTAGATTTCTTTCTCTTTGTGCACTCAGCACACATCCTAACGGTATATCTTCTAAAACCTACCAAATTTGTGGTAACGTAATTCTGTCCATATTCTACATGTTCTGGTAACGATTTCTGAGTTGGCAAAACTCATCTTTTATAATACTCGTCTTGGTAATTCTCAAACCATCATGAGATTTCTATTTTCACTTGTATTTCAGCATGCATGAAGTGCCAGTTGTTATGAGTGGGTTTTCGTGTTTGACCATCTATTATACAATTGTGATACTTTTCCTATGTTCATGTGACGAGCTTGTACTTTACTTCTTTACAGATATGCAAATGAAACTAATATTATGAAGTACATTAAGATTGCTGCAGAATTGAGAGATAAGACTGTCCGTGATGTTGCTCTTAGGTCTCGTTGGATGACAGTAAGTTCTTCTGCATCCTTTTCTTCTTTTTCTTTTCTCTTCATGAGTAACAAAATCCTGGTTAAGTGCATATGGCTTGTATTATTGTCACATTATGTTAAATGAGAATGTCATTATGGTGCTCACTGACTGCTTCTGTTTTATCTGGTGGACTTTTAAACAGTATTTAGTTATTTAAGTCCTACCGGAGTTCCTACTGTGGTGCCTTCCTTTCCTGTGAATCTGGAGGTGAAGATCTAACACGCAAAAAATGGCTAAGCAGTAAGTAATGTTACTGCTAATCATATGCGGTGACAATAATGTAGATATTCTGGGGACCTGCTTGTTCTGATGTATCAAAGCAACCGTGGTGTTACCACATCTCTCGATTCAGAAGAAACTGCATTTTCAGATTCCCTTTCTTGTGGGGAAAGTTGTTGCAATGCTGGAAGGGGTTTTCTCACTTTTCACTTGTAAACCGTACATTAAGACTTTTGAGAATTTGAAGCATGCTACCTTCCCGACTGAGCTGATGACATACGGTTCTTAGTGTGTTCCATCTTATTGGCCTATTCAGCTTAATGTTCATAATCCAAATTCAACTGGAGAAAAGGTGCATAGCCTAGTGCTTGCAACTCGATTTTCTTTATTATTAGTGCTATTCATCTATGAGTGTCTGTTGCCATTATAACCGTGGTTCCTCTTTTTCATGGTTTGGTAGTTGGTGTAGTTTGTTCTTCTATCCTCTAAATCATCCTCTGGTTGTGGTGAGCTACAAAATTTCCCTAAAGGATCTTAGCAGTATACGTGCCGTAAGGACTAAAGTTATAAGTACCTTCTAAATTTACCATTCTTCTACATCAGTTAACTTGGTCGGATGTGAACTGTAAATATTTGTTGATAATCGACGGTTGATGCTCATGAAGCAAATCCAATGAACCCTCAAGAATCCAAAGTCATCCAAGTATGGATGCCAAACTTCAAATATGTCAAACAAGAGAGCGGAAGCACACAAAATACAAGTCAAAAGTTGTGCCAAGATAGCATGCTTTATTCATGAATTAATGAGGTATTTATAGAGTTTACAAGAAGTGTACATTGCATGAAATGAGAGAGAGAGAGCAGCCCTTGAAGAAAGGTTGCTGGCTGCTGTGCACAGCACGCTAACGACTAGTAACTAGCCGTGAGGCCAGCTGCCTCCAACGGCTAGTTGACTGGCCCATGCCCTAGTGGCCTGGTTCAATCTGGTTCCAAACAGGGGCCGACTGGCCCAAGGCCCTAGTGGCCTGGGCCAGTCCTATTACAATTAACAGTGAACTATAGCTTAAAATTATATTCTTGAGCTGGCATCCCTGTTACACATGCGTGGGTGCTGTGATGCAATGTGGGAATTTCTGAAAAGACAGGTCAAAGTGATCCGTCTCCTAGGCAAGGACCAGAAAGGCAGAAACACTTTCCAACTAGTATATTTAGGGTGCAACCAGTGGGCCAGGAGCTAGAAAGTCCTTGCATACAGTTTTCTAAGACTAATGTACTGTTTCCTTGAGCCACATTTTACTTCTGAATTGCCCGAAGAAATTAAGAATCAATGGTAGCTTCGCCATTTGAAATGGTTGATAACGCGTAAGACAGACCAATATTTGTGGCAAAATGTGTTCCTTTTCCTCTTTTGGTGTACAACGACAACAACTAAGCCTTTTCCCATACTAGATGGGGTCGGCTACATGGATTCTTTGTTTCCACATAACCTTATCATGTGCTATCATTAACTCAATATAAACTAGATCATTCTTTATAGTTTCTTTCCAACACTTTTGTGGTCGTCCTCTACCTCTTTTAATACTTTCAAAATCTAGTTTTTCGTACCTTCTTAAAGGCGCTTCTTTTGATCTTCTTTCTATATATATCCAAACCATCTTAAACGGTCTTTCCTTGTATGACCACTCATCCATCTCAAATTCTCAATATCTTCATTTCTGCCACATATATCTTTTGTATATGTTGATGATTAACTGCCCAAAACTCAGAACCATAAAACATAGAAGGTCTAATTGCTGCTCTATAATATTTACATTCAACTTTAACGATATTTTCTTATCACATAGATTCATAGAATACGTGATGTCCCTCTCTATTTTAACCAATCAACATTAATTCTATGCGAAACATCTCCATCATTTTTTTTTATCACTTCTAAAACTTGACCCCGGGTATTTAAAGCTTTCCTTGTGAGGGATGCAATGAGTGTCAATCTTAATTTTTATGTCTTCTAAATAACCAAATGATCAAACTTACATTATATATTTTCTGTCTTTGTTCTACTAAGTCAAAAGCCTTTACTTTGTAATGTTTCTCTCCATAGTTTCAATTTCGTATTAACTTTTTTCTTAGACTTATCCATTGTCACAATATCATCTTCAAATAAGATACACCAAGGTACTTCACCTTGAATATGTTTTGTTAACTCATTAATGATCAATATAAATAAATGTGAACTTAAATTTATCTCTGATGTAACCCAATATTAACTTTAAAGGAGATTGTCGTTCCTTTATAAGTCCTCACACAAGTTTTTGCACCATCGTACATGTCATTTATGTATGTTAATGGGATACCTCTCTTTTCCGAGGTTCTCAAAAGAATATCTCTTACACCCTATCATAAGCTTTTTCTATATCAATAAATATCATGTGAAGGTTTTTTTGCTCTAAATGTTCCATAAGACGTCTCAATATGTGAATCACTTGAATAGTAGATCTATCGGGCATGAATCCGAATTGGTTCTCTATTGTACTCGATATTTGTCTTAACCTCGGGCATGAATCCGAATTGGGAACTATAATTCTTTCTCATAATTTCATAGTATGACTCATTAACATGATACCTCGATAATTCGAACAATTCTGAATGTCTCCCTTCTTCTTATATACGGGTATAAGTGTACTAACTCTCCATTCCTCAGGCATTTCTTTTGGCATTTTTTGGTTCTCTATATTTCATTAAATAGTCTTGTGAGCCAAGTGAGCTCTATTTCTCCTAGGATTTTCTATACTTCTATAGGAATATTGTCTAATCCTACAAATTTACCAACCTTCATATATTTAAGAGCCTCGTTGACTTCTCAGAAGGGCTTGGGAAGCATGCCTTAGTTTTTCTTTTCCTTTAGGTTACGAGTCCTTTTAAGTTACCTGATAGTACATAATCATTTTTGCAGAGAAAGGAAATTGGAAAGCGGAGAAAACCAGAAGACTATTATTCGGGCAAGAAACTCAAAGATAGAAGGGTAAATGGCACTATACCATCCCCTTCTGATTCCTGTTTTCTCATTATGCACTCTTGCATAGCCATTGTTAACTAGCCTTCTAAATCAAACAACCAGTTTGTTATGGATCATATAATCTTCTAATAGAATAATCAAACTTGTTTTGCATTAATCTCATCTTAACCAATTGTTCTGTCACAGAATCACCGATAAGCCAGTTGCATGAGTATATCATTGATATGTAAATGCTAGGCCTTATTCCATTAGAAACATGAGATCCGTTGATATCCCTGATAGATTGTCATTGTATTAATTCTTGATGGATTAACATGATACTTTTCTTGTTTTATGTCCTGTGTCACTGTGTGCACAATCTGAAACATGCGTATAAAACTGAATTTAATGTGCTTCATTCTTTGTTTTGCTAGTTTTGAATGTTCAATTCCCTTTTGGCTGTAAGCCAACCATGAAGAGATTTAGGGTTGTTGGTATCACATAAAGGTGTTTCATGGCTAATTAGTTGGTGAGGTTATCATGCTAGATCTGAATAACTTGACCTTAACATGCAAGTAATGAGTAGTCTATGCCTGAAGTCACCAAACATAGTCCAAATATATATGCTTTGAGGATTGAATCTACATAAAAGGGAACAAATATGTATATCCTTGTCCATCATGCAGTTACACTATAGGTTCTTGTCCCTCGTGTTAGTTCCATAAATCATCGAGGCTTGATTTCAAAATGGAGACTGCATGGATATTTTTTTTTCACTTTTAATCAAGACGCAATTATTCAGGACAAGATGGTGGATTCTTCTATGAGGGGTAACATATGTTCCGTCCCACAGCTGAACACGGGTACAAACATGGGTACATATCCCTTAATGATGCTGACTGACAACACGAGTTCTTTATCACGCCAAGGTGGGTTGTATTCTTCATATTTCTTTAGGCACAATTATATATTACTGTCCCCCAACTTATGGTATACAGTGGTATAAGTGAAGTGTATTGTTCTTAGCAAATGGTTTTTCCTCCATGTCTACAATTTTATTTCTTTTTTGATGAAAGAGATCGTTTTATTAAGAAAATAGTACAAGATATAATGGAAGAGGGTCAGCAGGAATTGCATCCCTCAAAGGGAGAGTATTTCATGAAGAATATTGTTCATCCTTATTGTAAGGTCAGAGTAAGGTACTACACAAACAAGTCCAGTAAGGTTAGCTTCAGACTTGACTTGATACTGGATGTGCTGTGAAGCATTGAAGCTTTTTATCCATGCGGATGGTATTTTCAGAATTTGACAATTTCAATGCCGTTTCGGGTCCAGTTCAGGCATGACCCGTTGTGGTAATGGTTGCATCTAAAATCGGTCCTTTTTTGTTAATTTTGAAAGATTCCCTATAAAATGTGATGGATTGGACCATAGTAGTCATAAGGTGTATTTTCTTACAAAAGAAATCTCAGATATCTTAAAAAAGGATTTTAGATATATGAGAATGACTAAGCAGAAATAACAAATTTCAATATGATTTATCTTGTGAAAAAAGCCTTCAACATATATACTTAAAAACATTTTAAATAATAAAATTGTGCAATTTGTAGTGATTTACCAAGAAAAGCCTCAGACTTTCCCATGAATTTCAATTTCTCGCAAGATTCTGCAAAGTTTTAGACCCACTGTAGTTTAACCAAATGTAAACCCTCCTTTATTCAGGCAGCGGCGGACCCTCGCCGTAGGAGTTCTATAACTTTGTAATTATATTTATACGGACGCCTTTCAACAAGAATGCTTAATGGATCTTGTAGTTAAATAATCATTGTTTTGGCACTGTTTAAGTGGTTTTTCAGGTGGCATGCAACATTCTGCTTTTCATTCATTGTATTTGTCATGGACCATGGTTTACGATTTCAACTCTCATGGTGCACTTGTGCACCTGTTTCATTTTTTCTGCTGCAGTGAGTTCGGTAATAACTGTCACGACTAGGCATCTTTTGGAAGAAAATTTCAGGGTATTTAACCAGATCGCTGCCAATCTTGAAGCATTCAAGGTGCTCTACATAGACCTATTTGTTTTATCCTTGGTTGCCACATTGTAATCTGCTTGTATTGCTCTTCAGATATGATATAGATGTTATTTAATCTCATGAAATCTCTCAATGCTATCTTGAGTAGAAGTTCAATGAAAAGATACCCCATCTCAGATTTAATCTTTCACTCAAGTATGCCTTCTAGTATATGGTTTTATTATGGCTAAAGTAAGGCTATGTCCATTCCTTTTGCCTTGAGCATGCTTTTTTTAGACAAAAAGAGAACGGTGTCTGCTATTACACGTTGAAAAGTATTAAAGCAGAATATGAAGAATGCAGATCTGTTATCCGTTCAGGTTTTTCTTATTGAAAATAATAGCATTAATTGAGAGTAAAAAAACTTACAAATATTGGCAGATTGGAGACATTCCTCCAATCTGCCCCAAAACTCAGAAGACGCCCTGCACTTGCAGCCGTCCAGCCTCTCTCACTTAACTTTTGAATTAACCCTAATCTACCTATTTATAACCCTTCTAACTTGAATTTCTAAACTGCCCCTAATCATTCCTAATTACTACTAAATGGACATAACTTACAATAAGACACATAACGACATTACAATAAGACACATGTTGACCCATTACATCTAATTAACTTATAACACATAATAACAAACAATCTCTAACATTTCTCACTTTACAAATGCTGCTGAGCATAGTGATATTCAGTCTGTTTATAATCATGCTGTTTTTTTTAGTCGCACCTCTCAGCAGTCAGCAAGAACTTTGGCTGTTGTGTCCTGTTTGTGCAGAAGATGGTGTCGAATGTCAAAGTGCAAGGACATATTACAGTAGAACACTTTTAGATGCTTGTAACTTCAATACAGAAATTTCTATACTAAGTGTGCAGGATATGCATGTGTGCTCTTTATGCTGCACTTGGTATGATTCATTTCAAAAGGTTTTGTTAATCATGGGACTTGGAGAATGGTTTTCAGTGATGGTCTTTTCCTGCTGTCATATTAGCCATTAATGGAATTGTAAAGGACAACTCAGCCCAGCTTGATGGAGTTCATTTTGCTGGAGAGTATTTGTTGTAACAAGATCTGTTGACGGTCTTGTCAGCTTAGGAAATTTTCCTAGTTAAATTACTTTTCTTTGAAGTTATGAAATATCCCGACAATGTGGCTATCACATTATAGGGAAAGTTTTGAGGGCCCCTTTGTGTCGTGTCAACAATATTAATCCAAGAAGCTGCAGCTTGATCTCGATCTAATCCAGTCCCTCTTCTCATTGTACTCAGGTGCAGGATAATATCGATCTTTTCTGTCACACCAGAAATAATATTGTGACTATCCTTAACAAGTATGTCGGAAAGAATCCATGCTTCTTTATACCAAAGTACACTTTTTATGTAATCTACCTCTGACCCGTGAAGCATGTGCAGCATGAGAGGGATGTCTGGGATGATGAGTCGGATGCCCCCGTTGCAGGTTGCTATGAACGAAGAACTTGCCAGTACTATTCCCCCCCTTGCAACTCAGGTCTCTCTCTCTTTTTCTCTCAGTTTGTGTGAACTTGAAACATATTACAGGAGGTTCGACTTTCACTGTAGCTTTTCATGATTAAAATGCCTGCTGGTTATTTTAAAACTGCAAGGAAAGGTTAAATGAATATGGAAGACGGAGGACTTTTCCTCACAGCTACCACCTTACCACTTGTTTCATATCTGCTCAAGGCTTGGTCCACAATAATGCGGATCTTTAAGTGACCTATTACTTAACATGCAAATCAGGATGTAATTCATCTGAGATTTATCAGAGTACCAGATCAATGTCATGATTTCAATCTTGCCCCGGTTTTTATGAGGATGTCGTGATTTAAAACTTAACTGGACGCAAATTGGTGGAAATTTCTTTGAGCAGTATCTTGTGGTGCAGGGAGCCTTATATTCCAATTCCTCAGTTCAATTGAAGAGTTTATGAGATGATGGACCGAAGGAAGAAAGTCTGTTGGCTCGCAAGTCTTAGAGCTCCTTGTGGAAAATACTGGAGCTGGTTTTGAGCTTTTTCAATTGTATGTAACATGTTGACTTACACACACACACGCACTTGCATGCACCTAATCACGGACATACTTACAGAAATCCACTGTAAAATTATGAGAGCGCTGCAAATATCAGTTAACTGGATGAAGCTGCGGGAATAAAATGGTCTGTCCTTTTTGCTCTTTCCATTTGCATCTGTATTTCTACGAAAAGATTAAGGATCCTAGCGGTGGTTCTTGCATTTTGTCCTTTTAAGCTGCATTGTCTATTGAATTGTGTTGAGATTTGATGAATATACTTGTGAATAAGTTTCTGAACCAAGATAATGGGAATTTCGATCATTATAGTTTCCCTAGGCATAGTTTTTCTGTCAAAATTTCAACTTGCTTGACTCCCAACACTACGGTGCTTAAGATACATGGGCTTCTGAAGATGGGCTTGATAAGTAAAGGTTTACTAAGTCCAATTCCAAATTTCATCCAACAGTAGTTCTCAGGTAACGTGGAGATGCAAATGCTGGTATGTGATGAGCACGATCCTTCTTCTTTGTTACCCTGGGTCCAAGGGGTCAGGCAGTTGTGCTCCTTGTGGCCCAGGCTAGGACTCGGGAATTTGCGTGGCCTATGACGATCTTATGACTGAAACATATTGATTGATAATTTCCTTTCTGTTTTACATTTGCTAATCAGGAAAAGGCACCCTAGAGGCGAGACTTGGTTGAACACTGGGTAGGGCAAAACCCTGAGGTTAGGACACTTGCCCCAAAGGCCAATGAGGATTGACCTATGACTGAGTTGAACCCCTGGCCAGGTAAGTTGTTGCTCTTTATACATAGCAACAATGATCAGCTCCTGACTACCCTTCTCAAAAATGGGTTCATTTTCTTGTATTGCACAAGGGCAACTCCTCTTTCTCTCCGTCTGTGTGTGCAATATATGTATATATAGAGAGTGAGAACTAGATGCGGCTTACATCTAACAATACATGCCCATGCTCATGTTCACCATTTATTTTTGGGGAGCATGATATATATATATATATATATATATATATATAGAGAGAGAGAGAGAGAGAGAGAGAGAAAGTTGTCATGGTGATCTATTTTATGCCATATTATCATTTAACTCCATAAAAAAGACCATGCTTTATTATTTCCTTTCGACACTTCAAAGGGCTTTCTTTCCTTCTTTGAGGTACATTGTTACCTTGTGAACATGTGAACGCATGTAGTGAATGTAGCAAGTAAATTGTTATCTTCCGACTTCTCACATTATGAACATGTGTGGGTAAAGAAGTTAATCCCGCTATATTGTTACTTGAATGTAGTGAATAAATTGCAGAGAGGGTATTTGTATTTTCAATATAAACAGATGTAGGGAGTATTTTCAATATAAATAGATGCAGGGAGTAAGAAAGCTAGTCTTATATAATAAGATTTGTATTGATACTTATAATATTAAACATTGACCGGCAAGCTAATGAAGGTAGTAGATATTATGATTAAAAGAAAAATTCACCTTCTATATTTATAGGAAACAAAGTGGGTTAGAGAAAAATAAAGCAGATTGAAAATGTAGGTTTTAAATGATGGTATTCATGAAAGAAAAAAACTTAAAATAGAGTTAGTATTATTATAAGTGAAGATTTAAAGATAGTGTAGTAGATATACAATGATATGAGGAACAAATCATAATCGTAATATTAGTATTAAGAGTAGAGGCTTTGAATATAGTTTTTGCATATGGATCCCAAGTAGGACTAGAAGATTTTGAGAGGAATTAGATAATGTAATTTAACAAATTCCATAAGGAGAGATAATTTGTTTGAGAGGAGACTTAAATGAATATGTCGGTAAAAAAATATTTTAGGATATAGAGGTATTCATAGAAACTATGATTATGAGGATTTAAATGAAAAGGGTAACGAGATTTTAAATTTTGCTATAGCATATGATCCCTTTATAGCCAACACAATCTTCAAAAAATGATATGAATATTTAATTAATTATTTAATCACAAACATAAATTGATTATTTTGTTTGTAAGAAAAAAAGATAGATCATATTGTAAAGATTATAACGTAATTGAAAGAGAAAACTTAACTACCTAACATCCACTTTTAATTATAGATTTTGTGGTAAAAAAGTGGACATAGAAGAAAAAGGTGCATAAAACCATTTATACTAAATGGCGGAACCTCAAAAGTGAGAAATAATATATAGTTAAACAAAAAGTTCTTCAATGAGATGCTTGAAATTATGTAGGTACACCTTCTGATATGTAGAACAATATGACCATGCATATTAAAAAAGTGGTAAAAAATGTGTTAGGTGAATCTAAGGAAGGCATACCGGTACAAAAGGAAGCTTGATGATAGAGTTAAATGGCAAGAGAGCATGTTATAAATTGTATTATATAAAAAAAAATAGTGAAACTTGAGAGGCTTATAAAAAAGTAAAAAAAGAAGCAAAAAAATGTCGTTAGTAAAGTAAAAGGCAAAATTTGGGAGAATTTATATAAAAAGATTAACTCAAAAGAAGGTGAAAAAAATATTTTTAGGATAGTTAGGGCTAGAAATAAGAAAACTAAGAATCTTAATTTTGTTAGATGTATCAAAGATGAGGATGAGAATGTTCTAATAGCAAGTGATGATGAAAAAATTATTTCTGTAAACTTTTTAATGAAAATACAAATGTTAGTATTAGTATAGAAGAGTTAACTAAATCAGCAAAGTAAATAAACCATAATTTCTACCAATGTATTTAAAAGAATGAAGCCAAATAGGCTCTTAAACATACAAAGGTTGTAAATTTATTGGACTAAACAATATTCTTATAGAAGTATGATTTTTTTTAAGAGAGACGATGATCACTTTACTCAAAAGACTATTTAATGAAATATAGAGAAACCAAAAGATACCTAAGGAATGAATAGTGGATACACTTATACCCATATATAAGAACAAATGAGACGTCCATAATTGTATAAATTATCAGGTTATCAAGTTAACGAGTTATATTATAAAATTATGGGAAAGAATTATTCAAAGTAAATTAAAATAAGTATCAAGTACAATAGAGAACAAATTTGATTTCATGTCAAGCAGATCTATTATTGAAGCAATTCACCTATTGAAACATCTCTTGAAACATTTTAAAGTAAAAAAAAAAACTTTATGTGGTATTTATTGATATAAAAAAAGTTATGATAATGTGCTAAGAGATGTTTTTGGATAACTATAGAAAAAGAGATATTTAATTTACATATAAAAATCTTATAAAAGACATGTATGATGATGAAAAACGTGTGTGAGGACTCGTGAATGACTGACAAATTTCTTTGAAGTTAATATTGGGTTATATCAGGGATCAATTCTAAGTCGATATTTGTTTATATTGGTTCTTGATGAGCTAACAAAACATATTCAAGATGAAGTACCTTGGTGTATGTTATGTTATTTGTAGATGATATTGTATTAGTAGATGAGTTTAAGGAAAAAGTTAATAGGAAATTGGAGCTATAGAGAGAAACATTAGAAAATAAAGGCTTTCAACTTAGTATAATAAAGATATAATATATGGAATGTAAGTTTGATCATTTGGTTATTTGGTTACTTCAAAGGATATAAAAATTAAGATTGATACACATTATATCTCTTACAAGAAAAGTTTTAAATACCTAGGACCAGTTTTTCAAAGTGATAGAAAAATTAATAGAGATGTTACACATATAATTAATGTTTGAAGGTTTATTCTACTTTGGAGGAAAATAGAGGGGCATCAGGTATTTATGTGATAAGAAGATATCATTAAAGTTGTAAAATAAATATTATAGAGCATCAATTAGACCTGTTATGTTTTATTGTTCTATGTGTTTGACAATTAATCATTAAGATATACAAAAGATGTCTGTAATAGAAATGAAGATATTAAGATGGATGAGTGATCGTAGAGGGGAAAACTGCATACATAATGAGATTATTAGAAATAAATTGGGAATGATAACAATAGAGGGTAAAACGAAAGAAAACTCTTTAAGATGGTATAAACATGTAAAAAGACGACCAAATAAAGCTCCAATAAGATGTGAAAAACTAGATTATCAAAATATTAATAGTGAAAGAATCAAAATATTAATAGTGAAAGAAGAAGATTACAAAAGTATTGAAAAAATAATAAAGAATAATCTAACTCATGTTGAGTTAACTGTCCATATGATACATAATAGAGCTCGATGAAAACAAATAATCTACGTAGCGTACCTCATGCTTAATTGTTTTATCTTAAGCTCCATGGGGTCGCCTCTTCACCAACTCTCTCTCTCTTTCTTTGTACAAGGTAACCTATCAACTTCTTCTCCGAAAGAAACAAGTTTCTCCATAGGTAGAGGTAGGTGAGTCTATGCTTATTGGAGTCTATATGGCACGCTGCTCGAGTCCAATATTAGGGGTCGATTGGACTCAGCCTTTGTTGAACTCGGGACCAAATTTACGGGGGCGTACATTATGTCCTTAGCCTTTCATTTAAAAAAAGAAAGAAAGAAAGATAATAAGGATGATGCACCATATGCAGATCACGTTGATTTCTTTTCCCTAATCAACAGTAACTGACAAGGCTACGCAATTCGATCATAACCTATAAACAGAGGTGCCCAAGTTCCATTTTCTAAATATTACCGCATTTTTGTAAATATCTGAAATTGGGAGTTCAGAAGAAATTGCTCCATTTACATGTCTGTCTGAGAGGGCGAGAGATAGAGGTCTCTCTTTGTGTGCCTCCGTTCTGTCGACGCCTCCTTTTGTCGTCTTCCCTTCTCCTGAAAATTGGGGTTTACTGTGCGAGACTCGAAGATGGTCTGCAATCAGTAATCGTCTTCTTTCTACTGATCATTCCCGTCTTAGGCACCCTCTCCAATGGCATCGGATTCTCGGATCGATCGAATTCTTCATTTGTTCAACAAATTCAACACTTTCTTGACTGCTCCAGTGCCCGATCTGTTCCTGATCTTCTCGAATCATAAGGTATTCTCTATGCTTATCTGTTTTCTCTTTTCTTTTGAGCTCGCAAAACTTTGCCGGTTTATTGGTTTGCATCCTTTTCCTCTTGTTTCTTTTTGCGATGCAATTTCCCCCCCCCCCCCTTCATTTTCTGCTAGTTGTTAACCTACACTTGGGCTTCATATATTTTAGGCTGATGTGCCTTTCTCCTTTTCCCTATTCTTCTGGCAGTCCGTTTGAGATGAACATAGTCAAACTAGGTAACTTGAAGAGAAAGCGGTTTCCCGGTCGTTGTACATCTGATTCTTGTCATCTAATTTACATGCAATTCAATTTATTATAAATATTTTGTTGTTAAGTTCATTGACCCTTTTGGTTAGAGAGATGCATTTTGCTTGAATAAGAGATGCATAAGTCGTATATCTTTTAAAAGCGCATCATAGAATACCAAATGCGATACGATTTTTCGTGTTCATTGAACACGATTGCCACATATGTAAAATGTCCCAAAGAGGGGGAGATCTTTCTTAACCTGGTGAGCGATATTCCAACAATCAAGGGTTCATGTTGCCTCAGTTAATTGGTCTCTTCACTCTTTATCTCATGAGTAGCTCTGACAAGTTCATCGTTTTCCAATCTTTCATACGTAGGAAACGAGACACTGAGCGCATGGACGGACCCATCAACTTTTCTTTCTGGTTCTTTCAGGCCAACATCTTATAAAGTATAGGATATTTGTTGTTGGAGCTCAAATGTTGGCAAAAAGGGTTACAGCTTGTTGAAGTTCACTTAAGACCGCATTATCTTTGTAGGTTTTCATGTTCGTGTATTATGCAATGATTTTGTATCCTGCCTCACATATATAGAGCTGAAAGGACTACATAATTTCTCATGATCTATGCTGGACGAGGGTTGCTGCTTTGAAACAAGCTGCTATTAGTGCTGAAAAGATTGCAGGGTGGTGTGTGATAGCTGTTTTAAAATGCATGAAAGCAAACAAGACTATGCCAGTTTGGTAATTTTGTTGTCATTGTGACTTCTTGATAGTCATTACATTCAACTGCTGGCTCAAAACTGTAGCATGTATAAGAGTACAATTTGGGGCAGGGTTTGTGAATAATTGATTTATGTCAGAGCTAATACATGGTTTTTTCTTTTCTGTCATCAGAAATATTTTGAAAAGCATCATTGCATGGTGAGTGAAGTTATCTTTTCTTGTGTCTTATTCTCTTTTCATCATCATGTATATGGTTGTACAACTCTCTCTCTCTCTCTCTCTCTCTCTCTCTCTCTCTCTCTCTCTTTGCACTTCTCTTCTTCTCTTTATAAAGTGCAAATTAATTGAAACTTTCAGGGTGCTGGTTCAATCGGTGCTCTTGCTATAGCTATAGTTTTTACCTGGAAATTCTTGAGGTCCCCTGTTGGATGCCAAAGACGGCATCAGAAATGGAGGGGCCTTAGCACTGGGAATCAAGGAAATGAAATTGCTACTAGAACTGAAGAGTCCCAACTCTTGGTTCCTATGGATCATGCAGCAAGTGAAGAATCACACTCTCCTGTGAAGGTACTTTCATGTTGCTAGCTTTTGTAATTTTGCCACATTGTAGCACAAAACAGTACATCTACTAAAGCTTTCCCTTCTGCTTTTGTAGCTGAGTCTGGGAGAGATTGTAAAGAAGAAACTGAATGGTGGTAGGAAGGTAACAAGATTGTTCTTCCTTTCTGCTTCGTAGTATTATTCTTGCTGTTCACCAGAGTTTCAGGAAACTGCAGAGTTTTAAGCCAAGTTGTTCATTTTTCTTCCGTCTGACTATGCTCTCATGGCACACCTCTTCTTTTATATTGCTGTTTTCTCATGAATAAATGAATATTACTTCATTTTTTCCAGTAAATAAATAGAGAGGGGAATTCATCTCGTTTGGAATTAGTATATGTTTCATGTATATTGTAGGGTGTGACTACTGAGGCAGATATGCATGAGATATTTTGATGATGCGGAGCAGCTAAAAGCCTAAAGTACTGTAGAAGAAATCAAGGAAAGCAAATTTCTGGTACAAACTACAAAACGTTGCTTGTAATACTAGTATGAAGAATTACGTGTCCAAAACAAAACCAGGTCGTATCTCACGCTAAGTGAGGTTCACTACATGGATTCTTTGTACTATTGTGCTCAATAGGTTTGATGTTAGCATTGAACTCCAAAAGAAGATCATGTTTTGTTATTGTCTCCCAACACTTCTGAGACCTTTTTATTTCTCTTTTTGATGATTCAACGCCTGACTTCCCACACGTTCTGATGGAGCTGCATATGGCAACCATCAAGGTACAAAACACCTTAATCATGCCTCATCTTAGAAGCTTCTTTTTCGAAACAAGCCCTTCCCTTATTGGTCCTTTCCAAACAAACCCTCCCTTCACTATGGGAAAAAAGAAAAGAGAAAACCTACTTTTTCCTTAAGTTGGGTAAATGCACCCATTTGTTTGTTGGCTGGAGTTAGCAGCTAACTGGAGCTATTCATTATGCAAAGTGTTCTTAGTTTTGTAAAGAAATTGTGTACCTGCCATCAACCTAAAGTCATTTTTTGGAAGTACAACATTGTATTAACTAAACCTTTGATTCTTTTTGTGATAGCATTTGATGACTTCTTAACCACAATCGGTCCTTTTGACCAACGTAAGGGGAAGGAGGGTTTTTCTTGGCTAACAATGACAATTTGAGGGTACCATTTGGGAAATCCATTAAGGAAAGGATTCATAAAATGGGTTATGTTATTTAAAATTACAAACACTAAAAAGTAGAAAATAATATGAAAAATTAAAAACTTAAAGTCATCTTTTAGGAAATGCAACATTGTATTGACTAAATCTTTGACTCTTTTTGTGATAGCATTTGATGGCTTTTTTACCACATTTGGTTCTTGTGACCAACTTAAGGGTAAGGAGAGTTTTTCTTTGGCTACCAATGCCAATTTGAGGCTATTGTTTGGAAAATCCATTAAGAGTACATAATGGGTTATTTTATTTAAAAATACGAACACTAAAAGGTGGAAAATAATGCCAAAAGTTAAAAACTTTGGAAGACAATATGGGAATAGAAAATTGAGTGATACCACTTTAGGGTGTCTTTTTTCGCGCAAGTGGCATCCTAAAGCTGAAATAATATTAAGCGGAGGAGCTTGACCTTTAGCAATCGATGTATTATGTGTAATCAGAAGCTAAAGTTAGTGGGTCATTTGTTGTTCTGTGAGTTGAGCATCTTTGTCAATGACCTTTAGGGTGGCTTACGATTGAGCAAGGATTGAGTAGGAACCTTAGAGAGGATGAAGTTATTTATGTAGGTAAGGCAAAAGAATCATGGGGCTCTTTTGGTACATGCAGAACAAAGAAGCCTCTAGTTGGACTGTTGAGTAGTTGGTACATCGTTTTAGTTAAGAATAGTTGCGTTGGAAGCATATTGAAATTTATGGAGCTTAAAGCCACTTATTTTCCATCAAGCGCACCTCTTCCTTTGCTTGGATATGAAACTTATTTATCAGAAAAAGAGGAAATAGAAAATCTTGCCTGAGGAACAGGAAATAGAAAATAAATGTTGGACATCATGTGTGTGAAGTATTAAGACACAGAAAATGACATAACAAGTTGAAAAAGAAAAGATCAAGTAGGCAAGCTGAAAGTTCTAGCGAAACATGCTAAATGACATATTACTACTAACGAAACTAAAAAGTATACATGTTTCAAGTTTAAATGAAGACAAATTGACCTTTCCTGACCTTAAACTCGACAGAAGTTTTGAGAGGGTTCGAGTCTCTTTTTATTTTCTTGATTTCTTTGGCTGCTGAGAAAATGAATGTTCCTTCTGCTTCTCTTTCGTCTAACAAAAATCTTTGTTTTGTTACATGAATCATAAATGCTGCAATTGTCTTTTTTATGCAGATGACATGCCGGCTTCTTGGTGTCATCCTTGAAGAGAGTGCACCAGAAGAACTGCAGGTTAGAAGATGATATCAACCACTTCAGCAACTCTGATGATTAGTTGCTGATTGTCTTCTTTCTCTTGCCATTGCAGAAACATGCAACAGTGAGACCATCTGTGTTGGAAGCTCTTTTGATGATTACAAAATATTGTGATGTTTATCTAATGGAAAGGGTTCTTGATGATGAGAGTGCGGTGGACTCTTTCACATTCTCTCATGATTATGCATATATTCCTTGTTTTGTTTTGAAAGGTATTCCTAGTTTGTCCTAGCGTATAACTTGGAAATCTAATTTTGTATCACTAATTCTGCAGTTCTGCTTGTTGATGTTTTTTCTGGTATACTTATGTCCTCCAAAAATGACTGTCTTGTAATATGGTTTCAGGTAGACGCTCTTGGAAATATCTATATTCTGTTTTTTCTTTTGTATACCCGTTACGTAATTAGCAACACATATATCTAGGCTATGCATAGGGACAAATATGTCATCTAAGCTTTGCAATCTTCCTGGGTGCATAGATGACGCCAATTTAATTAGCTGGAGGCCTCAAAAAAGGTCCCAGTATCGCCTAATTATTAAGTTTCTTACTAGCGGTTGCCAGCGGGTGGGTTTGAAGGGAACCCCATCCCCAATGAACCTCTTAGTGTCAGTGCTCGGTAACAAAGGAGTACCTAAACCAAAATCAAGCTTTCTTCCCACACTAAGGGTGGTGGCAGCAAAAAACTATATTCATTAATTTATCCAGGTTAGAGCTGCAAATTTCAAATAATGTGGAGCTGAGATGGGTCAATAATGTTTACCAAGCTGAGGTGTGACACAAAATCTGTCTAAAAACATTAAAAAGTATTGTTCTTTCTTGTAGCATCTGAAAAGATCTGACTTACACATGGACTTACGTGGATCTCAACCAGGTGTAACTTGTTGGTGTTAACTTGTAATAGAGCTGGGCCATTAGGGCCCAGCAGGCCACTAGCACGGCCCCCCTTGGACTGGCCCTTCACGGGCCTGTCAACACCCAACGGCTCCATGATAGTCTCTCTCACTCTCTCTTCTCACTTATAATAAACCTCTATAAATAGAAGCTGTTGGGAAATGAATAATTAGAGTTTTTTGTGGGTGTTATACCTATTTGGTTTGTCTTATGTACAAGGTTCGGTGATTTGGTTTGTTGAAGATCTTAGAAGATCATTTGTATTTGAGTTTGTAGATATCATTGGCGAGATTTTTGAGTTTTTTTTACATGGTACCAAAGCCGAAAAGGTCTGATTAGAGTTGCATTGGGATTTGTGTTGATTGTGTAAAATCTTCATATTTAGAATTTGTTTGATTAGAATCAAAGTATTTTTCGTATTTTCTTATAATTATTAGGAAAATAAAAAAATGAGACATTTCATTGTTTATTGGTTCTCAACTCTTATTTGAGTTGGGCACTTATCATGAAAAAATATTTTATCTCCAAAGACTATTGAGATTATATTGATGGTACAAGAGCCCAAATGGATAGAGTTAAGATTTGATGGAGATGAATTTCTAAGTTATAAGAAAAATAGAAGGGTAGAGTTAAAAGTGAGAGAAGTACAATGTCAAAATCATATTGATTATTGGTCAAAATGTTGATGAGAAATTTTGTAGTAGCATTAATATGCTTGATAATGCCTTTGATACTTGAGAATACTTTAGGAAAACTCATTCCCATGATGATTTTGTTTTTCAAATAAACTTGATGGAAAAAATGATAATGCTCAAACAAAATTTTATGAGCAATAGGGATTATCATAATGAGTTTTTTTTATCTTTAGAACTAATTTAGGAATTTTGACAAATTTTAAAAACTCCAAAGTATAGATGAGTTTTAAGAATACCTTAATAACCAATATTTCTTCTTTGTTTATATAGGAATTGAGAGACGAATTTGAAAACATTAGATCAAATTTGATTCATAGAAAATCGAGACCAAAAAGCTATGAGATCTTATTTAATTTAGTTATTGAAGAAACTATATTAGGGAATATAAGAGACAACAAAGAAATAGTTCTTCTTACGTCTGGACCCGAAAATTATTTGAATACCTACAAACCTCCACATGAAAAAATAGTGGAGGAAATAAATAATTCAAAGGTAATGTAGTACCTTGGTCAAACAATAGTACGATTTGCCATTATAACAAGGAGAGTGATCATATCAAGACTAAGTGCCCTCTCTTATTAGGAGGTTTTCTCATGTGGCTGTCATTGACAATAAGAAGGAATATTCAAAGAAAAGACAAGCATCTCCGGGTTGGCGTAATCATCTTCTTCCAAAAACTAAAGTATGCCATGATTTTTAGATTTCGGTGTTTCCTTTCATATGATAAATAAATATAAATTATTAGACAAATATACATAAGTTAGAGCACAAGTGTTTATGACCGATGAAACTAAGCTTGATGTTAAAGAAATTGGTAACTTATAAAGTAATTCCTTTAAAATACCTTAAGTATGTTTTATACCAAAACTAAATCTTAATATTCTTTTAGTTTCTCTTGCATTGTTACTTTCTCACCAAATGGATGTATAATGCAGAATCATACTTCAGAACATAGAAAAGTTGATTGGGCAAGGACATAGAGAAAGTGGTATCTACATCATGGATAATTTAGTTATATCAAATTTTGAAACATAAGGGATTACTTGTAATGATTTTGGGCTTTGATACAAAAGATTGAGGCATTTTTATATAAGTAAAATGAATAATCATCCATGGATAAAGATTAATGAAAAGAATGATTTTGTTTGCAAAGATTGTATTTTTGGCAAAACACATCATGTACCATTTGACGAAAGAACTTTTATCACAAAAAGGCGTTCAAATTAGTGCACTTCGATGTTTGGGAACCCTATCTCATAACCTCAAAAGGAGGGACCTATTATGTTATCTTTGTAGATGATTTGACTCGATATACTTGGATATATTTTTTGAAACACGAACTAAAAGTTTTTAAATATTTTTTTATCGTTCACATTATGATCAAGACTCAATTTGAAACTAATATCAAAATCTTAAGAATCAGTTCCGATGGTGAATATCTCTCTAATGACTTCAAAAACTATCTTGAAGAACATGAAATTTATTATAAAAAATATTGTACAAAAACTACTCAACAAAATGATTTAGCCGAAAGAAAATATCGACATATTATTGAAATTACTATAACTTTGTCATTAGCAAGTAAAGTTCTCAAATATTTGTGGGTCAAAGCCGCTTTAACTTTTATATATTTGATAAATAGAATGCCATCAACCAAACTAGAAAATTGTTCTCCAATTGAAAAATTATATTTAAATAAACCTAGTTATGATCGGTTGAAAGTTTTTGGATATAAGTGTTATATTTATACAGATAAAAATGATAAGTTAGGTCTGAAGGCCATTGAATGTGTTTTTCTTGGGTATGCTATTGATAAAAAAAGGTATAGATGTTACAACCCAAAAGAAGATAGACTTTATGTGTCTAAATATGTCAAATTTATTGAAGATGAATATTATTATGAAAATGAGTCACAAAGCACCTAAGATAGTTATATGTTTTTGGATGAAATCTCAGATGAAAGGGTAGATGACAAGGAGAAAAGTATGGTTCATCTATAGAATGAACCTAGAAAACCTGAAACTAAAGAAGAAATGAGAAGACCTTTTGAACATATGTAAGGAGGAATAGAGAAAATGATAATGCTCCTAATAAAAGAATCATAAATCCCTTTAAAGATTTGTCTCATGAAATATTTCAACCACAACATATAAACAATATAGCAATCATATTGAGTATCCTTGAACCAAATCATTATGACCAAGCAAAAAATAAATTAGAATTGATAAAAGCTATAATTGATGAATTAAAAGCTCTAGAAAGGAATAATACTTGGAACATTGTTGTGAAACCCAAAGAAAAGAAATTATTCGTTGTAGGTGGATTTATAAGGTCAAAACCCATAGTTATGGATCTATTGAAAGGTGTAAAGCAAGCCTTGTAGTTAAAGGGTATTCTCAAGAATATGAGATTGACTAGGAGGAAATTTTGTTCCTATTGATCGTATTAATTGGATGTTAAAAATGAGATATATATCAATTGGATGTTAAAAATGTCTTTTTGAATGGTAATTTTAGTGAAGATATCTATATGGATCCTCTTGTGGGATTCAATGTTCAAAGTAATTATGGCCTTAAATTAAAAAGACTTTATATGGACTGAAAAAAGTTCCTTAAGCTTGGTTTGATAGATTTAAATTTTTTATGGATATATGAGATTTTCGCTCCTGTTATTATTGACATTGTCTTGTTTGGAAGGAAAACTTATGTAGGTATTGTGATTCTATTTGTGTAAGTGGATGATATGATAATTACTAGAAGTGATGAAAATGGGATATTACACCTAAGATGTTTATACATAATACAAACGTAGAATTAGCTTGAATATAACCTTAAAGTATGGAACTACCAGTACTATCAAATAAACGAAATAAGAATCTGATCAACATATTAAGAGATCAAAAGTTCTCATTTTAGTTTTGTTTATTTGATGAAATGTGTACGAACCGACAATATAGATAAAGGATCCCGTATCTGGGATGGCTAGCGGTAACCATCTGCTTGGTTGCTCTTATTGAAGAATTGCTTTATATGAAGCCCTTAGGGAAGTTAGCGTCGTCAAAAGGACCTCTGTTGCTTGGACCAGTTAGTCCCGTGGACACTGCCCTCATGCAGAAGCCAATGCCCAGCATAGACCCTTAGAGCATTGGTACTAGCCTCAGAATTATGAGTGGCATTTCCGACCCCTCGAGAGGCAGACCTACAAGTTATAAATTAAAAAGAAAAGCATTCATCATGTGGAAGTGATTAAACACAACTTTCTCTGCTTCATCCTTTTTTCCTTTTAATCTTGGGAAGCAGAGATTGCCCTCCCTGGGGAATGTTGCTTTCCTTTTTCCTCGTGTATTATTTTTGCTTTTATCACACACAAGATCCTTCTAACTGTTTCCTCTGTTGTGGCCTCCCCAACGATTCATAAGGTATCAACTTCATGTCTCGCCAACTGTATCAACCTACACCGCGCCGAACGTGTTCACCTCAATTAGTTTAGAATAGTACTTAGCAAGTACGGAAGAGAGTTAGTCATTTTGTGACTGGATCATTTTGTAGTATTAACTAGATAATTTGTAGGTTGCTGAGTCCGAGTCTCTCCATTCATATGTATGCATTCAAATGTGGACTCTTGACGAACTTGTGAGATAGAAAAAACTTATTACGGAAAAAATTCTTAGGTGTAAATTCTTTTATATTTTGTAATCACCTTTCAGTTGCATTTGGTACTTGTGACTCTCTCACATCGAGAGAGAGAGAGAGAGAGAGAGACTTCAGTTTTGCTCTTGATAAGAACGGAAACTTCATTTCATTTAAAAGGACACCCAGTTGGGTGTTCCGCAAGCTCCTTCGTACGGTCAATAATTGATTTACAGATATCATCAAAGAAGAAACCTTGGAAGACCGATTTTATGACCAACTTTCTGCACATCCTTCTGTGTTTGCTCTCTGAACTCCTTAAAAGTGAATTGCTTGTAAAGTGGAGGTTCCTTGCAGCTTCTTATCACCGAGTCATAAGATGGGCACAGAAAGTAGGCTATAGAAAATCTTTCCTTCTGTTTATTTGTTATCACCGTGTGCTCCACACTCCTGTAAGCTCCATTACTCCATGCCTGCAATTGCATTTTTAGTATTACAGTTAAATTCGTGCCTTTCTGAATTTAGATTCTCTCCCTCTCTTTCCCTGGAGCACATGTTTTGTGGTTGCAAACCTGAAATCGATCGCCAATGTTGACAATCAGAGCATCCGGGTTGGGTTTGACAGAAACCCACTTGGTATCCTTCCTCAGCTGCAGCCCACCAACATCATCTTGATGCAGCAAGGTGAGGAAATCGCTGTCTGTATGAGGCATCAAACCAAAGCATGGAACTGGGCATGGCGGGTACCGATTCAAACGAAGGAAACAAGTGTCCTCATTGCAATTCTCAAAGAAGTACTGCTTGCTCTGGCCCAGATTCTCTGCTAGCTCCCCTGCTAAAGTTATAGCTACTTTTGACATGTCTGTTGCAATTTCTTGCATCACTTTCCTGATATACAAAACAACAACAATTTCTTTATTTGGGCAACTTATATATATATATATATATATATATATATATATATATATATAGAGATATATATATATATATAGAGAGAGAGAG
Source organism: Brasenia schreberi (assembly GCA_036023115.1). Taxonomy (NCBI): domain Eukaryota; kingdom Viridiplantae; phylum Streptophyta; class Magnoliopsida; order Nymphaeales; family Cabombaceae; genus Brasenia; species Brasenia schreberi. The sequence continues at coordinate 22,185,940 of JAYKKT010000069.1, read as the reverse complement.
AGAGAGAGAGAGAGAGAGAGAGAGAGAGAGAGAGAGAGAGAGAGAGAGAGAGAGAGTTTTGAACTGCAACTTTTTCATCGCTATGATGATATCAAAACAAAAACAACTTTTCATTTGAGCATTTATAGGTGGAGTTTAGTGTAAATATATAAGAAAAGTTTAGTATGTTTGTCATGTTATATATTTCTTGTATGCATTCATTTTTTAAGGATAAATGAGTTCAAAAGTAAAAAGTATAAACATATTTTTATAGGTGTACTAATTGATATATCTAACTTTTTGACTTTTGAATTAGACAAGGATGAGGAATCGTAAGGATGTTAGGTAGACCCTCTCTCTCTTTCTCTCTCTATATAATCATAAAAGAGAATTTTTTGTTTGGTGGCTTGGGTGACAAACTGCTGTCATCAACCTTGTTATTGGTGACCCTGTTTTATATATCAACGGTCAAGGTAGCAGTTGCTAAAGGTGGTGATTTGACTGCACTAATACTTCCTTGATCTGTTTCAATATTTTATTTAGCAACTCTTCTTGTTTAATGGTTAAGATGACACGCGATCCAGTACAACAGTGACTACGGTGACCCCCACTTAGTGTGGGATACAGCTTGATTTTGGTTCCATGCCCCATAATGGAAGGGGCAAAGGCACTATTTTCCGCACTTCCTGCGTCAGTTACGGCTGCATGTGGCATATTCACATCCCATTGGTATAAATTTTGTTCTATGTGAATGTGGTCACTTTATACGTGCCCCCACATAGGAGGCTTACGGTTGTCTGGCTCCATCTAAACTTTTGCTAATGAGGAAAACCTGTTGGACGGGGCTTTCCCCAAAGAAGTAAAGCCTACAGCGTCCGTCTCCATTTGGGTGGCGTCTTTTCTCCCACCTGTGAGAAAAGCAGCAAATAGCATATGCTGCCACTGTAGTTACGTTTATGCATCCTGTGACACGCTTTCATTTAATGAATAAAAACTTCAAGGGTATCCTAAGCTTTGAGAAAATAAAAAGTTTCACGCTTTAGATGAACGTGTGTTTGTGGGGCACCGTTTCATGTACAAGCACATACACGTCTAGGATCCCTCTGTGTGTGTGTGTGAGGGAGAGAATCACTGACGAAAATCTTAGCATTCCATTTGTGAAAAACAAGCAAGGCTGCGCGCAAGTCACAAGATTGGCCCAACCAACCCATTCGGCATGTCAGCTAGGAACTCAGGAACACCAACAGAGGGATCTGTGCCTTACTAAATGAAGCTGGTCCATGCATGTCAGAAAAGCTGAATTAAGAGTTCCAGCTTTGTGCGGTCACTAAAAAGAGACAGTTTGCATTCCAGACTCATGCAGAAACAATCGAAGACTTGGAACCAAGCCAATAATAATAAACAATAACAATGATGATGATGATGATCATAGTAGTCGAGTTCAAAACCACTGTGATCTAAGATTAGGTGTGAAAAGAAATTCCATACCTCAGAGAATGCAATTCCTCTACGTAGTAGTTATCCTGTGAGACCTTGCCTAGTGGAATATGGAATGCTTCTGACCAAGAGAACTGCTTCAAAGAGTTAGCGGAGGCGGCCCCCCACCTATAGGACCCATTCAAAAGATTTCCTTTTGCTTTTCTCTCAAATGGGAGCTCAAAAATCTTAATTTGCTCTTCCCTCATCTGGTGCAGGAGCTCGCAACTTATCCCATGGTTCTGAACCTGGAAGAAACCCCATTCACTCGCGGCACAGACGATCTTCTCTCTGCAAATAACCTTTTCTCTCTCATCATCACTCCACAAGCTTCTTACATCAATCAATGGTAGCTCACACTCCTCTGGCTTTCTTTCACCATCTATCAAGCTACTAAACAGATTGTGATGATGTTCAAAGAATGGTGGATAAGAACACAAAGTCTTTTCCATGGCATACATATCCTGAATGGTGATTCACTGGCTCGTATATATGCAGAACTCTATGTAGTTGCATCCGGAAAGGAAGGGCTATAGATTATTATTCTCCTTCGTGAGTGTGGAAGTTACAAGACCACAAACGACTGAGATGGAGGCTGCTTTAGTGACAATTGTCAGAAGTACACTAAGTTTTCAAATCTTGAAATATGGCCCAATCAAAAAGAAATGACAAAAAGCTGCTGTCAGTCGGACTAAATCACGAAAGATACCCGTTAAAGAGAATTGGATGGGATTCTTTGAACATGCTGAGTTAGGCAGGATTCAATAATTGACAGCTTTGGGTGGTGAGAAAGAAGATGCAAGGCTCTCATCTGAACGATTGAAAATTTAACCCGCATGGTTCTGAAAAATGATCATATCATGCGAGAGGAAGTTATAAAAATATCATAGCAGGGAGGCACTCAAACAATCTGACGACCAAGGTTAATAGCCAGGAGGGAGCTTGCTTATAGAAAGAAGTGGTGCGAGCAAAAGCGTTTGAACTAGTAGATTGCAAAACGTTTGCTCTTACCACCTTCTACTTAAGGTGGTCAGTATGCGAGTGCCTTGATGCAAAGTTAGTCTCTTTCTGCTGTAGCATAACTTAACCATCGATACAGTTGAAGATCAAAGTCACCAATTTCTAAAGTGGCTATGGCCTAATTAGAGAACAGAAAATCTTGTAAAGGTATGTTATATTTATCTGATCTACTCGCCCATGTGGGAAATACTTTTGATTTAGCATGAAGGTTTCTCATGCTATCTTAAGAATGTGCCTCATGAAACAGAAGTCTGTTTGACAGCGTAGCTGGATTCTGGTTGAGCAGAGTCAAGTAGCTTGAGCCTGCAATTGGCATCAGAGATGGAACTGTATTTGAACAGTGTGTAAAACATAAGGAAGCTGAAATTTTGATGACTTCTGATGTGACTTTGATGTGCTTGTAGAAGAATCGTATACTTGTAAGATTATGCAGGGAGGCTCATGTGCTTGACCATATGATGTGTTCCTTTCCACAACCTGAGGCAGAAAGTCAAAGTAAACCTATACCTTTTCCTGTCTTTGACCGATGAAAAGCCTCTCTCTCTCTGTGTGATCAGATTGGCCACTCAAACCTTTTCTTTTTTCGCACTACAGTACAGAAAATTTAGCTGCCGTTTGAAATCTGACACCATGTTGATAATTTTTTTTTCTTTGAAGTTAGGTAGTATCTATCCCTTCATTAGCTTAATCCAGGTTAATTTGGGCATAATCTTACCATCTAAGATATACTTATTCTTGTGTCTAGAAACTTTAGATCGTTTACCTCTATAAATATGTAGGTTGAGCTTGAACAAGAAGGAAAAGAATGTAGGGATGTGGGTTTCTCCTTACGAGTAGGCCTCGTCTTGTCAAGATCCTCAGTCATATCCTAAAATTGTAAGATCTCGTGATCCTCTGAACGCTGAAACCAGCTGGAAGTCAAGTGTATCATAATGAAAATCTGATCTTGATCTTGAGTTATCTTGAAGATCCCATCATACAAGATGAGATTTGTTTTCTTAGATATAAATTTCAGAATGATTTGATCAATTAATCATATTAGTTAGCAATGTGAGAAAAACAATATGTTTAAGACACGAATAATATGATTCTTGTGATATGAACCATAAGATTGTCACGAGTTATATGTATTAATATATACAAATTTTTAATAGAGGTAAAGCAGGAACTCTGGGATCCTGGTTCAATCCCAATCTCCGATCCTTTAGGTAGGATTTACAATTCAGACAACGTTGAGCAGGCCAGCGGCCAAACCATATACATGGTGTTGTTCACTCATTTGGTTTCCTTATTTATCTTGCTGTTAATTCAGAGCTCCCTATTCAATCCCACAATCCTCAATCCAGTCTCTCTCTCTCTCTCTCTCTCTAAAAACCCTCCCAAAGCAGCCGATCTAGGAGATCATCAGTCTCGAGATGCTTGCTACTTGTGCAGGCTGATCAATGACTATTAGAATGATTGTGGCGAGCGAATTGCCAGTGTGTCACTAAAGGGAGGTCTGCTTTCCTTCTTTCCAAATAAATGCCGCTTAAACACAGTATCAGCATTAGCTCTCTCATTCAAGAGATGGAGGCTTTTGTTTCCTTCTTTCCATGAAACCCATTTAATGTTCATGACTTTTAAAGTAACATTCGTGGTTAATGAAGCAGCAGCTTCCGCAAGATCGTCAGCCCATTCACACATATTGCATACACCTTCTGCTACATTGAGTCCTCACAGTATGAAAGCCGACCTGAGCCTGTTCAACTGGCTGCTAATGATGAAAGGAGGAAAGCAAACCAACTTGATGTGTGAAAATGGGGAAATGGAGCTGCAAAGCGTTGAGTAGGCATACTGCCACCAAAATCAAGCCTTATCCCATACTAAGTCCACAAAAAGCAACCCCTTTCTTTGATGTTTCATTTCATCACTTTTCAGACCCCTGTACCTCGTTCATGAAAAATATGAAGCATGACCTGGGTGCAAATGGATTTGATTCAAATTGCGATGTTAAGATCATTTGATATATATATATATATATATATATATATATATATATATATATATATATATATAAGATATATATATATAGAGAGAGAGAGAGAGAGAGAGAGAGAGAGAGAGAGAGAGAGAGAGAGAGAGAGAGAGAGAGAGAGAGAGTGAGTGAGTGGTATATGTCAACACACTTTGGTGTTAGCATATTCAAATGAATGTTAATTAGATGGATGATTGAAATTTAAATTTAAATTTAAAAATATGAATAAAATAGATCCACAAAAGATAATTTTTTGTTTTTTAAATTTAAATTTCAATCATTTATCATTGAAGATAAGATTAATAGTTTAGATTTATTTGATATATACTATATTCTCTCTATATACATATAGAGAGAGAATCTGAATTTAAAGATAAAGCATTCCAAATGGATGTCTGTGCTAAGGATTTTAACATAATGGCATGCAAGAATTTCTTTTCTTTTTCTTTTTTAATACAACGGGAAGCCAAGGTGGGTATACCGTTGAACTTGCTATCTACATCACGCACGTCGAGAGCCCTGCCAAGTAGGCTAACGCTGTGAGTGCTAACTCTGTCAGTGACTTGTATATATCAAATAACTACAGCGACTGACTCTGATTAACAAATAAATTGAATAATTTGGGATTTGAAGCGTAAAATCAATGTGCAACTGTGAAAACATATCTTTATGCTATACTTCCCAAAAAGAAAAGTATAATATGAAGATATAGCATATAAGGTATAATACATGATCTAGTTACTAGTGTGTGTATTCTTTAGTGACTCATACATTAGGAGTTGCCAACACAAACAGAAAGAAAAGCCACTGGTTACCTTCCTAAATTCTACACAACTTGTGATGGACTTGCTAGCAATTGCCCTTCCAATTAGGGGCATAGTTTTTACGTCTCTCGTTGCACTCCCAACTAGAATAGCCGGTTTGAAGCCAATTCGATGGTTCTAATCGAAACCAAACCGGGTTGGGAACTGGGCCTGAAATTAGAATGGAAACCAGGCCTGAAACAGATGACCACCTGGTTTGGTTTCAGTTTCACCCCGAATCAGTCCAAAACTGAAACTGTCGGTTTCAGTATTTTAATAAAATATTTGTTTAAATTTTAAATTTTTTAATAACCTAACTGAAAACACTTCTACTAAATAGAGTAGTATAGATCAGACATGTATACACATGCATCATCACACATGCATAGCACCAGATATGTGTAACGAAGACGATGCTTCAATGTAGCAGCAAAAGATCAATGAATAAATATCATCGACTATCACAAAGCTTTAGGAAAAACTATAATCTCATTCAAGTGCAACGAAGGCATATCAAAAGTAACGAAAATCAATCTTATTAATCAACCACAAAAAGTATCTTACAAAGAGTGTGCATGAGAGAGTATATAGGAAGGAAGGAGAGAAGAGAGAGTTTGAGCATTATCCAACCCCAATGACTAGCTCAACTAGCTAGCTATTGGGGCCTGGCACAGGGGCCATTCGGCTAGGCCCTGAGGGCCATTGTGACATCTTAACATCCTCTCAAACTGACGGTACCATGACCGAAAGTTTACTAACTAAAAATTAAAATCATGGGCTGACAGTGATTTAGTGAAGACAAAGACAAACTAGAATTCTAATTTCACAAATTGTAATGACAAATTACCATTTAGATGCTAATCACGAATGTAGTGACAGTCAATTTCAATATGTTTAGTGCGCTCATGAAAAGTATAATTATTGGCTATATATATATAACACTCTTGTTGTCGCAGTACATAACTAAAGTGACCTCCTATGATACTGTTAGATCCTGAAGTAGTCGTCTAAGTCAAGTAAGTTCAGTGGTTGTGTTGGCTATTGCGCGATACTCAACTTCAATAGAAGAGAACATCACCTTTTGTTGTTTTTTGTATTTTTATGATATTAAAGAGTCGTCAAGAAAAATATACTACCCGATTGTGGAACGCCTATCATTTACATCACCATCCCAATCGGCATCAATATAAGTAATTAATTGAAATAAAGACGAAGAGAATAGAAATACTCTGTTGATTGTGATTTGTCGAACATATCGGGCTGGCTCTGAGCCTCTTAGGTTCCGGGTCCCAACAGCGTTATGTTAACAGGTTTTCATGACCCGATCTTCCTCATCTAGAGGTGGAAACGTAAATAAAAGAATGTCTACATTTACAAGCCTCGACTCTCTCGTCGAGAACCCTTGCGCGTCTTTTTCAACTCCCCAGCGAGCTCTGCGCACACCGGCGTCCTTCCAAACCTAATCCTCGTTCCCTTTGTCTTCTGAGGCAACGGTATGCTCTCCAAGGAAAAGCTGATCCTAGATTCTTTATTCTTCAGTGTGATGCTCGCAATTGGTTAGGAATTTTCATTGATGTCTATCACTATCATTTCTGTAGGATTCAGGGCGACCTGTTTTGGTTTCTCTTTTTCATTTTTCTGCTTTTCTGCGTGCACTCAAGCGTTTTTAGATTCTTTTCTCACGGGGATTATACAGGCGTGTTAAGTTCTTGGGGAAGTCAAAATCTTGTCTTTCTTTGTGAGATTAAGCTCCTCTATAGTTGATTATTGGGGACCGAGTTGATTAAATTGCTTTGTTGGCGTTGTTTTTTCAATGTCACTGTTCCGCTTCAGTGTTGCTTCTCCACCTGTTTGAGGAGTGAAGATGGACTACATCGAGCTGTTACCCTTGGAGTATAGAATGATGGGATTTCGAACATTAGTGGTTTGGTGCAGGAAAAATGATTTCCCCCCCTTTTACTGGCAACCTTGGGCTGTAAAGATTACTTCGAGGTTCATGGGTCGCGATTAAAAAAATGCCTTCTTTCCTTAATAAGGCGTTTTTGGATTGTTTAGGATAGATTAGGTTTACCCGGGATTGTGATAAAAGCCTCTAAAAGCAGATATGTCTTCTGTGCTACAAGCTGGCACCTGCTTGACGTATTGATTTCAGCATTGTAATGTCTCGTGCGTATCCTAGGACATTATCGATACATATGGTATCAAACCCCATTTGCAATACCTACTGCATTTTATTGTGAATGTACTCTGTTTTGTCAGATATGTGGGATATATTATCGTTTCATAAGATATGCGAGCCCTTCACAAGGTATAGGGGCAACCTTTCGTGGTCACTAGGTTATCAAGGTTGTTATTGCACTGAGCATATTTAGGCATAGAACTAGAAGATTGATAGCATTGAGATCGAGGGTATTGTAAAGTTGGTATCGTACTAAAAATTTGTCTAATGCTTCAAGAAAGCAGTGTAGATTTTATCATTTTCTCCAAAAAGACATAGATATAACGTCTAACTGAATGCAACTCACTACCACCTGCCAGGGAAAATTAAGGCAATTAAATTAGAAATCTAAAATTATATAATAGATGTTGGGGGGAAAGTTGAAAAGTACAATTGTCGCGGCATATAAGAATTTATATGTCTCACAGACACTTCTGATGGGGTGTCTCACCCGACACTTTCAAATGTTTCCTGTGTTTAACGTGGCACTAATGATTGGAAATGTTTTTATCTAAATACTTAACTTGGATATAGTTCAGTAGTATGTCCCAAGAACGCTTCATAAAATATTGGTTGATAATCATACTACTTTATCATTGGGTAATAACTTGTGAAAACTAAGTTTGTCTCTTTTTTATGAGATATTACGAATTTTGAAGTTTCCATTACTTGCACCTGCAACCTTGTAACATAGATAAGAAGTTACTATTATTGCTGAGACACACCACATGGAGAACCACATTCTTCCTCACTAAGATTGGGTTGCAGCACAAATATGCTGAAGTTTAAATCTTTGGACATTGTTATCACGAGCTTTCTTGTTTTACTCATTAAGAGGTTTACCTACCATATATGCCCTTGTCAAACGATATAGTATTTGTCAGCTAATACAGAGAGAACCAATTAGGAGAAAAGAGTGCCATGTTTTTTTTTGACAGGAGAAAAGAGTGCTGTGTAACATATCAATGCAATAAGAAACAATTATAGTTTTGATTTCCTCGTCCCTCCCTTAGTAACATTTACAATTTTCCAATTTTATTAGGTACAAAATGATAAAGGAGGAAAAAAAGAGGTCATGCTGCATTATGTGGACAACAACAATCACATTGAAAAGCTGATTGAAAATTGGCATCTAATTAGTAAACCCTTTTGCCCACTGATATGACTGGTTCTTCAGAAGTAACATAAGAAATAAGTGGTTATTGGAGCAGAGGATTTGGCTGTCTGTTTTCTTAGCTTTACACATTCATGAGGTAACAAGTTCCTAAGTATTCTTCTTGCAAGCATCTGTGATTGATATTTTATTTCCATCTCTGCTTATATGTTTTCTTGTTTTTCCACTTAAGGTGGGATAATGCTTGGTTTTGGTTTTGGTCATTTTATATTCATTTGTCTTATGAACAGCATTTATACTTGTACTGATATCATCAAATATATGTAACATTTTGAGGTTCTGGTGCCATTTCCACATCAGTTATCATTATCTCTTCGTACATACCTGCACAAGTATATTATTTATGGGTTTTAAGCAGAATGTCTTTGCTTTTAATACTGTTGCATGTTGAGATCAAAGCAGAACCTGTATTTGCTCAGTCCTATAGATATTTTTTGCATGCAGATGAACAGGGAAAAGTTAATGAAGATGGCTGGTGCAGTTCGCACCGGTGGGAAGGGGACAGTGAGAAGGTATGCTTTTCCTTCTGTTAAAAGTTTTGGAAAGGGAAGTTTGCTGCATAACATGTGACTCTAACCAACATTGTAGTATCGTGTGTATCTCATGATAAGTAGTGATACAGATAGAGTTGATTCTTCAATATGATACGACCCCATATTGTGAGTGACGAGATATAGGTGTGTGTCTATTGTACTGTAAAACCTCGGTGCATATCGTGTCCGTGTGATAGGTCTGTGGGTCCATATCATAGGTGTATTGTATCTATTTTTGTTCTTTATATATATTTTCAAGAAAGATCATGATACATATCAAATATGCACTATACCCATCGTATCATTGAGCCTTTACAATATGTGTGGTGCACCCATACTTACAACAGTGACTCCAAGTCCCGTATAAATAGGTGATGGATTTCTTAGTTTTTTGAAAATTATGAAATGCACACCAGCCACATCAGAAATTCATTAAGTTCCATATTTGATTATCCATGCCAGTTGTTTTTTCACTTTTTTTCCTAGTAATTTTGTGATTTTAGGATAACATTTTGTGGGGTTACAAGAACTAGGAAAGTTCATCACTAATGATATATGCCTCTACATGCATCAACTTTTTGGCTGGCTGTTGACCATTTACATACATCCGTTGTGCAATTTTAATTCCTACCTCTAAATAGTTGTCATTATTGTTGGATTGGGGTTCACATAGCATTGTGTTTATGTAAACCAGAAAGAAGAAGGTTGTTCACAAGACAACCACTACTGATGATAAACGGCTCCAGAGCACCTTGAAGAGGATCGGAGTTAACACAATCCCAGCTATTGAGGAAGTCAACATATTTAAGGATGATATAGTTATCCAGTTTTCAAATCCAAAAGGTTCTCCCTCCCTCTCTCTCTCTCTCTCTATATATATATATATACATATATACACATGTTCACGCTGCACACACACATAAATCATACATAGCTGTTTCCTTACGTTTGTTCTTTTTTCTCCTTATATTGCAGTACAAGCCTCTATAGCTTCCAATACTTGGGTGGTTAGCGGAACACCTCAAACAAAAAGTCTCTTTCTCTCTCTCTCTCTGTGTGTATTCCTTTCCTGATAAATATCTACATGGCACTTTTTGACTTTTTTTTAAAGAAAGGATCTCAGCTGCTAAATGATTAGTGAGGTGCTTGATTCTTATGCATAATCTCTTCTTTGTGCATGATTACCAGCAACTGTCCTTGGGGTGTGACTAAGTCTATGGATGTGATCTTCTCAATTTACAAATGAACATAGAAATCTGCTTTCTCCTTGAATTTTTCGTTTTCCTGCATATTAGAATTCAGTTTTGGTAGAGCTATGATTAAATGGCAGCTGGAAGTGCCAAATGTTTCAATATTGAAAGTTATACACTAATACACATTCAGTTTAATCTATCATTGCATCTGTGTTAGCTTTGGACAATCCATGTGCATGAAAACATCACATAAATTAGGATAGCTGATGTAAGGTGCCACTCTGAAAGCTATTCGTTTAGGATTTGGTAGTCATTTCTTGGAGGATTAAGTTTTGAACCTTGTAGGAGTTGTTGAACTGCTATTCCAGCCTTTTTAGAACTTGACATCCATAACTTCTTCTGTGAATGCTACTTTTATCTCTAATCTCTTTTGGGTACCTTTTCTTGACAAAATCGTGCTTTAGTAAAGGAGACACCCGCTCTACATTGCGTTTTTTGATGATTAATGGTTTCTGTTGAGTAAGGGCGCTTTAGATAGTAATGCTAACGTTCTTTTTTTTTGCCAGAGCTACAAGATCTTTTACCTGGCATCATCAATCAGCTTGGTATGTAGCTTTCTGCTGTATGTTCCATGAATGTCTTTGTTTTTTTTCCTTTTTCCCTTTTTTTTAGCCGTTGCTGCACTTCTTCCCTTTTGAGAACTTCTTGATATACTTTGCATCTAAATGCGTTCAGGACCTGACAACCTGGACAATCTAAGGAAGCTTGCTGAGCAATTCCAGAAGCAAGAATCTGGTGCAGCTAAGCCTGGTGATGATGATGATGAGGTTCCAGAACTCGTTGCTGGACAGACATTTGAAGCTGCAGCAAACGAGGAGGCCCCAGCCTCATAGACAATCTTATTATTGTTATGCCGGCATATCACTCCCGGGGTTCTCCAGCAATGATGGATAGACCACTTCCTCCTTTCTCTTCTCTGGTCTTATGTCCTCTTTGGTTCTTTTCTTATTTGTGATCATTTGAGTAGCTTGTTTCAGTATGTTAGGTACCCTTTATGTGGCTAAGGTATAATTGATCCTTCTTTTTCTTTGCCAACATAAGACGAAAAAGGTTTCCTTTGTCAAACATGTTTCTTTAGACTTCCAAGCTTCGCAGGTCAGAGCTCGCCAAAGTGACTCACGTGGGAAATGTGAATGATCTGAACGTTGTGTGTGGTTGTAGCAAGTTTCTCTTGTTTGCTAAAGTACTGGGATTTCAGGGCATGTAAGTCTTACAGCTGAGGCTGCGTTTCGTTGAGCAAAACAAGGCGGGCCTCGTCAAACACAAGTGGCATGTCTTTTCTCATCTCCAATCATACCTGTAACCAGCTGAAGATGATCATTTCCTTCTCATGAACTTCAAATGTAGGCCATGCTCGTGATGTTCCGGCACCCTGTAGCTCTATTGGAACTAGATTCCCAATTGGTCAGACTTAGAGAGCCTTTCTATTTTACCACTGAGTAGAAATTAGGTTATGTGATGTGTATGAGATCAGGTATGTATCTTCATTTTAGAAATGCTCGGGTATCGAATTTGCTGATTTCGATTGGACTTGGATTCTTATTCCAACAGATTTCACCCCCTACGTATCTGACACCGCATTTGAAGGTTCTATTTAGTCGACGCGTTCGCCAGGAAAGCCTCGTTCCATGTATCTTTTCATTCTATTATATACACACCTACCTCTTATTTTTATAAAAATCCAATTATTGTGTTATTTAGAAGCATGAAGCTGGACTATCAGAGAGGATTGGCCTACTTTACCAATCATATATATACTTCGTGAATGGTACTGAAATTTTCATGCCATTAATCAATACAAATAACATCATGATGTTGACCTCATCTTCTTAGATACTAAGTACCAAAAGAATGCATGCTTTATTTGAAAGTAATACATGAACTTCAAGAGAGAGAGAGAGACAGACGGGGAAAACTTGGGTTGGGTTTATATTGTAGTGAATACTCAAAGATGAGCAAGCTACTTATGTGAAGCTGTCGCGCTATGCGGTGATACCAAGCAGCTGGCGCTGAGCTGCTGTACGCCAATAGACGCTTCAACTTATCTACACACCGGATGCAAGAATGGGCCAACCCGAGAGACTCCACACTCTCCAAAGCACTTCCCGTGATTCCTCTTAAATGGCAGTAGCGGAATCTGAAGTGGCCACGGTTTGTTTCTTTTGATGGACAGCTGTAGCTGATGAAATCGCCACCAACAATCATAACATTTCCTCATGATGAGCAGCAAAATAGTTTGATCAGACGTGATGATTTCATCAAACACACACACACACACACAGAGTACCGAAGCAATGCCCGTAAATGATTTCGATTTATGGTGCGCATATGCCGGTCACAACTAAATTTTTGAAGTTTGAATATCTGATCTACCTTTTTTATGCAACAAAAACATATAAATGGACCTGATCGAAAATGAAAGATCTATATGGAAAAATCTAAGAACTTGGCTTGCCTTTATGTGCGTGAAACGCAAGCAGTTTAACTTGCAAGAATGACATCTTCTGCAATGCAGAGATCGGTCCATACAGACTACCCTTCTACAGATGAAATGCAAAAAAGTTCAGGCAAAAGGAAGTTCAAACGAATCGAACAGTACGCCAAGGCCCATATGTCTCTGCCAGAACGTGAACTTAAGAAAACACATCACCCAATTTTGTTGCAGTCATCCCCATCTTCATCGTAGATATATTGATCGTCAGCGTTTGGGTTCTCTTCTGAATCCCCACATTCTTTGTCCAAGGCCAACATCTTCTTCATCGCCATTTTCAATTGCTGGGTTTCCAGACTCCGACTTCAAAGCATCTCTGCCCTGGGGATTACAGTCTGTTTCCGCACATTCTGATCTCTGAACCACGAGATTATGCGAATCTGCAACATCAGAACTCCGCTCTGGCTCTTCCATCTCTCTGCCTTCGTCTTCTTTCTTTAAGCTAGTGCTGCTTGCAGGACCCATTTCTCTCTCTCTTGACGATCAAATCGAGGGTCTTTGGACCTTCAAAGGAAAGTGAAGCACTGGTCTTTGGCCCGAACACTTCCTTAGCTTCATATTCTTTTGCTATTCTCCCCCATAGACGACATGACTCTTCACTTCTTGTCGATTTGCTGAAGTGGAATTCAGCTCCTCGAGGGTTTCAGAATTCTTTCCATTCTTGAGCTCTGGAAGGTTCTTTGGTCCAGCAAAATCCAAAGATTGCCTCTCTCCTCAACTTGGTTAACATTCCAATCTCATAAACCTTTACCTTCGATAGCAAGCGTTTCTTCTACCTTGTCACTGTGTCTTGCCTGGTATGCTCCCAACCTGCTTGGAGACAATCTTTGCCTCGTTCTGCTGGGGTGAGTTTCAGTTTCCAAGGTCAGTTTCGGTTTAGGTTTAGGCGCTGCATCTTTATTTTGCCACAAAGAAAGTTATGAGGCACTCATTGTCCGGATGTTGTGACCGTTACCGATGAGAATGCCCGCGATAGTGGTTATTCTCCAGCTTATAGTCCATCCTGCCATGATGATTTCAACTGCCAATGGTTCCTCATGCGTTAACCCTTCTCCGCTTCATGAGTATCTGACGCAAATCCTCCCCATCTTGCAGATTGTGGCTTTCTACGTCTATCACCAATCTTTCATCTTGCATGGATCGCTCCCGTCCATATTGACCTTGAGAACGGGCATATACATCATAAGAACTCGAATTATGCTCAGCATCAAACCCACCCAAAGGCTCTTCGTTGGACCCAACGTAATCAATACCTTAGGGAATCTTTCAATATCGTCATCAAGGTATTCTTCTTCTTCAGCATCACCGTCTACAAGTACATCAAAACTAGGAGAAGATTCAGCTAAGCACTCATCAGCGGCCTTGCCATTTTGCTATCGCTCATCCCGTGCCCCGGGTTGCTGGACATGAGGCTTACTGAAGGCATTTCCAGTGGGGACCAGAATAGCATCTTGTATCTGCGGCATGAACTCGCCATTCCTTTCGTTAATGGGTCTCTTATTTTAGGAACAATGCGTTCAACAGACTGAGCAAGACCACTTCTTGCATTAGGTTTCTTTCGTGGAGGTAATTGTACTGTCCATGAGGACATAAATTACCATAATACAAATACACAAAGTGAAGGTAAAACAACCACTCAGCGGTTGGAGATATATATAGAAGAAACCCTGGATCTTGATCAGTTAGTTTCCCAATACCTTTGGAAGGGATGTAAGGTTTCAACATTGAACAAAGTAGAAACTACGAGATACAATCAGCACTTTCGTGGAGAGATTCAAAGCAAAAATGATTTATTAACTGACAAAGAAGTTGAAACTGTACCGTTGTTGTGGTTACCTCCCACGCGTACATCTTAACACATCAACTCATTTCTTCTAGGTTGAGACAGTGAGATTACTACCATCACTGCATAAGGTAATAAGGAAAAAGACAACATTCCAGATGTAAGAAACGTCCACTGTTCCTCTTGGCACTCTACCAAACCAAATCGCTTGAATTATATATTTGCTAAATAACTAAAGAGAAGAGACAATTAACTGAAACGTCCAAAAAAGCAATAATTTATACTTAATATTGGCATGAAGTAAAATAAATTCAAAGCTCCAACACATATATCTTATCCTCATTAGGAGGAAAAGAAGAAATCCAAAATGGAAGATGTAGATGTCTTAGCGAATGAAATTGCTCACAGAAGCAGGGCAATAGCTTTCTGAGACGCCCATTTTCTTTATGGTCTATCATCATGCTCAGTTGGAGGAAGTCCTGAGGGCTCAAGGAGGTTCCTAACCGATCAAGAATGTAGAGGACCAGAACGTGGCCATCTCAAGTTGGCTGACATGCAATAGGCAAATCTTCACTTCCCTTCCATAACTTCCATGAATCAAGGAACAGAACATCAACATTCCAGGTATCAGGCATCTGGATACAGTTTTTGGCACTCGCAAGTTAACAAACTAAAACTTATGGGTAACATATTTTCCTACATGGCTAAATAGCAATCAACTGAAATACAACAACAACAACAAACCTTTTCTCATACTAGATGGGGTTGAATACAAAGCCCTATCATGTGCTATGCTACCAGTTAACTCAATATTCCAACACTTTTCGTCCTCTTCCTCTTTTAACATTTTCACAATCTAGTTTTTCATATCTTCTTACGGGAACGTCCTTTGGTATCTTTCTACATTATACATGTCCAAACCATCTTAAACGATTTTCCAATAAACTCAAATGTCCGAAATAAAATAGTTTGCACTAAATTACAAAGAAAACTCAAATAAATCAATTCAAATATCCACCACATACTCATCTTGTCGTAGGAAGAAGAAGATCTTAGCGAACACATTGATCACAGAACCAGAGCAATGACTCTCTCAGATGCCCATTTTCTTTATTGGTCCACCACTGTAAAGGAACTGGGAGGAACTCTTGAGGGCTTAAGTGGTTTTCTCGCCGTTGAAGAATCTTCCAAGGACCTAAATTTGCCTATCTCAACCAGGCAAAATATATCATTGTTGTTTGACGCGTATCGTATCGTGTATCGTTTTAGTTCATGATACGGGCATATCGTATCATACTTTAATATTAAAAAATTAGTAAAAATCTAAAAAATCATAAAAATTAGAAAAAAAATCCAAAAAAAATCAGGAAAAAATAGAAAAAACATGACAACTGAAAGAATTCGTATAATGCAAAGTTTAGTACATATTGATCATTCACTGTTGAACAATTAAAAAAATACATATTTTGAAACAAAAAATGAAATACATTTACATTTACATTTTGTAATCTGGATCATCAACTAAATAATCTTTATCTTCTCCTTGTTGAAGATTCTCACCACTTTCTGTTTTAAAATCAAAATCTTTGTTTCCTTGAGGTTGCACTCCTTTCAAATTAATCTATGCAATGTCTTCTTTGGTTAGGAGTGCATTTTCTTTGTTATCTTCTATAATCCAATCCTCTAATATATTAAAATTAACAAAATGCTATCTTTGTACATGTAGTTGGCACATTTACTCATTTTCATATGTGAGCAAAACGATGAGATCCATTTCTTTGATTATTGAGTCTATGACACTCCATTGATGTGATATTGTTACTTGATGATATCCTCTTTTTCTCTTACTGGAGACTATATTTTTAACTAATGCTTGAAGTGGTTTGAAACAGAAGGATGATGGATTGATGTTGTGGGTCAAAATCATGTCACCTGATTACTTCTGATTTCACTTTCGAGGTTGAGCTAATCCTCACACACGCTGGTCATGTTCAACTCAATGGAAGTTGTGTAAGGTGAACCCTAAAATAGTGAAGCTGTGAAATGCCCACTCAATGAACTGAGACAACCAAATTGTTTTTCATTGTTTGTGATTTTATGAAATTAGAAATTGGGAGAAATGATTTTGTCACAATTGTTATTTGTTAATAAATTATTTTATTCAATAAAATTCTTATAAACTAACCTGAATTTACATGTTACACGTATGCAAAAATAAGCATACGGGAGGATGCCTTAGGGAGAAGTGAAGAGAGGTGAATATAGGCCAAAAACCTCCAAAAAAAAAAGGAATTTTTTAAATTTTTTTTGGCCGTACATATGTACCGTATCGATACGTATCACACCATACCATATGATATGATACAATATGAATAACACTGAAATATATATATATATATATATATATATATATATATATATATATATATATATATATATATATATATATATATATATATATATATATATCTTCACCTTCCTTTGGAACACTTGGTGGAAGTCTAATACTCCGATGGCAATTACTTATCTGAATCAACAGAAAGAATACTAAACCACCTCTCTAATGTTGTACCCTAATCCATTTGGCAGAACTTCACTCCCAAGACGTAGACAATAATTTAGTAGATTGGAAACATATTCAGATAACAGGAGGAAATTAACATCACAGCAAATGCTCTTTACCAATAAAAAGCTTGAGGAAAACAGGATTATGAAGCTGAATCACAGGAATAGGACAAGTCCTGCTCAAATCAATCATGCCGAATCCATACATGGAGTTGGATTCGATCAATACGACTACTGACATGGCGAAACCAAGAGTACTGTCAAGACGAGGGCTCAGGTTTCGGCTAACCTGAACTCTGGTGCTTTGAAAATTTGGAATTTAACAACAACCAACATTACAACAAACGTCCAGCAAGGTTACAAATATCTTGATACCAAAGAGTCAAAGACAATGACAAAACCTTCACCAAAAAAAAGCACGCAAGAGCGCGTATAATGAAGATGACGGAGGAGGTACTGTAGAAAACAACCAACAGTCAGAGAGATAAAAAGACCCATGATGCCTATGGGAAGATGAAACAAACAAGAAACTGTAAAAACTTATTCCAAGGAAAACCAGCATCCACACAAAAATAGTCGGGGACTAATCAAGCAATAATCCCATGAACCCAGCAACAAGGAGAAGACGGATACCCAGTTTGAAAGATTAAACTACCGAGCAGTAGAAAAAATCAATTCCGAGAGACACCTACCTCACACAATAATATTGGACAACCAATTCCAAAAGCCTAAAAATTTAGCAACAGGAAACCAATTGAACAAACAAGCAGAAGGTGCGATGAAACGCAATAATATACGTACGTAGGAAAAATAAGCAATTGAACCTAAATCGGGACCTTGATGCACGTTAAACCCAAGAAAGTAGACACAATCCGTGTTTTTCTTCTGAACTTCCTCCTCCAGAACGGATAGTGTGTTGGAATGCGAGAAGTCCCCGCCGAGAGAGGGAAAAAGAAAGAGAGAGAGAGAGAGAGAATCCTTTCTCCCACTAAGGAAGAGAAGTTTCAGGATAACAAAAGGGGAATAGTGGGGAGGGCAGAGAGAAGACTAGCGAAGCCAAGAGGGTCGCCTACTGATATGGGGAAGATCTGACGGTGGTATAAAGGAGGGAAAGTTTTTCCTTCCCCTGGACGCTTGAAGCCGAAGACGCAGGACAGCTCATCGACCTGCAAACGGGCCTGAGCCGATGTTTTGAATGAATTGAAGCCAGCCGTACGCGGAGTTAATATGGCAACACATGTACTGCCATATTTGTTACCTACTTACTGCAAGGAATAAACTAAACTTACGTACATATCTTGATCTTATCCTCACAAGTACCTTGTTGTTGTGGAGGGCGACACATGAAATCTCTCCCTCCCTCTCTCTCTCTCTCTCTCTCTCTCTCTCTCTCTATATATATATATATATATATATATATATATATAAAGGCCCCATTACGATAAATGTAGGTGCGATCTATAATTATTGAACACAAATATATATATATATATATATACAAGAGATCAAATTTGGTGAACGGTGTAATTTAAACTATTCGATCAAAAGATAGCATCACTCATATATAAATTAAAAAGAAAAAATATATGTATATATCTTTTGCTTTTGAAATTATCTTTTTAAAATCCAAATTGTAACTTAGGTCCACTAGTGTACCACTTGTATATAGTGCAGTAAATTCCTACTTTCTATAAATATATATATGTACGAGTGATTGGACTCTACCCACTCTCATTTATTTTGCCTTATATTTGTTTTTCGGGAGCATGAGAATAAAAGTATTGTGTTTCACTTTTCAAAATGTCAAAGATGAGCATGAGAATAAAAGTTTAATTACTCTAATGTTATCCAAAATCAATCACTAAGCATGTCAAAGATGAGCAAGATATAGTTTTCATATACTATAAGAGCTTTTCGATTAAACTAATTCTGAGGCCTTGGTCGATAGTACTATACTTAAAATATACACGTGAAATATAATCAATCGAATTGGAGAATCGTTCCATACCTTCATAAGCGCCATCTAGGATCCGAGGAGATGAGAGAACTCGATGTCTGAATCCCACACAAGCATGGCTGTGTGAAGCATTTGGATTCCATCGCTCATGCGATTATATCCTTTCGGCCGAAACAAGGGTAAAGATGAGGTTCTTGAGTTGAAGGTCGATTTTGACTGCAGACAAACTATAACGCTCCTGTTTGTATCTGATAGAAGGCCTGCGTAGCTCTAGTTTGTTAGTTGAAAATAAAGTATCGCAAATCATTTTCAATTTCAATGTGGTAATATTTGCTTAAGCAACCATCAGCGTGTATAAAAACACCATTGACAACTAAGCCATCTAGGGGGTACAATCGAGCCAAGCCGAGCTCGAGTACGAGCAAGTTTGTTTCAACTCCTTGCTAAACTCATTTAAGCTCGGTGCTGCAAAGATTAACTCAATTAAACTTGACTGGAGAACAAGCTCACTGACTCGAAGTTGTGTGTGTGTTTGCAGCTCGATCAGTACGACAAGCTTCTCAAGTAGAATATTGGCGCCTTGAGCTCTGCTCGCAAGTAGTTCGTGAGCTGCTTGGCTCAGATTTCGGTCCTATTCGAACTACACGAGCGTGAAATTTACGTTTGCTCGTCTCAGAGGAGAAATTATAGTTACTATGTGGGCCCCACCCTACCAAGAAACGAAAGGAAGCGTCCGAGTCACGAGCCAACTCGCATCTCGAAGCGTCACCTGAGATGCAATCTCAACCATCCATCGGGGGTTTCGGTTGGGGAGTAGGGGCAGGAGAGTCCCCAACTGCCTTGTCACATCGGACGGATGGGAGGATCGAACGGACAGAAAATCCACGATGATCCGATGATGGGACCCACGATGGAGCTGACTCCTCCGACTTTTGCACGTCATTTTTTTATGCGGTGGCCGAAATTTCCTTACTCGGAACCTTTTCCGACCCGACGGTTAGTGATGCTTTGAGGGAATTTACAAGGAATAGAGAGCGTCAATGGATATATGACGTCATCCGGGTTTGGACAGGGTATATAACGAGGGGTCGGAGGGGTCGCTTTCTGCAGAGCAGGGAGAGGAGAGTACCGGGGAGTGCTTTGCTGCTTGCTTCAGAGGAGTCAATCTTTTATCTCAGAGGACTCTTTACCGTAGATACTCTCTCTCTCTCTCTCTCTGTGCGTGTGTATGGAAGGCTCCGGGCTGGATTTCTGGCGAGGTGTGGGGCGATGATTTTTGGCTGGCCGACGGTGATCCGCTGTAGGCGTTCTCCTATCATCATCATTACCATCGTCTTCGTTGTTATCGTTCTTCTTCTTCTTATTTTGCTTTCTCTTTCTCCATATCTTGTGCTTTCTTCTTTGTCTAGTGATTCTTTCCGCGTTTCCCTTTCAGGATGTGGGGTTGCCAGCTTTTGGTGTGTTTTGTCCCTTTTTTCTCCCTTCTCCATCTTCTTCTTCTCTAACAGATTTAGTAAAGGGTAAAGATGCTTGATTTCCGTGCATCTCTCTAGGGTTTTCGTATTTTATTAGGAAGCGTTTATCAGTATGCTGTCTGGTTGTATATTTCGATGGATATCGGATAATAGATGTCACTTCAATGTGTTTTCCTCTCAATTTGCCTCGTTTTCGTAGAAAATGGAGCGAAATGAGGTCTTCCTAAAACATTTTATTTTCACGGACTTGACCTTTTCACTTTTCTACAGAATTACAAAGATCAATTTAATCTTTCTCTGTTTTCGCATCTCTTCATCTTAGTTTCTGACGCTAGTAACTCAGAAAAGAAAAGCTTTGTGTATTCGACCAAGTGTTTCATTTCAAGTAAGTTGCTACCTTCGATCGCATCTGGATTTTTATGGCTCTGTATAGAAAGCAATGAAGAAACATGACTTTTGAGGTCGAGCATATCCCGTTGGGATTTCGCTTTTCCGTTTCCTTGGATCTTGACACAAGCAATCGATATGCATCTTCTTGTTTGTCTGGTGGAGGGTATTTTCCGATTTCTTTCTTTACTTTTTCGTTTTTATTCGAGTTCACCTCCAGCAATTTAAGAGGCTTCCTTCCTGAGCGTGTTTGAACGCAAAGGACAATGAAGACGAAAAGAAAAACGGATCTGCTTACTGATTCACGAAAAGAACGGGATTTAAATGTCTTTATATTTTTCATCATTTGGTTGATCTGATATATTCTATCTGAAATCGTTCACTTTTGTTCTTTCTTAACTTCTGGAGAAAAGGATAGCCACCGAAACCAAAAGAAGAGGGACTGAGAATGCAGAAAGTGACGGAGAGGAGGAGGTTTTCCTGTTTGGCGTGGTTGAGTCTTCTCCTGGATGGACGCCTCTGAGTTAGACGAAGAAGAGACAGAGGAGATGGAGAAGAATCGCGAACGAAAGCGTATGAACGGCGCCAAGAATCCTCTGAGACGACGGCTTTCTGCAACATCTAGATTGAAACTTGGCTTGGGTAAGTTGATTTCTTCCGCGCTTATGAACGGCTCTAGCCACGAACACCATATACGCACGCACACAGAGAGTGGTGGCGTTCGAAGAGAAAGAGTGACAACAAAAGAAGAAAGAGAGTACAACAGAAATAGGGAGAATCTGCTCTCTCTCTCTCTCTCTCTCTCTCTCTCTCAAACCGTCTAACGTGTCTGTTATGGGAATAGAGAAAAAAGAGGTAATCTGTGAAAAGGAGAAGCAAATGGTTGTTGTGTCCGATTTGCCCCCGGAATTCTCCGCCGAGTGCCCAAGACTGCCCTCTCCTCTCTCTCTCTCTCAGTTTATATATTATGAACGATTGGTTGGTCTATTCTAATTTCTATTACCTTGCCAATGCAACACACACTAATGAAAGAAAGAAGTGCAAAGAAAATCGGGCAAATAATGAAGCAAACAGAATTAGCTTTCAAAGTCATGTAATTAAAGCACCAAGTTACACCGTATTACCTTGTTGTATAAACTCCTGCAGCAACAGCAGTGGCTCCTCCTACAGCAACCCTTAATGTACTGCGATCTGTCAGCAATGCCTTAAAACCACCTGGGAAAGATTGAAACCTCGAATGAAGAATACAAAAAGGAAGAATAAACAGATCTTATCTACATGTCACGTATTAACAGGTGCCGTACATAGGTCAACTTCAACATGAATACAGATACCATGTCTGACTCGACACTAATTTTTAGAACTTTGAGATAAAAACTTCATCTAATATTGTTGCAGTGCATTACTTGGAGAAATGCTTGCTTTTGAAGCTCCATTCTTTTATTTCATTGACATAAATCATGTGGAGGGTCATCAAAAGGTTGGCGTTCCATAATGTCACACAAAGTTTATTACCCCCCGAGTACTTTGTGTTTACCAACCTGTCCTTCAACAGAGGGACGCCAGAAAGGAGGAAAGCGGACAAGAAAAACACCCACAAAAGAAAAAGAAAAAAGACGGAGATTTTGTATATTTTTCTCACTTCCTGGTGCTGGTTTTTGTTCATCTTTTATTATGAAAGTACTGGAAATAAGGCCTACAGGCACAGGCTCTTCTAGTCTCACAAAAAGAAGAAAGAAGGTTATGTCTAAGAAGGATTGGTTACTGACTTGTGCCGCGTCACCTCCATTTTTTCTTCCAAATTGGTATGGTTGTTCTGGACGCCAGCTTTTGGGGATTTCTGGGCTCACCTTGGGGGTCTGTCGGAGCGGACAGTTGTCCCTTGCGTTATCAATGTCAAACAAGCAGCAGGCATACCCGACTTTTTCTGATGCTATCAAGTGTTACTGCGAATGCCATGGCGGGGCATTTCAGTAACTTGAACGTCCCTCGCAAAAGGGAGGGCGTGATATTATAGTAGAACTTTGGTATTTCTTCTCGCCTGGCGAACTTAAGGTGAAACGGACATAGCGCGTATGAGTTACCTCCGTATCTTTTGTTGGCCTTTTCTTTTTTCGTCTCTTGCTTTCTGTTCGTGACCGATATACGGAGCCATTTTCTTCTTGTCCTATCAGTCTGTTTATCGTTGCTTACTCTCTCTCTCTCTCTCTCTCCATAGTCCGCGATGGAGTGGTTGCAGATTTTGCGGACGAAGCTAAGAAACTGAAAAGGCAGGAGGAAGACAACGAGGACAAGTTGGTGGTTGCTAGGGAAGAAGAGGAGGGTAATGGTCAACAAACCGGTGTGCCTGGCGCGGACCACGAGGACGACACGGTGGAGAAGAGCGGAAGGGGCGAGATGGGGGACGGCTCTGAGGGCGAAGAGGCTACACAACCACTCAAGCGGGTGGACAAGACCCACAATCACGGAAAGGTGAGACTGTTCGCTCTCTCTCTCTCTCTCATAGTTTATTTGGCCTTATTATTTGCCGTGGATTTGGGCGAGCCACCGCTTTTTGTTTACGAGGATTATGCTCGCCGTGCTTTCAATTCTTGTTATCTTCGGAATACAGTTATTTACGCTGTTTGGCATTTGACTTATTTCTTGTTTTTTTATGATTGTATTTCTTAGATATCGGATGATTGCAGTCCGGTCGATCCCGCTACTGTGCCTCGGAAATTGCGATCTGGTAAGTGTTTTTTAGTCTTCCAAAAGAAAACAACTATCTTGAGTTTCAAGCATCCGTCAACCTACTTTGCTCGTTCCTCTCTGTCTAGCGGGTGGATGAAGATATTGGTGTATTCATTACCTCAGTTACGAGAAGATTGTTTTCTCGTGAGATGTTAATATGATGCCTAAATTGATGGGAGTTTCCTCGGCTCCCTTTCTGGAGTAATTGGTAGATGAGCCTCAAAGTGATCCTCAGGCAGAAAGGATCGCTGAACAGGGAAAAGATAAAGAAAAGGAGAAAAAGAAAGAAACCGTATGTAATCGAATGATGATACTACCCTTCAACAAGCTGGGATTTGCCACTTATCCTTTCTAAGATGCTGTCACTTCATGTACGTCCTATCGTGAGATGAAACTCGAGGAGTCTTGTTCTATTTGAGTGGTTTTCTTATCCTCATTTCCAACACCAACTTCCTCTATAGGTTCATTGTTTGGACTTGGCCTTTTTCCAAGGGGACCTGTTTTTGCGTCCTATCGTGAGATGAAACTCGAGTAGTCTTGTTGTTCTGTTTGAGTGGTTTTCTTATCCTCATTTCCTGCAACTTCCTCTAAAGGTGGTTCATTGTTTGGAATTGTTATTTTCCATTTGATTCTGTGTTATTTTGGCCTTTTTCCAATGGGACCTGTTTTCTGCTTCAAATACATGGAAAACGAAGATTTTCTTGAGACATGCTAGAGCTACTGTGGTTTTCCGAAGACATGCTCTACTTTTATATTACTCCCGTCTGGGTATTTATTTGTTATTGTTTCTTTTGACGATTGGCTCATACATAACTCGCAGCTATGAACAAGCGGAACCGCGAATCAATTTCGCCACCAATGCCTGAATTAAAGAAACTCAATGCTTCCAACGGGAGTAAGGTGACACCTGTGGCACATCTGAACGGCGTCAAGAAATCTAAGCAAGGCTTGGTGCGTATCACTGGATATATTTAATTTCTCTTGAGAGTGATTGTTGTTTCTAATGACCTTGGTATTCAACTTTTTTTTTGCAGAAGCAGGCAAATGCGGCTGACAGATCTGTAAAGAAAGCAGCCTCTATGGCTGTCACGAAAACTGAGGAAGAAGTAGCAGAAGCCTTGTATGACTTGTCAAGAATAATTACTAACAGGTCTCTTACAAGCCAAACTGATACGAAGATAGAAGGAGCAAAGCTGTTCTCTTTACCAGAAGAAAGGGCTGGTACATTTCCTTCTGATTTTCCTGCTGAAGGTCGCATTGCATTCGGAGCTCTTTCGCCTTACTAGGTTGCTCTGAGATAAACTTTGTTGTGTTTTTTGCGCAGCTTCTAGCAATAAAAACCCAGAGATTTGTGAAGCAGCTGGGGATGATATGTCGAGAAGTTCCGGTGAAGTTCAAACTTCTTTACTTACTGATGGTTTTCCTTATGTTGAAAAGCTTGATCTGGAGTGCAATGCTCGGACAGACTTACGCAACAATCTTCTCTTCAAGGAGGACTCATCAGCCTCACCATTAACTGACGTTTCGAACACGCTGGTCCCTCCATGTGGTCTAGTAAACGCTGACAAGGGGTGGGTGATTTTTGTATATCCTTTATTTTATTTTGCTCCCTTTTGCGGGAAACCAGCCATGGAAGTGGTTGTGATCCTGCAATTTGACCCTCTCTTATTTCAGAATAACTCCAATGGCCATCTTGGATTTACTTCCATTGCGTGAGGCCGAGAAAGGAGATCTGCAGGTTTGCGCCTCTATTTGCTGTTAAAACCATGTGACTCTCCCGCGGTTCACCTATGCAATATTGATGTTTGCCCTAGATAACTCACTGACTTGAATTTCTGCAGCCTGAAATCGTCGCTGCCCAAAAGGAGGAGCCCAGTAAAGAAAACTCGGACAAAAGTGCGTCTATCGGAAATTCAGGAGGTAATGCAGTAGAGCTGTCCTCATTATCTGAATTCGTGTCATCCTATTCGCGTGCAGCTTATAACTTTCTGTATCAATGTTCAATTTAGGCGCTTGTCCAGTTCTAAGGCATAGCAATCGCATGACAAATGGTTCTTACAGTCCTTTGGATTTATCAAGGTAATCCTTTACGTTATTCTGTTATTCTCTGGTTTGCATTAGTAATTCAGGTTTGTGTTTTCAATTGTGTCTTCTTTTTTCCCTCTCAGACCAGTTTCAAATAAAGCTTCAACGCCGCAAGAGAACACCATAGATGGAACAAAATCCTGTTTTCACTTGGATTTATCCGAGTAAACAAACATATATCTGCTTTCATTAGATTTTCTTTTGTTAGTGGTTTATATCTTTCTTCTCACTTCACATGTTTGGTTCTTAGACCACCTTCAACGAAAATCGAAACATGGCAAGACTCCAATGCGAATGTAACAGTATCTGCTTCTACTGGAAAGGTGATCATAACTTCTCTACCATCCTTCACATATTGGGTTTTAGCATTTATTGCAAATATCGGTGCGAATATCTTGGTTTTTGAGAAACTAGCAAGTGTTTGTATTTTCGTAGTCCAAATTTAGCAAGAATTATCACAGTATGGCATGGAGATCTGTTGATTGTGTTGGGCCAACAGCTCGTTACTTCAACAACACTCACTAGGAAAATATGAAACATGACTGCCGTTTTCTTTTTGTTAGATGGAATGTTTTGCATGTTCTATGATTTCATTTCCTCAAAATCTCAAACTATTACTTTGCGTCTGTTGATTGAATTTATTGGTGCAGCCTCTGGATCAAAGAAAGCCGTCATGGAAACGATGTGCTGCCCACGTGCATCTAAGCCATTTTATACATGGCCGTAAAAATGTCGGGAAGGCTCCCAGATGGGCAACTCAAACTAGCCAACCACCAGAGCTGACTGAAGTTGCCAAGGCAGCTGGTGGCTGCTCCATTTACAAAGACAGCAGCTCTTCCACTTTGACAGCAGATTCCACTGCGGGAAGGAACCCACAGGTTGCATGCCAGCAACTGCTGCAAGAGAAAATGCCGGTGCAAGGTCATGGCTGTTCCCAGGAGGCCCAGGTCAAACCCTCTCGTTCTTCTTGCTTTCTTTTGCTTCTTTTCCTTTTCGGTCTTTTATTACGTGTAGCCTTTCCTTCCTCTCCATTTTAATGGTTAAGCCCTTCAAACAAGGATTGCGTACTTTTCTGGTGTAAATTGTTTTATGGTGACTAAAACCTTCCTAAGTTAAATGTTTTGATCCTTGTAGGGTATCGACTTCTCGTCACTGTCATCCGGCGGTGGTGATGGAGCTAATTATAGAAAGCTAAGCAGCGAAAAGAGTGTAGAACATACTGGTCCTTTAAACTCTTCTTTCGTTCAATCTGCTCAGCATCAGTCTGTTTTGCCCTTCTCCATCCAGGCCGCACGGCTTCCCACCTCTTACACTGGCCAGCAACTATCAGCACCCGGAGCTGCCCAACAGGTCCGTCAATGTCTTTCGTGTGCTCTGGTACTGCCCAATGAGATCTTTTTGTTTCTGAAGTCTTGACGATGGGATGTCGTGTAGGCGCAGGTACAGTTGCAGATGCAGATGCAGATGCCACAGTATTTGGCCAATCCTTTCCTCAACCCCCATTTTGCTGCTGCAGCGGTCGCGGTCGCCGGAGCAACAACTCCAGCAGGTAAGCAACAGCAGCAGCAACTCTGGGCATCTCAGATGACACAATACCATCAGTCAACACAATTTCCCAAATGGGAAAATGGGAGAAGTGACACTGCCTCTCTTCTCCCATGTAGCCAGTCTGGTTCTTTGGTGGACCGCATGAACTCGGCTTATGCTCATAGTCCTCAGCTCTTCCCCGTAGCGTCATCGAGAAATAAAAATCCGCAGCAGCTGCAGCGACAATTCTTTTGTACGGACGCCCTCTCGCAACTCCAGCTTCTAAGTAATGGTGATCGAATGTGAAATGTTATGCTCGGTTGAAAGTCCTAGGCCTCACCATCCCCTCGGACATGAATTCCATGTGCTCCGAGGATGACAGGGAGCATGCTCTCATCTCATGATCTTAGTTTCACTGGTTTTCAATATTGGTTGTGTTGAAATTAGCACTGTACGGATAGACGCTTGAAAGAAAAATATGTAGAACATATTTCACCAAAACCGGTCTCACATGAACGATGTAAATCCGATTTTGTAATGGGCTCCACATGGGATGGGTTTACGAGTTCCTATGAAGAAAAGAACCAATACTGGACCGATGTCCGGTAGCCATCATCTTCGTTTCGTTAATTCTGGGCTTTAGACGATCCGCTATCCAAAGATGCGGATGCGTGTTCATATTTTTCAAGTCGTCTAAAATGGTCGGCATACTCGGTGAGGCAGCCAAATGGAGTCCCGGGTGGGGTCTCGTAAATTGCATTGTGAACACAGAAGGCAGGAGTCAAAAGCGTAAGAAGAGATGATAGAAAACGTTTAACCTTTTTAAGCAATGTTGATATGGGACTCAATTTGGCTGTCTCACCGTTTATGGCGGGTCTTAGACAATCAATGTTTGATTCTTTTTGGACGTTTTGTTTGGGTGCCCAATATTTTCTTGATTAGCAGTGCGCTGCCTCCGGTCAACAGCGTAGCGTAAAGATTAGCCCAACATCACAAACCGGTTTCTGAAGCGTACGGTCTGAATATGAAAGCGTACGGAAAGGTGATGAATTTTGTCTCTACCTATCTAAGGTTTCGTATCGTATTAATATCTTCCGAGTACTTTCAACAGTTAACCTACCATCGAAAGGGTGATGGAGATCAAGAGGCCTATACCTGGGAATACTTGCGGCATGTGATAGTGAAAGTCCTCAGAGGGAGCCAATGTCGATCTTCCCACGTTCTACCCATATACGACAGGCAATAAACAAGAAAATTGCAAGTCACTTCCAAAGAGTAATAATATACGTCTTAATCATGTAGGCAACAGAGTTTTCATGTTATTTTCCAGCATAGATGACATCAATAGGCTGGACCTTTTACGTATAAACTGTATGGAAAGAAGTTTTCCGGGATCGAAAATAGAACCACAGTTCCAGCACCATCATAATAAAAGGGTATAAGCACCAACATTACGAGTCTTAACAGCATGAGTAATGCACTCAAGTACAAATTAATAAAAGAATGGCATTACAAAAGCATAACCACATCCCCAATCTGTTTTATTTTGGTAGCCATGCCTGCGACCCAATGATCCTAAACGCACAACGTTACACCTGATTCTTATCCTCCAAAACCAAAAGGACGGAAAGCAAAACGGATATACCACAAAATCGATTTTTGGTTAAAAAGCAACATTAAAGGACAATCACGGCCGAAGACCAGCCATATATGCAGTTCGCAGTACAAACTAACTATTTCTTTTATCGCTAGAAGCCCTTTCTAACGTGGGCCCGAGTAAGGAAGGATACGACCACCAAAGAGTACAAGCTCATCAGACAGCTACAACACCCACACAATTAACCCAATTTGGACAAATTTGGTCACAGGATTATTCCCCTGACCAATATTCTTGATGCCAATATCCACCAGTATGATTATTCATCATCTATGGACACAAAGCATTTAGATGTAGCGGTTTCTTTAGTTTCAATTTTGGTAAAAGCTTTGCTATTACATGCCACCAAGATCTGGATATTGAAATCAAAATAAGATCTAGTCCTCTTTCATAGGATCTGGTTTGGTATATTGATGTCAGTCATTATTAGTGATGAAATTTGCGATCAAATTTGCCTGTATGAAACCAGATATGTGCCAATTAAGGAGTGCTCTTAATTGTCTAACACCCATGCGCCAACACCGTAAAAAATTCAAGTACTTATACAGGATTGGAATTTGGAAGGAAATCTTCTTCAAGACAAACAGGCCCTGCAGAACATATATCCTGCTGACCACAATTTTCCAAGTACCCGTATGCATGAGCCAATTTGAATACGAGGAAAAGTACCTTTATAAGGAACATTCCAACACCAATCCAATATCAAGTACTATGGCACGCACAACACACACGAGAGAGAGAGAGATTACAAAACCTCGGTTATTCTAGCTATCAGTTCCAAAAAAGCAACTTTTATACACACACAAAGAACTAAAACCAAAGAGTCAACAAGAGAATGATTTTATATCATATTACCTTATTACTATAAGCTATATCATTGGAAGAAGATTTAAATGTGTATACTACTGCACACAATGACAACATATACTCTACTGGAACTGTACGCAAATTTGTGGATTCCTAAGGAAATCGCTATGAAGCAAGTGATATCATTCCTCTCAAGAAAAGAAGCTCATTTTCAAAATTCTAAGTGGCATTAAAAGATTATCAAATTCACCTCAAAAAAATCAGACGGTGAATTTGCTCCCATGAATGCCAGTTCCACTTACAACAGGAACAGAATGGATGGCAGGAAAGGGTTGTGAGATAGGAAAATGGTTTGGCATCAGAAGAGGCTGGTGGATGCCAGGCGTAAATGGTGGAGCCACACACAACTGCACTGGTTGGGCTGCTGTTCCTGAGGTAAAAAAATAATACATGTTTAAAAGGTTGGTACAAACAAAAAACAACCGAACCACACAACAATGGTGCAAATGTTGGTTTAAGAATGTTTGTGCTTGTTGTTTACTATGACTCTGTCCATCGCCTTCACATATCTGATCCTAAGCTTGCACCTTTTACTAAGAACAAGTATCTTTCTAGCACTAGTGTACTGGATCCTGCCAGGAGTCCAATGGTTGAGCGTATTTGGAGAACAGTCTATGCAAGACACTTCCTAGGAAGTCCTTGTGGTACCCCATGTAACACACCCCACCTAGGTGGGAGAAGGCTAGGTTAGTTTGCCAATGATCAGTTTCTACAAGTTTCAGATATTGGTAAAAACACCCAACTTTTGCATGTTAATCAAAATCAGATCTAACTCACTCAACTGGAATTGCATTAAATCACATTTGAGTCATTTAGTAAGCTTGGGTACATGTTCTGAACGTGTATGAGAAAAATTAGTTGTGTTTTCTTTAATCATGAACAATCTGAATGTACTTCTGAAGATTACATGGATAGCAAAACAGAAACTTTAACATGAAAACATGGTTAAAAAAGCATATTCACTAGCATGTTTTTTGTGGCGATGCAGAGAAGCTATTTTTAATTGTGCAAGCGTACCATGATGCTTTGGCAGAACAGACTGGTGAATATTCAACATAGGGCGCACCAACCCCTGTGGGAATGAAGAAACACCATGAACTGAATCCTGCAACACATACAAGAGTCATAAGATATAAACTCCAAAGTGCATCGTATACAATTCAAGCTGACTACTTTTGGATCGATTGGAGATAAAGATATTACTTAACTATATAAAAATATATTCAGCTTATTCATCGACAAAACCTTATATTCATACTAAAATCGCAGAGCACTAATATTTCTAACCAAATTTGGGTTAGCTTTTATTTTGACATGTCATAACAATCTTTAACTGAGTTGCCTCTACACTCCTAGATAGCTTGTCCATTTTTGGCCAGCTGGAACATCCATACAATACATACCTAAAAAAATTTCTATGGTGTAAGCTGCAGTTATGCATTCATTACAAAGTAGATATCTGGAATGCCAAATAGCCTTTTTTGACTTTCATCTTCCAAATTGCCTGGAAATTTGCCATCTAAAGTTCAAAATTTTTGTAAGTTATTCTCCCAACATACAAGTATAGGAAAAGGCTTAGTTGTTGTAGTTGTAGTTGTAGTTGTTGTTGATTCTCCCAACATAATCTGTTGAACCATGTCTAACTTATTCCGACATTTACAAAACTGTAAGCCACATCTTGCCATCCTAAGAATCAAACTTTTGTGGTAAGAACTCATAAAACTATACACTGTAGTAAGTAGACCATAAAAGCACATCCACACACTAGATCTAAAAATTTGGTGGCTATCTTCGCAAACATGTAAGACCTTGCTCATCAAGTAATTAGAAGACATGAACTGGCAACCGTGACAGTGAAATTGTTAATTTCCCCTCATGGGTGGAAGAAAAAAAATCCTATTTTTTCTTTTCTTTTGCCCACTTGTTTTGCATTGTCTTTCTTGATACATGTTTCTTCCTCTACATCATTTGACAGTAAGAAGGGGTACAAAACTTACATTTTAATTTGGCTTGTTAGACACTCAAACCCATGATGAACACTAGCATTTAAAATATTGCCCAGGAAATGAACTGCACTGTTACAAAGAGGTGGATATAGCTCGACCAACCACGTCATCCTACCTGAGAAAAGGATGGCATGTAAACCACTTGTCCCAATCTGCTAACCATTACCTGCAGAACAGCAGAGGCAGAAAATATATACAGCATGAAAGGTGCATTTAACCCAGCACTAAGCATCCATGTCATTTGCAAATGGAAGGAATGACATAAAAAGACCCAGAGACTGGCAAATAAGAAGAAAAGATTGAACCCTTGCTAAAAATAAGATATGCGCTTTTCAGGAGATACCGTTTGATTGCTTGGGTGAACATATGCAGCACCAGCTTGAGGAGGCACGTATTGACCTATATACCTAATTGGTTGTGGCCTGCTAACCATGTGCCCAAACATCTAAATGCAAAAGAAAAACTCATTCAGCTTAAATGGAATCAGAATTAAGACCCTAATGTATACCAAGAACAGCACTTACTGGTAATTAATTACTAAAAGAATGAATAATAAAGAATTAACAAGGAAACTAATTTTTCTAAACATAATGAGAAAATACAGCAGGAAGGGGCCTTACCACCAAAAAAAACTCAAGAAATAAGACCAGAAAGTTTACAAATTCTTATGAGAACACACTCTATTCCTGAGAAGAAGAAACAACTTCCACAGTACATGAATTGCAATATTAAGTATGATATTGGTAAGTACAATATGGTGGCATTGCCATTTGATGTGCTGCAAGTTGATACAGCATAACACCAAATTTCTAGATAAATGTGTTTATCAGTCAGTGCTGGCATATAAAACATTTGTTTTTTCGTTCATTAAAGTTCACCAAAGGACATGAACACATTCAACAAACACAAACTAATTTTAATTGTTCATCATGAAAAAGAGCAAAGGACTAAATAATGATCATCCACAATACTACACAACAACTAAGCCTTTTCCCATACTAGATGGGATCGGCTACATGGATTCTTTGTTTCCACTGAGTCCTATCACATGCCATGTTGGGAGTTAACTCAACATGAGCTAGATCATTCTTTATTGTTTCTTTCCAATACTTTTGTGGTCTTCCTCTTCCTCTTTTAACATTTTCACAATCTAGTTTTTTGTATCTTCTTATTGGAGCTTCCTTTGATCATCTTTCTATATGTCCAAACCATAACGATTTTTCTCTTTTTATCCTCTATTGGTGTCACTCTCAATTTGTTTCTAATAACCTCATTATGTATATTATTTTTCCATGTGTGACCACTCATTCATCTCAGCATCTTCATTTATGCCACAAATATATTTTGTACATGTTGATGATTAATTGCCTAGCATAACATCTCCATCCATTTTTCATCACTCTGAAAACCTGACCGTAGGTATTTAAAACTTTCCTTGTGGGAGATGCAATGTGTGCCAATCTTAATTTCTAAATCCTCTGAAGTAACCAAATGATCAAACTTACATTCCATATATTTTGTCTTTGTTCTACTAGTCGGAAGTCGTTACTTTTTAATATTTCTTTCCATAGTTTCGATTTTCTATTAACTTTTTCTGACACACGATCATATGTAAATAACATATACCAAGGTACTTCATCTTGAATATATTTTGTTAACTCATCAAGAATCAATATAAAATAAATATGGACTTAAAATTGATTCATGATGTACCAATTTTAACTTCAAAAAAGTCCATCATACATGTCTCTTATAAGATTTATGTATGTCAATGGGATACCTCGCTTTTCCAAGGTTCTCTAAAAAAATCTCTTGGCACCCTATCGTAAATTTTTTTCTAGATCAATAAATTCCATGTGAAGGTTATTTTTTGCTCTAAAAAGTTTCATAAGATGTCTCAATAGATGAATTAGTTTAATAGTAGATATGCTTGACATGAATCTTAATTGGTTCTTTGTTGTACTTGATACATGTCTTAACCTACGTTCTAATTCTTTCTCAAAATTTCATAGTATGGTTCCTTAAATTGATACCCCAATAATTCACATAATTCTGGATGCCTTCCTTGTTCTTATATATGAGCATAAGTTCTTATATATAGGTATAACTGTACTCGCTCTCCATTCCTTCAGCAGCTTTTGGTTTCTCCATATTTCATTAAATAGTCTTAAGGGATCACCCTTGCATGGCTGGTCCCAAGCCTGGATAAAGGAGGAGGGTTGCATTACGCTTCCGACAGTTAGCATAAAACTTTGTCGAACTTACCATGGATTCTAAAGAAAACAAGGAATCTATGTAGCTGACCCCATCTAGTATGGGAAAAGGCTTAGTTGTAGTAGTCTTATGAGCCGGAACAAGAATTTAGTCCCTTTGTTTTGGAGGAAGAATATGGTCAAAGAAAACTTCAATGTGTGTCATGCATGCTCACATTCAAATAATGTCAAATAAGAATGTTGGCGAAGAACTCTGGATGGTGGTATGTAAATAAAGGTATTTGAGGGGAAACTTTTGAGCATTCTGCTAGGCAATTGCGTTCGCCTTTCAAATTTCTGGGACAGGAGCACAGGTTAGGCAACAGTTTTGGATCTGGCACAGCAAGTAGATTCTTGTAGTCTTTCAGATTGGTGTAAGTGCCAAGTGGTGCACTTTCTTGGTGCTTGGAACGACTTTGTTCTTATTTGCTTAAAAATGTGAAACTTCATCAAATGGGGAGTTCCACAAAGCACCACACATAATAGAACACCGTAGTCCAAAATTCTAACTCTAATCATCCGCTCAGGGCATGCATAGACCCCAAATTATTCAAGACAGCATGACCTATGATTATATGGTATACCTACCACAATTCAGCAGTAACAGTGAAATTGGAAATTTTACAGACTCAGGAAAAGACTCTTATAGGATTGACTCATTAACACGGACAGGTCAACTGAGGAACTTGACAGTTTGTTACTCAACTTCATATCTATGCAAAACAATGCATTGGCAAACAAAAAGAAGGGCAAAAAAGGGAACAGTGAAACATCGCTAACTTGTCTAGTTGAGCAATGAGCCCAAGAGCATCTACCATTACCATTATTGCAGTCTGATTTATTATATAGCCTTCTGTTTTTGGAGATTAGGACTGCGGATAGAGTCAGCCTTCGCTTTCTAAACTTAGATTAACCCAACATAAAGAATGCAACCCAACTATGGTCCTGAAAGCAAAACGTGTATCCAGCTTGATTATGTATGTCATACTCGATGTGAATCATGGCATAACTGCTACAAAGAGGAACATCTAGATACCAAACTCATGGCATAGATTAACTAAAATAGAAAGGAAGAGAAGGCTTACAGGTTGGGAAGTTTGAGGATAGATCCCAGTGTTCCCAACAGCTACGTTACTATGTTGTGCATACTTTACAGGCAAAGCAGCATGTGGCATGGGAGAATTGAATCCAGCCCCTGGTTGCACGTCCATGACAGGTAAACTTGAGATGTCCAAAATCTGACCGACACTTGAAATTATTGGAGTTGCTGCCTTTATATTTGTGGGCGATGGTGAAAAGGTTTTGGCCCCAGGATTGAGCTTGAAATCCCAATAGAAAAAGTCAATATATATAGAAATTCACATTTTAAAAAATTTGCCACTGCTACACAAGATGAATACCATATAGCAGGGCTCAGTAAAAACTATATCAAAGACAAAAACTACTGTATCTTAAAGATAGAAAATTCATCTCACCTTGGACTTATGATTGCAAAGTGACGTCTTTGAAGCCAATGAACAAGTTGCTGGTGGAACTGAATTTGCATATGAAGATGAAGGAAACTCCACAGGTAAAGAGGAAGGAATAGAAAGATTTAAGAAGATGGTATCAGGTGCTGTAGCATTTGTGATGGTTGATTGTTCAATAATTTCTATTTTCGGTAATGGTGGGTTAGGACTGCTTGTTCGGAACCCAACATCTGCAACTTAGAATAGAAGAAGTCATACAACTATTGAGTACATCCATGGAAAGAGATCAATTTGAAAAAGGAAAAAGTGACTTTTCAAGTTGCAATTATATGGTAGCTGTCACACATAGATAAGCAAGCAGGGATTTCAACCTAAGTAACACAGACACTTCTAAGGGGTGGAGTGTCGACCTCGACACTGGTGCGACACCGACACGAACACCGTGTCGGTGCGGCATGGCAAAAAAAAAATTGTAACTCACGGATAAATGGGTCCAAATAATGAAGATTGATTTGTGTATTATGATGAAATTAGTAGTTATTTACCATTTATGTGTTTTGCTTTAATATAAAGTTGTGTACTTGGCACTTGCTATTGTAGCTGTATACAATATTAGGTTGAATGATTTTGGGTGCGGACAATTGGTTTCTTATATATCAATCTGATTGGAATCTTGACTCCATACTGTATGCCTTTGCACAAAATAATTTGTGTCACCAAACACATTTGAAGACCAGGAACATTGCCACATCAATAGAACAGAAGAGTATGACATCACTAGTGGATCCTAGCACAAATACTAGTATATGCTATATCCTACAAAAGATATGGAAACTCTTTGAATCCATAACTTGGATATTTTGCAGCTCGTAAAATCATTCTAAGTTTCAAATCATTATGAGGGAACTTGCTAATTGATACCTACGTGCACTCAAAATTAGCAAATACTAGTTGTATTATGATTGATTTATGTAACTTAAATATTATATATTATATATAATATTATATACCCTAGCCGTGTCGCCGCACCCAAAATTTTTGAAATTTGTCGTATCCCGCACCCGTGTGACATAGATTTCAACCTCAATGGTACAAATAGAAAGGTCTAATGTGTTCTACACGTGAATTACGTAAAGACAAATATGGGAGAAAAGGGCACACCAGTCTTAATTTGCTGAAGTTTGAAGTATATTACAAAAGAGCATGTAGAGCTCCTTCAGGGTTATCCCGAATCCTGATAAACCCTATTGACCTAATAGACTGGTCAGTATAGAACTTGCAACACATAATCATATAATCTCATAATCAGCTACCCTATCCATCTTGGTTGGCGTCCCATTAAATAAGTTGCATGTGTTTACCATTAGAAACCTTTCGAAATAATCTATTTTAGTTCACCATAAAAAACATTACTGCAATCTGCAACAACATATCCACTTCCTATCATCTTCATTCCAGCACTTCCTTTACCTGTGAGTAGAACTACCCTCGTACATCTGTCTTAAGAACCCAAGTTTCACCATCACCCTTGCCATCCTCAACTGTTCTCATATTCTTAAATTCACCTTCAATCAGTGTTAGTTCAGGCTGTTGAAAATATCTTCACCCGACCAGATCCTCCAAGCATGTCTTTATCAGCAAATTTACCATCCCCTAAAAATCACCATCCCCAACAATCCTCTCTTTGTTGAAGCCGATCACCATCAAATCTATCTGCCTAAATCCTTCGTTGAGATCGCTACTCGTGTATGACAGTCATCATATAACTATCCTCATTACCGCTGTCATCCTACTCACTGGAGTCTCTGCCAATTGAAATACTGCATGACAGAACCTCCATTCCAGACTCCAATCCTGCTGGATATCAGTGCACTCAAACCCGCCTGATCTCCACTCCAGCTGGATTTGCTAGTCTGGAATCCTGCACCTCAGGAAAATCATGGCCCCCATCACTGCACCTCACGAAAATTGCCATCTCATTGGAGTTACTCTCGTTGCCATGCACATTGGTGCTAAAATTTCTCAAGAGTGTTTGTGTAGGCAGCTGGAAGTTCCTGGCATCACCCTCTACAAGTAGCTT
Organism: Brasenia schreberi; assembly: GCA_036023115.1. Lineage (NCBI taxonomy): Eukaryota > Viridiplantae > Streptophyta > Magnoliopsida > Nymphaeales > Cabombaceae > Brasenia > Brasenia schreberi. The sequence continues at coordinate 22,148,139 of JAYKKT010000069.1, read as the reverse complement.
TCCTTACCCAAACCTGTACTTTCAGCCCCCTCCATGTTTTGGCCGTTTAGTCCCCCTTCTGTATCTCATCTTGACCCAATAGACCATATTGTGATACCTAGTGTTATTCACCGATCATCAAGCCTCCACCCACTTGACCTAACCTGACCAAGTCTATACTTAGCTTGACTCAACTCTCCTTAAACCTAGTTCATATGTCTAACAGAGACCAACATCAGCTTGATTTAGCCCAACCCTTGAGATTGCACTAGTCAATCACTGACCCATCTCTATCTATATTTCTCCAATCTGGAAATGCATTGACCAAGATCTCAATCACTGACCCATCTCTATTAGGACATTAGGATGTATCATGAATGTAAGGAGGAACCCCTACATGTAATTCTTTTAGCGTATTTAAGTACGCAAAATAATGTTACTTGCATTTTACTTGTAATTGTTTGATTACGCATATAGTTTGCATTCGAGAAAATTATAACAAAATAAGATAACAGAGAACTTACCTCGTGGAATAGAATGTTGAGATTTACGTACAAGCTGCAAAAGAAAAAAAAAGGTGTCAATCATTTGCAAATAACTTAGATAAGTGGATAGAAGATACAGTTTTCAAGTGCTTGATCCTAAGTAGTTAATAGTGTGCTATAGCGTTTTAGCGGACCAAAAAACGCTATAGCGCCCAGGGTTTGGCTAGTGACCCACCTGGGTGCTATTAGCGGCACAAACACCGCTATATCTAAGTAGTCAATAACGCGCTATAGCGTTATAGCATATCAAGAACCGCTATAGAGTTATAGTGGATCAAGAGCAACTATAGCGTTATAGCGGATCAAGAACAGCTATAGCAGGCTTGCTATAGCGGGCATCCCTTTAGGGTGTTATTAGCGCCACTAACAGTGCTATAGCAGCCCGCTATAGCTGTTTTAAGGAAAAGAATTGTTTGGGTCAAGTTGATCTAATATTCATTGGATCGACCCGAACCAAGGAAATAAAAAGACCTAAACCTAATGTGAACCTAACCTCACCTCTCGCATTTACCTCTCGCCTCTCGTGTTTGCTCTCTCCGCCACCACCAGTAAGTAGCCTCAACCGACTGCCACCACATTCACTTTCCACAACTCTCTCTTTCTCTCTTCTCTCTCTCCCTTTCTCTATTTCTTTCCCCGCCTTCGCCTTCCACTGCCTTCTCTCTCTCGTGGATTCTCTCTCTTCTTTATTTCTTTCACTCCCTTCCTCCATCACAGGTAAGCTATTTCTCTCTTCTTTGGCTCCACCTTCCGCCGCCATTGGAGCATATATGATTCTCTTTTGAAGTTTTGTTGCATATCTAAATTGTTGCTTTGAATCGTAGGCCTCACGTTTTGTCATTATGTTCACAACAACAACAACTAAGCCTTTTCCCATACTAGACAGGGTCGGCTACATGGATTCCTTGTTTCCACAGATCCCTATCGAGTGCCACATTAACAGTTAACTCACAATAAGCTAGATCATTCTTTATTGTTTGTTTCCAACACTTTTGTGGCCGTCCTCTACCTCTTTTAATAATTTTCAAATTTAGTTTTTCATACCTTCTTACTGGTTCTTCTTTTGATCTTCTTTTTATATGTCCAAACCATTTTAAACGATATTATCAAATTTTATCCTCTATTGGTGCTACTCCTAATTTGTTTCTAATAATCTCATTATGTATACGGTCTTTTCTTATATGACCACTCATCCATCTCAACATCTTCATTTCTGTCAAAGACATCTTTTGTACATGATGATTAACTGCCCAACACTCATAACCATAAAACATGGTAGGCCTAATTGCTACTCTATAAGATTTACCTTTTAACTTTAATAGTATCTTCTTATCACAAAGAATACCTAATGCTCCTCTCCATTTTAACCAACCAACATTAATTCAATGCGTAACATCTCCATCAATTCTTCCATCACTCTGAAAATTTAACCCTAGGTATTTAAAACTTTCCTTTTGGGGGATGCAATGTGTGCCAATTTTAATTTCTATGTCCTCTGAAGTAACCAAATGATCAAACTTACATTCCATATGTTATGTCTTTGTTCTACTAAGTCGGAGGCCTTTGCTTTCTAATGTTTCTCTCCATAGTTCCAATTTTCTATTAACTTTTTCCTTAGACTCTTCCACTAACACAATGTCATCTACAAATAACATTCACCAAGGTACTTCATCTTGAATATGTTTTGTTAACTCATCAATCACCATTATAAATAAGTATCGACTTAAAGTTGATCCTTGATGTAACCCAATATTAACTTCAAAGAAGTCTGTCATTCCTTCCTGAGAACTCACACATGTTTTTGCATCATCGTACTTATCTCTTATAAGGTTAACGTATGTCAATGGGATACCTCTTTTTTTTAAGGTTCTCCAAAGAACCTCTGTCGATACCATATCATAAGCTTTTCCTAGATTAATAAATATCATGTGAAAATCTTTCTTTTTTGCTCTAAAATGTTCCATAAGACGTCTCAAAAGGTGAATCGCTTCAACAGTAGATCTGCCTGGCATGAATCCAAATTGGCTCTCTGTTGTACAGTTGTACTTGATATTTGTCTTAACTTACGTTCGATAATTCTTTCCCACAATTTCATAGTATGACTCATTAACTTGATACCTCGATAATTCGCACAATTGTGAATGTGTCCCTTGTTCTTATATACGGGTATAAGTGTACTCGCTCTCCATTCCTCGGACATCTTTTGGTTTCTCCATATTTTATTAAATAGTCTTGTGAGCCAAGTGATTCCTATTTCTCCTAGTATTTTCCAAACTTCTATAGGAATATTGTCTGGTCCTACCGATTTACTACCCTTCATATATTTAAGAGCCTCTTTGACTTCATTCTTTTGAATTCGTCGATAGAAATTGTGGTTTATATACTTTTTTGATTTGGCTAACTGTCCTAAGCTAATACTAACATCTTTATTTTCATTAAAAATATTATAAAAATAGTTTTTCTATCTATTTCCTATATCATCATTTGCCACTAGAATTTTTTCATCCTCGTCATTGATGCATCTAACATAATTAAGATCTTTAGTTTTCTTATCTCTACCCCAGCTATCCTAAAAATATCTTTCACCCTCTTTTGAGTTGAGTTTTTTTATATAAATCCTCCCAAATTTTAGCTTTTGCTTCACTCACGGCCTTTTCCGCTTCCTTCTTTGCTTTCATATAAGCCTCTAAAGTTTTACTAGTTTTCTTAGTATAATGTAATTTGTAGCATGCCCTCTTTGTCTTGATTTTATTTTACACTTAACTCCACCACAAAGCTTCTTTTTGTGTCGGTATACCTCCCTTAGATACACCTAACACATCCTTCGCCACTTTCCTAATATGTATAGCCATATTGTTCCACGTATCACAGGGTGTACCAACATAATTCCAAACATCTCCTTGAAGGACTTTCTGTTTAAATATATCTTCTTTCTCGCTTTTGAGGTTCCACCATTTAGTCCGAATAGCTCGATGCACTCTTTTCTTCTTTGTTCATTTTTTTATTTGTAAATCCATAACCAAAAGTCGATGTTGGGTGGTTAAGCTTTCTCCTGGAATTACCTTGCAATCTTTACAACACGTTCTATCTTTTTTTCTACAAATAAAGTAATCAATTTGTATTTGTGATAAGCCACTCTTATAAGTAATTAAATGTTCATCTCATTTTTTGAAGATTGTATTGACTATAAGGAGATCAAATGCCATAGCAATTCTATAAGAAAGGAAAAGGTTTTGGCACATCAAAACCTGTGGAGAGGATTGCTTCTTTTTGTAGCTCAAGATGCCTATTAATGAGATAATTCATGGGAGATAGATCTTAGATTCTTCATTCATAAGTATCATTCCTTGTTCATAAGTGTCATTTAAAAATATTTCACAAAAGCTGTAGACTGAAAATCATATCATCAAGATTGTTGGTCTCGTAATCATTGTTAAGTTCATCTAGTTTGGTCTTTAATCATTTCAATTTCTTTATGCAATTTGGACGTTTTTGTTTTCGGTCTTGTTCTTGGTTGCAGATCTCTTTTAGCCCGAAGTTAAAGATTGTTTTACTCTTTGTTTGTGGGGTGGGTCAAATTTGATGCCTAAAATGGGTTTGGATTTTATTTGTTATGGATGTAAACCTCCTCTTATATTTTACACTTTCTCAAACTTTTGCTTTCTATAGAAGCTGTAAACATAAATATTTTGTCAGATTTCTGCTTTCTAGTTTGGGTTGGCTTTGTGAGAATGTAGTATCACACCTACCAGTTATTCTCTTATAGATTGGTGCTTATTTTAATGTTCTAATGCATTACTGATCATTCTACAGGCATTTGATCTATATTTACCTTGAAAAGGATAGACTCACCTACCCTTTGTCATTGTAGTTAATCTCAAATTCTCAATTGATAATTTTCTTGATGAGGTTATAATTGTTGCACCTAATGCAAGTTGTAACATGCAACTTGTCTATGTCTATTCCCATCGTTCCGTGCTTTTTTTCTGTAATGACTTTCTGATACATTCTAGTGTTTAACCGTGTGTGTGGATTCCTTTAATCCCTAATTATTTACACTTTGAACTTGAAGCACCTTACTCGTACCTGCCAATATTGTAAAAATCGTATCATACGATATGATACAATTTTATCACGTATTGTATGAATATACGATACAATACAAACACATGTATTGCAATAAGCAATTTATTATATTGTATTGTATTGTATCGTATGATATGGGCCAATATCGTATCATACGGGCATGTATCATATGATATATCCCGTACCGTACGAGTCAATTTTGATTTTTTTAGGTATAAATTCCGAAAATCCGAAGTTTCAGAAATCATTTATGCTTCTTTCCAAACTCTTTTTCACGTTGTACCCTTCCTTCAAAATCCTTTTCTCATCCTTGTTCTTGTTGATTTTGTGGTTTGTTCACATGATTCTTAAGTGTTTCACCCAATCCAACTCCCCATCTATAGGGCTTTTGTCAAATCTGCGACATACTCCATTTCTTTTCCATTCATCTTGATTTTTTTACTTAAAATTTTAGAGGTTTTACAGATTTCATGATTTTTAACCTCTAAAATATTTTTTTCTTCTTATTGATTGCCCACTCTCGTTTTAATGGCTTTCAATCGGGTTAATCTGGCATGAAAAAATTACACTCCAATGTACACAAGCAATAGACTTGTGAACAAGTGCATGTTTTGCAATGCAGCAAAGCATGGTGATATCTCTAGTATGAAACACCACATTGTGAGAACCAAGAAGGATGCTAATACTTATCCTCGGGTTCTCGAAGCAATGAACTACGAGATTGAGTAGATATTGGAGGCTTTGAAAGAGAAGAAGAGATTAAAGGTGAGAGAGATGACAGAAATAGGTATGTGTCATTTATTTGAAGATACTTACGAAGGGATGCATGGTGATGAATTTCATTGTGCAACTGAGATTGAAGAAAAGAGGCTGAAGAGGGGAGAAGAAGGCGAGAAAAGGAAAAGAGTCTAGGTTCTGGTGGTAGTAGCAGTGGAGTTGACTCTTGTTCCACTGCAAGAGCTCCTACTCGCCCGATGCCTACTAGGGGTAAAAGAGGAGGAACTAGAGCGAGAGGTAGGCGAATGCCTTCATTTTTCTCCCACGTATGACTCATAGAGGTAATAGAGAAAGTATCAAATTTTTTTATGAAAATTACCTCCATTTCAATATTGCAAACTTATTTTCTTTTCAAAGTATGGCAGATGCTAATGCAAGTGTGGGATCGGATTATAGAGTCCCTACTTATCATGATTTGAGGGGCACATTACTGCACAAATGGGTTGATATTGTTAATGCATGAGTTTTGAATTTAGAGAGTCGTGGAAGGACTCGGGATGTTATATTATGACTGATGGTTGGACATATGGTCAGTATAGTTTTTGATGAACTTCTTGGTCTATTATCCCAAGAGAACACTATTTTCAAAATCATATGACTTATCCCATATTGATAAAACTATAGATAATTTACTCCTTATTTTTGAGAAAGTTGTTGAGAATGTAGGTGTTTCAAATGTTGTTCAATTCATTACTGATAATACTGTAAATTTTAGAGCAAGTAAGATGATTGAGGCGAACTATCCATCCTTAGTATGGACTCCATGTGTGACACATTGAGTAGACTTAATGCTCAAAGATTTGAATGCAATGAATGAAATAAGAGGGATTATACATGCATGTAGAAATGTCACAAAGTTTATTTATAATCATTCTTCTGTATTATATGTTATTCGAATCCATACAGGTTGAAAGGAATTGATTAGGCATTCGTTGATAATAATTACTATGAATGTTATTACTGTGCAAAGTCTTGTCATACAGAAAAATGCATTGAAAAAATGATGGGGATCTATTAATTGTTCTAGAAAGAGGGAGGAGATTGTTATGGTAGATATTTTCAATGCTGATTTTTGGAAAAATTAAATTAAATTTTGTAGGATGATTATACCTTTAGTTAAGGTAACGAGGATGGTGGACAATAAAGATAAGTTTGTTATGCCTTAAATATATGATACTATGAATAAGGCCAAATTGGAAATATAAGTAAGCCTTAACTGCAAGTGGTCACTTCTAAAAAAGGTTTGGAGCTGAAACCGCCTCGCATGCTGATGCATATTTCCTTAACCCATCTATTCGATTTACTCCCAACTTTGTAGAGGACGAAGAAGTAAAAAGGGGTATATTGAATGTAATTGACCTTGTACAAGATTTGTCTACTTGTTGCAATATCCATTTAGAGTTATGCAAGTATATATAAAGTGTTTTTAGAAGGCCAATTGCAATCCAACTCTGGTCCCAAATGCGACCATGTATTATGTATTTTTATTGATATTCATTTAAGTTATCAATTTGATTGACTTTAACTGTTTCTTATTAAATCGTGTTTTATTTCAGATCAATAGTGGACTCGCTTTGGTGTAGATGCACCGAACTTGACAAGGTTTGCTCAACGTATATTGAGGCAAATATGAAGTTGGAGTGGGTGCGAGAGAAATTGGAGCTTTTTCTAATGCATTCACACAAAAAATATAAATAGACAAATGCATGCTCGACTGTATGATTTGATATAAATGAAGTTAAGGTAAAGGTAATAATTTTAAAAATATGTATTGTTGTTGCCTAGCTATTTCTTATTAATAATGAATGATTGATGTGATTATATTGCATTTGATATTCTTTATAATTTAGATATTATTTCTTTACAGACAAATGCAAAAGGATGTAAGAAGGGCAAGAACGATGTCATATGACCCATTGAGTTACGAAAATGTTGATATTCTTCATGATTGGGCCAAAGAGGAGGAGCCCCATCAATTTAGAGGATGAAAACTGGAGGGCACTTTAAGCCGAAAGAACTTAGAGTTGAAGATGAAGAAGAAGAGGGAGGGGATGATAATGATGATAGTGATTTTGACTATGTCGATTACAATGTTTTTGTTGATTATGATTGACGTTGTGGATGATTGTTTTAACTTTTAATTGTAACTTTGTAACGTTCTGGTCTTGATGATTGTAAGTTGTAACTTTGTTGTTTATTAATTAAAGGTATTCAATATTCACGTTATGGTATGGGAGATGTTATTTAACTTTGTTATTCTCTTCTCATGATATCTCTAACTTTTTTATAGTCATAGTCATTTATTAAGAATTATCTGCTTCAAATCAAGCTTTTGGATATGATTTTGTTATATAACTTTTTTACATTTTATTAATTTTTTATTAATTATTTTTAATCATGAAATGAAAAAAAATTGCATTATATCGTATGATATGGTACGATACAGGCATATTGATGCACAATGCGATAGGGTATCGATATGCTTTTTACAATATTGGTACATGCTACACCTGCATTAGGGTTTCTATATTGTGGTACTGTTACCAATTTACCACCTCTTCTGACCCATTTTTGTTACTAGCTGAGTATTTATTCTGATTTTGTTATAGTGAGTATGAAATCATCAACAAGTGTAACTGCTTGTTGTCCAAGTGGCAGTTGTGGCACCAACACTAGTAGTACAATTGGCATTCAATTTTTTAATCAAACAACTATAGACCCGAGCTTCTAAGGATCCAAAATGGAACTAGGGTTCGATAACATTTAGGATAGATAATATATTAGTGTTTTGCACGTTATGTGGTCATGTTTCTATCATTGAAATAACAAGATACAAGGACCATTTAATAGGAAAGAGCGGAAATGTGGCAACTTGCAAGAATGCAACTGAAGAAATAAAGAAAGAAATTTATGATTATGTGCCCAGTACAACGAAGAAGAAGGCCGAAAAGATTTTATTTTGATACGGAGGATAAGCTTTTTCATAATGAGGAGAAGCTTTTAGTATGAAAGCTATCATAGGGAGAGGCGCCTAGTGTTTACCATCTTCATCGTCATTTGGCTCACGATCACCTCTTTTGAAGGGGCCCATGGATTCATTTGTACATTCATCACCTGATTCACTACGACAAGCTACATTAAAAAAATCGATATAAGAAAGAAAAAAGAGACCAAATATGTATATCCATTAGCAGGTGGATGTATCAAAATGGAATCCCTTTTAATGTTGTAAGATCCCTTAGCTTTCAAGTGATATTAGTGATACAAGGCAGTTTGGACCTCAAATGAAGGCTCCATCATTTATTGAAGTGAAGGAAACATTCTTGGAGAATCAAGTGGGAAGAGTAAGAGAGTTCACAAATGGATTCAAAACATATTGGGCTACAATATGGATGCTCTACTACATCACATGGATGGACTGATAGAAAACAAGAACACTAATAATTTTTTTAGTGCTTGTCCTAAAGGTACATTTTCTTAAATTGATTGATGCTTTCCATGAAGCGAAGGATGGAAATAAATTGTATACATTATTAAAAGAAGTAATCTTAGAGGTTGGAGAGAAGAATATTGTGCAGGTATAATGAAGCAAATTATGTGTTGATTTAATTTAATCATTTGTTTATATGATCTAGTATGGGAAAAGGCTTAGTTGTTGTTTGTTGCTGTTGGTAGAATGTTGATGGCTTAATTTAATCATTTGTTTTGGATACCATGCACTGCACAATGTATAGATTTGATGCTTAAAGATGAAGAGATAAATAAACAAAAATGTATCTTGAGCAGGGCAAAGAAGCTAGTAACTTTTTTGTATAACCAAGGATAGATATTGCATAAAATGAGACATTTTACGGGAGGAAAAGACATACGTAGACTGGTTATGACTTGTTTTGCTACTAAAATCTTAACCCTAGACAGCTTGTAGCAATCAAAAGAAGCTTTAAGGTTGATGGTTATTTCTGACCAATGGAAAAAATGTTCTTTATCAAATAGTACTTAAGGAAATCAATCTAAGACAATAATTTTATAAGTCAAATTTTGGAAGGGCATTAGTTTTTCACTTAGAGCAATGGGTCTCTTGGTAAATGTTTTACCGGTGATGAAAAAACCGTCATGGGCTGATGAAAAACCAATCATGGGCTACATCAATGAGAACATGGATCGTGTAAAGGAGCAAATAAAGGTCCATAAATATTTTATTTCAAAGTTGTGTTGTTATTTGTTAATCTTTACTTCTTAATCTTATAATAACATTTATCTTGTTTTACATGTTATAATTTTATAACAGTCATGGGCTAATTTTGCAATAGATGGGACATGGGCTAATTTTATAAATATCTTATAATAATATTTATCTTATAATAACATTTGTAATTGTGTTGTCATTGATAAAAGATGAGACATGCAAATGCATAAACCATTACATGCAACTGCATTGTATCTAAATCCAAGGTGTATTATAATTATGATGAGATAAAATCTAAATCTGAGATTAAAGGTGGTTTGTTTCAGTTATAGCTATACTTGCATGAAGTAAGGAAGAACAACAACAAATCACTCAGAAACTTATGAGTTATCGAAGTACCTCAAGTGGTCTTGGACTTAAATTAGTTATAAGTTCGAGGAAAGCAAATGCACCGGGTAATTAATTCAAGCAACTTTGCTTTCTTTTATTATTAAGATATGATTTATGATTTTTTAATATGATTAATTTATTACTTATACAAGGTTTTTATAATAGTTGAACGGTGGATGACTTTTGGCTATGGATGTCCTGAATTGCAAAATTTTGTTATATGAACGCAACTGGAGTACCTTTTAAATGGTAAGAACTTACCGGACTTCTTTCTCTAATGTTAGATTCATATGAAGAAACAAAATAGACTATTGCTTAAAAGCTTAATGACTTAGCTTTTGTGCAATATAATGAAAAGCTAAGAAGAAGGTACGAAGAGAGAAAAGCTAACGGAACAAATTTTGATCCCATCACATTGACATGAGTTGAAGATAATGATGAATATCCTAATGAAGATAAGTTTGTTTGTGGCGATGATTCACTTAGATGGCAAAATATTGATAAGGCATTCGAAGCATCAAGAGGGGGAGTTGTATATACAAGATCAAGGACACGAAAGCGACAAAGAAGGCAAAGCAAGAGAAAGGATAAGATGCCTACCAAAGATCAAGAATAAGAATTCATTTTTGAAGAAATTTATAAAGAGGAAGAGGACCAGTCTTCGTCTTAAAATGAATGAAGTTATGAACATGATTAGTTTCTTATAGAATATTTTTTTTGGTTTTTTTTAAACAATTAAGTGTACATTATAATCATACTTTAATCTTGATGGATGCTATGTTTTGGACTTGTTATTTGTTAATTGATGCATGCTAAAGTTGTTGGTTCAAAAGTATTATGAAAATTTTGGTCAATTGGTAATTTGGTATATTGGTCCACTAGTCCACCCTAACATTATTCTATTTTTTTGCTGGTAAGTATAATTTGTTTCATTGTTCAAATTAGATTGGAATCATGGACCATAGTCACCATACTTGAGCAGATAAGTATAATATATATTAGTTTCTTTTAATTCTTTTCCTTAATGCATAGAATAATTTGGTTACATTTATGTTTTTATTTTTTAATGTAAGTTTAACAATTCAATATGCATATGCCACATGAAATTTATTGTTTGTCTTCTTAAAATTTGTTTATTTAGTTTGATTCATATTTATAAAAGAAGTGGTTATGTGTTTCTTGATATTTCTTAGAAATTAGAGAATCCATTATATATAATATTTTTTAATCATAAATAAAAGTGTACCGTTAAATCCGCTATATCCACGGTATCGCTATGAGGGTCAACCGCTAACAAGCTGCTAACCACTATTAATAACATAGGCTTGACCAAATCGTTTAATTTTTCTTTCATGTTACTCACTGTTTCTTCAGAGTGCCTCGTGTCATTGTCAATTGCAACTTCTTGCCCTTGTGATTCATATTGCACATCTTGCCTGCAATAATAAGTACACAACTCGTTAAAAATAGCTTGCTTGCAAACATTAAATTAAAAATTTACACAGCAAGGATGCATTATGGGTCAAACATTGATACCACATAGAGTATGAGCACAAGATTAGTAGAAACAGATCTTTAGCTTTCCCTACCTCTCATCATCGACAACTGCAGGGGCAGATGACAACTTCACCTGAATAATTTGACATAAAAACATCCATCATTAAAATAATAGATTTCTCAAATCCTTCCAGGAAAAAAACTTCAAGCCAGGTATGTACAACAAGCAAATCAAGACGTTAATTTTATATCAACCAAAAGAGTCATGGCACACGATTCTGAATTATTAAAAGAAAAAGACATGATGCTAAGTTGTCCATGAAGGAAGATACTAAATCACGGGATCCAGTTCAAATCGCAGTCCTATTATTTACTTTCATTGATAGTTGGTATACTACATGCTTGACACTTTCTGTTGGCATTTATAATATTTATTTTTGTTGATTGGATTCTTATGCATAATACACACATAGTGAACCAACATGTAAGATATCCCACCATCAATGGGTATCATATCCGTAGAAGCATGCTACACTGAAAAGGATATACTAATATCCAAAAGATCACGGAGAAACACTATGTATTAACTGATATATTCACGAAAAATTAACAATTAACCTTCGGGATAAAAGATACCAATGACTTTATAATGGTAGAATTCATAGAGTCCAACACAAAGAAAAATGAGATTGTTGCATGGAACAACACAATGTACAATACATGTTAAACAATCATAAAAGGGATCCAAAGGATGAAGATCCTTACAAAACAGGGACTACTGATGGTCTTGTGTATCGCTTCTTCTGTGCTACATAGAGACTTTGCAAATACACTTATAGATTCAGCTGAACTTTCAATAGCTTTTTCAATTAATGATCTTTTAACTTTGTTAGCTTCTTCACACCCCTCTCCGCTTCTAACTGAGGGCCTGCATTAATAGAAGCTCAACATTAATAAATCAATTAATTCTGTTACAGGATTAATAAGATTCTAGAGAGAATTCATAGACCATCACCAAACAAGCAAACACTAACTGTGCAACAGAATTACAAAACAAGCCGAAAAAAGCGCAAGGAAGCAACATAGGTTAAAGGAGTGGCAACTAGCTTGATATAACATACATGGCAAAAAGAGTGCTGCTGTCAATTTTTTGAAATTGACAAGTAGAATTCAGATATCTGCCTAATCATAACAAGAATTACAAATGCTCAAGTATTCTTCAACCAGAAACATAATATTCTAACGTATTATTGAAAGTAAGAAGCATTTATAAAGAGAAGGAGCTTTTCCTGGAAGACCATTTTTAAAGCCCCAACCTGGGTTTAGGAAAAAAAAGAACCCTTTTTTGAAAAGGATGTGATCGTTTCAGACACACTACCCATTTTTTACAATGATATAACACTCTAGCACAAGTTGACTTCTATTGCATATAGCCACTTAAGATGTCATTGATGCAGTTCCCAACCTAACTTTTGAATGGCTAGAAGAAAAAACCTAAACTTTTAGATATTTATGTGCATATAATCAGCAGTCAATGAAAACTAATTTTGAACACTCACTACTCCATTGGAATTCCCAAGTCAGGAGATCAATAAAACACCCTTTAACTAGACAGATGAGCTTCAATGCATCTGGGGTATGAGGAAAAAAAAGAAAATAAAACTAAGTCATCCGATTCAAGATTAACAACACCAAAGGAAATTATGAACAAACAAAATCTGGACTTAAACCCCATGCATATTATTGATGGGTTTCACTTGAATTGATCAGAACAGCAGATGTTGGAGACACCCTTATAGAGCTTCCTGAGGTCTGGGTCTGATAGGAAACACCAACCAACGATCATACAATTCATGCTTTCCCCCATAAAAGTAAAAGTTATAATCAATCAATTCAGCACATGAAATATACCCATAAGTTTTTCATGAAACATGCAGCCAAGACTATCCAACATACCCAACCTACACACTATCAAGTGGATCCACAGAGAAAGCTATGAATTTTCTAACATAAACCTATTACAACACCTATTTCAGATTATTCCTGTCCAAACAACCCAAAGAAGGCCTATTTAAATTTCAACCCCTCACAGATTGGTTGACATGCTAGCCAATTTATCTGTACCTCCAAAGAAAAAAGAAGAGAAGAGCCATTGACCATCCCATTTCTTATGTCTGACCTTCACATGACCTAGAATCTCATAATAAGGACAGAGAGAGACGAAAAAGTCCCTATCTTGTCACTTTTACATGAAAGGGAGGTCAAGATTTTCATTAAGAGGAAACTCCCACAACCCTTACAGTCACTCGCTCACAAGCAGCACATGATGCATAGACACTGGCGGATCCAGGAATTTTTTTTGGGTGAGGTGCATTTGTATTTAAGGTGAGGCACACTTATATTTTACGTCCACAAAGCACCTTGTATTTCTCTATATATAGTATATACAGTGGCAGACCCAGAAATTTTCTAGATTTCATGTAGGTGCATGCTTCACCTCGCTCTACGGTGGGTCTGCTAGTGCACACACATGAGTGTTATGTGTATCGGTCCATATCGGATTACGCGGATGGTATCATATCATATTGAAGGGAATTTTGATATGAAATAGGGCCTGTATCGGGGTCAAGCCAGTGAATTGGGCTGTATCACCGTATTTCCCGATATGAGTCCAATGTGTGACCCAAACCCCATTTTAGATCAACTTTGGCACTTTAAGGCCTTTTCTTCTTCATTTCTCCTCTATCTACACTCGCACGAGGGAAAATACACCTTCTCGGTCATGTGGGTACAATTTATTCATATTTTGAGATATAAACTTTTATTTTCCCATATTTTCATAGTTTTGGTTGCATTTCTTGTATGAAAATTTATCTCACGTATATAAACTCATCGGCACATAAAACCTTTATTTTCTTTACTTTGATTTGATAATAGACTATACAAGTTGCTTGATTATTTTTCGTTGTTAGTTACCTTATTTATTTGTTTAAATTATGAATATTAATAGCTAATGACAACTTAATGAAGCCTATTAGGTCCTTACTACCATATTAAATAATTTAAATAAGTCATTCTATTGCTTTGATATGATGCTAATATTTGCCACACTAATTTTGATTCAACAACAACAACAACTAAGCCTTTTCCTATACTAGATGGGTTTGCTACATGGACTCTTTGTTTCCACGTAGCCCTATCATGTATAATGTTAGCAGTTAACTCAATATAAACTAGATCATTCTTTATTGTTTCTTTCCAACACTTTTGTAATCATCCTCTTCCTCTTTTAACATTTTCACAAATTAGTTTTTTATATCTTCTTACGGAAGCATCCTTGGGTTGTCTTTCTATATGTCCAAACCATCTTAAACGATTTTCTTTCATTTTATCATCTATGGGTGCTACTCCCAATTTGTTTCATTATGTATATGATTTTTCCTTGTATGATCGCTCATTCATCCCAACATTTTCATTTCTGCTACGGACATCTTTTGCACATGTTGATTATCTGCCCAACACTTAGAACCATAAAACATAGTAGGTCTAATTGTTGCTCTATAATATTTACCTTTCAACTTTAATGGTATCTTCTTATCACAAAGAATACCTGATGCCCCTCTCCATTTTAACCAACTGCACTAATTCTATGTGTAACATCTCTATCAATTTTTCCATCACTTTGAAAAATTAATCCTAGGTATTTAAAATTTTCCTTGTGAGGGATGCAATGTGTGTCACTGTTAATTTCTATATCTTCTGAAGTACCCAAATGATCAACCTTACATTTCATATATTTTGTCTTTGTTCTACTAAGTCAGAAACCTTGACTTTCCCACGTTTCTCTCCATAGTTCCAATTTCCTATTAACTTTTTTCTTAGACTCATGCACTAACACATTGTCATCCGTAACATACACCAAGGTACTTCATCTTGAATATGTTTTGTTAACTCATCAATGACCAAAATAAATAAATAGACTTAAAATGATGTAACTCAATACTAACTTTAAAGGAGTTTATCATTCCTTATGAGTCCTCACACAAGTTTTTGCACCATCATACATGTCTCTGTCTCTTATAAGATTTATGTATGTCAATGAGATACCTCTCTTTTTCAAGGTTCTCCAAAGAACATCTCTTGGTACCCTATTGTAATTTCTTAGATCAATAAATATCATGTGAAGGTTCTTTTTTGCTCTAATGTTTCATAAGATGTTTCAATGGGTGAATCACTTTAATAGTAGATATGTCGAAAATGAATCTGAATTGGTTCTCTGTTATACTCGATACTTATCTTAACCTACATTTGAGAATTATTTCAACTTATACCTCGATAATTTGAACAATTTTTATATATGGGTATAAGTGTACTTGCTCTTCATTCCTCGAGCATCTTTTGGGTTCTCCATATATCATTAAATAGTCTCGTGGGTCAAATGAGTCCCACAGTGGACAAACTTCTTTACCCACACTCATCCATAATGTGAGAACCTTCTCTATAATTGATTCACTACATCCGAGCGAAGATGTAGTGTCCCTTACTTTACTGCATTTGGGCTCTCCAGTGCGTCATTAAGAGGGAACGCCCCAACATAATGCTCATAATTTATAAAATCCATAGTAGATAAGTTTTACACTAGTTGTCGAAAACCTAACGCAAGTCAAAGAGGCTCTTAAACATATGAAGGGTGGTACAGACAATATTCCTATAGAAATTTGAAAAATACTAGGAGAAATAGGAATCACTTGGCTCACAAGACTATTTAATGAAATATGGAGAAACCAAAAGATGTCCGAGGAATGGAGAGCGAGTACACTTATACCCGTATATAAGAACAAGGGACACATTCAGAATTATGTGAATTATCGAGGTATCAAGTTAATGAGCCATACTATGAAATTGTGGGAAAGAATTATCGAACGTAAGTTAAGACAAGTATCAAATACAACTGTACAAAAGAGAACCAATTTGGATTCATGCCAAGCATATCTACTGTTGAAGCGATTCACCTTTTGAGACGTCTAATGGAACATTTTAGAGGAAAAAACTTCAAAGATCTTCACATGATATTTATTGATCTAGAAAAAGCTTACGATATGGTACCGAGAGAGGTTCTTTGGAGAACCTTGAAAAAAAGAGGTATCCCATTGACATACGTTAACCATATAAGAGACATGCACGATGGTGCAAAAATATATGTGAGGACTCATGAAGGAATGACAAACTTCTTTGAAGTTAATATTGGGTTACATCAAGGATCAACTTTAAGTCCATACTTATTTATAATGGTGATTGATGAGTTAACAAAACATATTCAAGATGAAATGCCTTGGTGTGTGTTATTTGATGTGACATTGTGTTAGTGGAAGAGTCTAAGGAAAAAGTTAATAGAAAATTAGAACTATGGAGAGAAGCATTAGAAAGTAAAGGCCTTTTAAATACCTAGGGTCAAATTTTCAGAGTGATTGAAGAATTGATGGAGATGTTGCACATAGAATTAATACTAGTTGGTTAAAATGGAGAGGAGCATCAGGTATTCTTTGTGATAAGAAGATACCATTACAGTTACAAGGTAAATATTATAGAGCAACAATTAGACCTACCATGTTTTATGGTTATGAGTGTTGGGTAGTTAACCATCAACATGTACAAAAGATGTCTGTGACAGAAATGAAGATGTTGAGATGGATGAATGGTCATACAAGAAAAGACTGTATACATAATGAGGTTATTAGAAACAAATTAGGAGTGGCACCAATAGAGGATAAAATGAGAGAATATCATTTAAAATGGTTTGGACATATAGAAAGAAGATCAAAAGAAGAACCTGTAAGAAGGTATGAAAAACTAAATTTGGAAAGTATTAATAGAAGATCGAAGGACATACTTGAGTAAGAAGAATACTAGAATGGATGACCTCCTAAGAAGTCCTAATCGACCCCATTTAAGGTTAGAAAAGGCTTAAGTAAGGCATGAGGAGTGGCTCCGGCTCAGGAGATTCACCCACTTATTAGGGAGGATGTGACAGTAGTTCAGCAAATATGGGTTTGAGTCTAGTTCAGCAAATATGGGTCAGATCAGGGTCGTTAGTTTCGGTTCAGGCCTGATCTTGACCTCTCTCTCTCTCTCTCTCTCTCTCTCTCTCTCTCTCTATATATATATATATATATATATATATATATATATATATATATATATATATATATATATATATATATATATATATAGAGAGAGAGAGAGAGAGAGAGAGAGAGAGAGATGGAGAGAATGTCTATGTCTGTGTGCATGCACAACAATCTAGTGT
Source organism: Brasenia schreberi (assembly GCA_036023115.1). Lineage (NCBI taxonomy): Eukaryota > Viridiplantae > Streptophyta > Magnoliopsida > Nymphaeales > Cabombaceae > Brasenia > Brasenia schreberi. The sequence goes on along the minus strand of JAYKKT010000069.1, from coordinate 22,130,372 downwards.
CTGAAGAAGGGAAGATTGTGCGTGCAGTCACTATCTTACTTCAAACATTAAGGACCAAACTTTTAACGGTCAACTTGAACAATGAATTACTAAAACAAATTTTCACATCTTATCCATCAAAAGCAAAGGGCATAAAATAAAAAGAAACCACATTGATGAGACACTTACGTGTTTTGGTCATTTCTGGTGTCCACATCCTTGAATCTCCCGGGGTCATCCTCAACCAATTTTTCATTTTGTAGCTTCCTTTCTCTTTCACATTCAAAAGTTTGTTCCTGTAAGGTACCGGTATACCAACTAATTGCTGCATTATCCTCACTATAGATGTCTATGTGGTGTCCGTCAGATGGCAATATAACATCCTTAGCAGAAGAGCATCAAATTAGTTTCGAGCTTTCATGTCCTTCATCCATGGTATGTACAAAACTGAGAAAGAAATGTTAAGGAAAAAAGGAAGGAGGAATGAACCTTCGCAACTACTTGTACAAGGTCGCTGGACAGTATGACAAGGGTAGCAACAAAAGATTCTCCAACAAAGTTATCATTAGTCATGCCTCTTCTAACCACCCTTGCCATCTTCAGAACAACTCCTAGACAAAAGCAATTACTTGAACAACCATGGAAGTCATAATGATTACATACACAGATTTCATAAAATCCCCCAGTGGGTGCTTCCGGTTAGTGAAATGTGCCTTTCACACAATACAAAAGGTACATGATTTCAGTAAATCCTGCCAGCACTATATTTGATCTGAAAAGTGATCCTAGTTGAGAGGAACGCACAAACACATTTATATGCAAAGATTGGAGATAATACCCAGGCTGATATCTTTCCAGTATGGACGGTATCCAGCACATCTCCTCTGTCTTTTGTTCCATGCATGGTTGGGAAAGGATCCTTTTTATACAAAAAGGATATCTTATCTCAAATAATTAGGCTCCATAGGAGAACCATAGAAGCATAAACCACTGAACCATATAAAAATATGGCATGGCTTGAAAATGCCAGACAAAAAGCACAAAGGGCCAAAGGCATGGAGCCTGACCCAGAAACCTGAAAAGGCGGAATATTTATAGCAATGTGGAGAAAAAGGAAACGTATATCAATACCGTAGTCATTCTCTATGCAAGCGGTATGGAAAATGCCAGCATATATTGATCCATCTTTAACCTGAACCTTGACAGGCATGCCAACAACACACATTGTGGTGAAGATCAGGGCATCATTTGATGAAGGGAAAGCACTTCCATTTCCATACTGCGGGTTTTGAGGAGCCATCAACTGCCAGCTTCCTAATAAATTGTGGATTCAGGAAGAATATTTGGATCCCCAAGAGTTGTTAAGCATCAAATATTCAGGCGATCTCTTTGTTATATATACCTAATGAAAGGCGAATGCCAGAATCAAAATTCATGAACTGATTCGTTATAATTTTTGCAGCAATCATCCATGTTTTCGATAACAAATCTTTAGGAAAGAAAATAATCATATAACTTGGGATGACAAGATACAAGGTAGAAGAAAAGATCAAGGATTAAGCAAAAGCAATGAAGAGTACCGCTAGCTTTGGCCTTGTTATACTGTCATAATATGACAAGCGCAGTCGAAATCACATAACTACTTCATTTAATCAGTCTCATATTTTTGCATAGATTTTCTCCATCATATGTAAAAAATATATATATTTCTGTACTGTGAGGAATCAAATAACTCTGTGTATTCCATAGACAAAGCGAACATTAGAGTATCTTTACATTGTGATGGAATATTAAATGCACCAACTTAGACGTTTTAAAAGAGAAATTGATGCTTTTGGTTCCCATGCAAAAACAGATGTAAGATATTGTCAAAAATTAGAAAATGGAGCAGCTACGGATCGAGACTTTTAAAATGAAGTGTGATAGTTTTGCTAACTCTGCAGAAGAATCACGCGACATTTTCAAAATACCTGGAACTAACCACGAATGGAACCATTGAAAACCTAAGATTTTAGACGCATTCGAGACTTGACATGAGAGAGAGAGATAAAGAGTGGAACACACGCACACGCACACGCACATAGACACACAGAATGCACAGGGGATCATAGTCATGGCGATTACCGAGATGGATTAGGTCTTCCCGAAGAGAGCCGAAATGGAGGTTCCGAGACGAAGATCCGAGAGAACGCGAACAAGAGGGAGACGCGTGCCTCCTCCTCGCAGCCAAGGTATTTATAGCCGGACGAAGTCCACTTCACTTCGGGCTGTTAGCGGATCGTGTACCCGATCCACTTGAGCAATGCTTCAATGATTCCGGATGGTGATTTAAATCCATAATATTTAAAGGTGTCAGATCCGATAACTGATATAGGATCCAGTAACATTCAGACTCTGTTTGGATTTCGGGGAGACAATTTCATATTCAAATTATTGGTGGTACTTCGATCCAATTTCATATCTCACTACAACCCAATGTAGAACAATAACTCACCTGGGTAGGGGGTCGACTCACAAGTTGAAGGTCATGGGTTCTCCCCATTGTACAAGAGAAATATATTAATTAGGGGCTGAATCCAACCAAGTATATCTCAAGAAGTCGGATTTGGATCCAGCTCTCTCTAGTTCAATCCATTCATTTTGTCTCACAAGTAATGAGTTACACCTTGTTGTTGTCACAAGTGCCTTATCGCTCTTTTCGATTTTTGGCATCAACACACCCATATGATATGTTACCCTACTTATTAAAATAGACAAAAACTTCCAAGGAAGCTCCCTTATTTGAAAGAAGAAGTCACTTTTGCTATCTTTTTCATTACATTTCTGTCTATCTAAGGCCTTTTCGCGTTGAGGTGGGATGAAATAGATATCCTGGCAATATCCGTAACAAGGATCATGAGTTTGATGCGAACCATCCGGATGCCTGGATGTCCCTTCTCAGTCTTCTTCCCTAAACTTTCTCGCACTCGATTGAATTGAAGGGTAATTGCTTTGATCACTCGGAAGTTGGGATCGAGATTCTCCAACTCGCCTAGAGTAATTCTTTTAAATTTCTGCCGCTGCATGAAGAAAATAAAGTGCAAAGTCAGTTGAGAAACATGCGAGTAGAGAGAAAGCGGGCGACCACTCTGTCCTCTCTCTGCTACATACAGCTAATAAAGCTATGCATGACATACCTGCCAACGTCGTTCTTATCCTCTGCAACAGGGGTGGGCATTGAACCTACTTGCGCCACATAGGTAAAGCTATGGCACATCGACCAGACCTGCCGAATTTGCTTCCACCACCTTTCTTTGCACTTCAAATAAATGTTAATTAGTGGTGGATGATTGAAATTTTTATTCAAGAAGCAAAAGGTGTACATATGACTCAAGCGCATAATATAGGATACAATATTACCTGCTTGTGTGACTGACCCTACATCACGCCAGGTTTGGTTTTGCCTAAGAATGCTCCTCATTTTTTTTGGGACAACAAAACCTTCAATCTTGACATAAACTTTCCTGCTTGCATGGTCTTCGATTGGCTCCTCAAAACAATGTACATTGACACCGGTTATTAGCTAAGCCCCCATACCGGCACCAGCCAGCTTCCAGCATCAGTCAACACACTTCCATGATGTCACCGATCAACATCTCCACGTGTGCAATTCTGGGAGTAATGCGGGTTTAGACGGAACTTTGTGTATGGCCACCATTACCTAGACATTTCCAGGATGTCATTTCCCTATGTATGGTTTTGATGTTATTTTGACTCTGAAAAAAATTGAATGGTTAAGATTTGTTTGAAAATACTAATAACTAAGTGTGTTATATCCACTATATATATATATATATAATAAGTGGTTTTTATGTTCATGAAGTTGGATTCTAGTTTTCGATGATAATCTTATATTATGATCTGCAGCAGCAAAGGGTACTCCCAGACGTGGCCAATAGGAGGCTTTAGTTACCATATCATATGACGTATTTAGTTCCTTTAATTTTGTTATTCTTTATCAGACTCAAAAGAAGAAACCAATAAAGCGCCCCCCTGCTGGGTGACAAATCAAATACATATCAGAGTCTAGAAACCTACTGATCACTTCAAACTCGAGACGGTCGAAACTAGGTTGCTCACTGCATAAGCCTGCTCCAACACTCATGAATTCATATTCAAACAGACCTCTGTTGAATCCTTCCCCCCTTGACTCAATCATTTGCTTGTCTTCCACCCTGGGGCTCGGTCGCGCCTCTGTTCTGGCCGAGCCGATGCCTGGTAGATCAGAGAATTTGTAGATGTCGACATCGATATCAACCTCAGCATCTTTCTCAAGCAGATCACGCATTGACAATGAGTTTTTGCTCAAATGAATATTCCAGTAATTCTTTATCTCGTTATCCGTTCGTCCTGGCAATCTTTCCGGCGATCAGTGACCACCTGCATCACATAAGAAAAAACAGCAAGACTTCTGCGATCAGCTATTTGACTTATAACTGCTATATCACTCTGTGTGCGTGCATGCATCAACGCAGGAACTAGGAAAAGTATTCACTACACTCCAAGGCAGAGTAGCACTACTGGTAAGACTCTCTCTTGGCTACAAGGTCAGCTCATTTTCTGCAGAAAAGTCAATATTACACACAATAACAACCAGCTGAAAATTCATTGTTGCACATTCTTGAAGTTGGTTCTTGATTATAGTCTTTTTCTGTTGTGTGTGTGTGTAAGCCATATATTTTGACCTGCTTTTGCTGTCTCTGTGTTTTTTCGATAACAATATTCGTGATTCATGAGTATGACGTTGGTTAGAGTTGAATGGTTCCAAGTATGAACGAGCCAAGAAGTGAGCTTTGTCGTATGACGACTTAGGCGCACTGCATTTATTAACCATGATGATGCTTTACTTAAAGTATATATTGCCACATTTAACAGTTCAGTCACTCTTACTTGACTTCATTTTTTCAAACGATTCCTTATGTGGAGGTGAGTTGATTGTCATATATAACACCCATGACTTTCTATATCTGCCAATAGACACACACACACATATATATACATATAAGCTCCATGGCACCGTGAATATTCTAAATCACTTTGAGTAAGAAAGGTAGAATATCATTTAGTTGGTCGATCTAGAATTCTTTTAAAGGTGAATAACCGTGGGTTATGTATTATACCGCATAGTTATATCGTAGGCATTGTTAAATGAGGCCACAGCTCATCCAGTAGCCAAGGTTATAAAACATGGCCTTTCAGTACAATGCGGAGGCTAAAGCCAGATGCAACGGCCCCACGATCAAACCCATGACCTTCATTTTGTGAGTCGGTCCCCTTAGCAAGGTGAGCTAATGCTGCTTGTGCTAAAACTTGGCCTTTTGGGGGTGAGGAGAAAGGTGGGATAATAGCCAACAGTTTAAGATTGTGGGCTATTATTACTACCCACATCTTTAATACGGGTTATATTTAGGGTTCTTCTACAAAAGGGTGCTAATATTGCACCAGATCTAATGACAACTCCAGAGGTGAATGCGCTTAAGACAGAGCAGTACCAAAACAGGTGACCTTCAAATTTGTACTACTTGGTAATGGTTTGCTTAAGCTTATATAAGGTTCTTCCTTTATGTTGACAAAATGTTGGTTCTTATTGGCGGTGACCCCTGAGAATGAGTTACCTGTTTCCTAAAAGATTGTGAAGTCTCATTATCAAATCTTCCTCCTCTCTTAATGTCTGGCCTCAAATAATTCGACCATCTCGACCGGCAGCTCTTCCCGCATCTATTCAGATCTGTGCAATTGGACCATAGCTCAGTTTTGCACGAAAAAAAAGAGAGAAGGTAATAATGTACGTTTTGTTGCATGATCTGTAGCGATCATGCTGGTCGAAATTATTGAAGTCGATTGTGTCAAAGGCTTTTTCATGCTTCTTAGCTGAGATTTTGTCCTGATTGTAATTTGGAATTCGTGGAACCAGGGATGCTTCACATGGGGCAATAAGTTTTCATCTCTCCAATCCCGAAATCGTTTTGGAGAAAACTGATCGCTACCCGAAAAACACACACACGCTGAGAGAGAGAGAGAGAGAGAGACCTCCATTTCTTGTCACCATGAATTTTAACACACTCCAATAGTCTTCGATCTTTTTCTCTGGTCCATGCTCCTCTGTTGACACCCTTCATCATTCTCTCCAAGAGATTGAAAGAGCGCAACGACAATCCGGACCTAACACACACAGAGAGAGGCAAAGCAACGACCATGCAATCAAATCATGATGTCACCATAATTTCCCAGATTTGTGCGTTTATCGCCAGACTCACTACGATAAGCTATATTGGAAAATCGATATAAGAAAGAAGAATGAGAACGAGTATGTATATCCATTAGCAGGTGGATGTATCAAAATGGAATCCCTTTTAATGCTGTGAGATCCCCTAGTTTTCAAGCGATGGTAAATGATATAGGGCAGTTTGGACCTCGAATGAAGGCTCCATCATACTATGAAGTAAGGGAAACATTCTTGGAGAAGGAAGTGGAAAGAGTAAGAGAGTTTACAAATGGATTTAGAAAGCATTGGGCTACTTATGGATGTTCTATTATGTTGATGGATGGACAGAAAATAGAGAACACTAATAAATTTTTTAGTGCATTGTCCTTAAGGTACAGTTTTTCTTAAGTCCATTGATGCATCCCATGAAGTAAAGGATGCAAATAAATTGTATACATTATTAAAAGAAGTAATCTTAGAGGTTGGAGAGAAGAATGTTGTGCAGGTGGTTACAGATAATGCAGCAAATTATGTTGCAGCTGGTAGAATGTTGATGGCTGAATTTAATCATTTGTTTTGGACACCATGTGCTGCACACTGTATAGATTTGATGCTTGAAGATATTGGAGAGACAAAAAGACTAAAAAGCATTTTCAGCAGGGCAAAGAAGCTAGTGACATTTATGTATGCTCATGGTCAGATATTGCATATGATGAGACATTTTACAGGAGGAAAAGACATACATAGACCGGCTGTAACTAGTTTTGCTACTAGATTCTTAACTCTTGACAGCTTGTGGCAGTTAAAAAAAGCTCTATGAACAATGAGAGAAATGCCTTTTATTAGATAGTATTGAAGGAAAGCAATTTAAGGCAATAATTTTGCAACTTAGATTTTGGAAGGGCATTAGTTTTTCACTTAGAGCAATAGGTCCTTTGGTAGATGTTTTACATATGGTCGACAGTGATGAGAAACCAGCCATGGGCTACATCTATGAGAAGATGGATCGTGTAAAGGAATAAATAAAGGTGCGTAAATATTTCAATTTTATGTGTTATTTGTTGATCTTTACTTATTAATCTTATAAATTAAAACATTTAACTTCTTGTTTTATAGGTTAATATGAAAAACAAAGAAGAGCAGTATGCTTTTATTTGGGAGATCATAGACAAAACATGGGACAAGCAAATGCACAAGCCATTACATGTTGCTGCATTGTATCTGAATCCAAGGTTGTATTATGATTATGATGGAATAGAATCTAATGTTGAGATTAAAGGTGGTTTGTTGCAAGTTATAGCTATACTTGTACGAAGTAAGGAAGAACAACAACAAGTGAGTCATCAACTTATAAGTTATCGAAGTGCAACAAGTTGTGTTGGACTAGAATTAGCTATAAGTTCGAGACCCTACCTGCACTGCACATGTTCATGATTCGGCCCGGCTCGGCTCCCAGCAAACAGCAGTGCGGCTTAGGACCCGTCTGTAGGCTAGGGTGTCCCGTTTGATGTAGAGTCTAGGAAAACTCGAGTAAGGAGTCAAACAAAAAACAGTAGGAAGCTAGCATAGTTGCACCCAGAGCGGTAGCTCTACGGCAGGGTGCTCTAGCACAGTTATTGTTGGTGCGAGTTCTACTCCCAGAGGGTGCATGTGTGTGACTGTGTCAGGCTTGGGCCACCTCTTGCAAAAGAAAAAAAGAAGGAAGCTAACATAGGTTAGAAATTAGTAAACACTTTTACTCCAAATAACAACCGAACCGTTCCTGCAAGTATTTGTTCTTAATGGCTATCAGGGCATTCCTTTCCATTTATATAATTCCTGTGGAAGCTAATCAAGGTCAAAATCATTGTTAAACCTATATGAGAGTTTGGTAACAATCAGCTCAGGGGACCCTATGTTTGATAGATCCAGTGGCAGATCTATATGAGGAGAGGAGGCGGCCACTCCACCTACAATTCAGAAAATAAATGAAAAAGTTACGGAGGATGATTGGATCGATCACCTCAGTGATCGAATAGACAGTTTGCCCACCCCACAAGAAATTCTAGATCGGCTACTCGATGGGCCTATGAGGCTGTCCTGATTGTAAATAGGATTAATAACTATAGCAATGGTGGTCAACATCCCGGGTTAAACACTGGAATCGTACCGTATTATGATTCTTTAAAGGCTGAAATTTTGGATCCCATGAAAATAATCCCATTCTATGGATCTTAATTGGATCCTCGTCTTGATTTTAGGATCCATAGGATTTCCAATCAAGACGAACTCATCGTACATTAGTAGACATGAGTATTCCATAAATCGTATCATTGGTTGATTATGTATGAGGTAACAACATGAGCGTTTAAAATGAATTACATGTGATTCTAATGAATTCTGTCTATGTATGCATATATATGTGTGCTCAAAACACACACACACACACACACACACACACACACACACATATATATATATATATATATATGTATGTATGTAGAACAAACATCTCCTAAAAAATCGTGTATTGTGAGCAAATGCTAAGTGTGTTTGCTTGATTCCAAGATACAGCTGATATATCTGAGAAATGTTTATTACCGTGAAAAACATGCATAAACTAAGTACAGGTTTATTGGTAGAGGCGAACTGTTAGAGTGATGGCACAAGGAACCAATGGCTCTCTTGGATAGGAGGCCGACCTGAAGATACCTTCAACTATTCGTACTGCACATTGGAGCAACTCAGCTCAGCCGATCAGTGGGCAACACAACCCAAACTCATTGCAACTGCTACCGGCCACTCTTAACTGTGTATGTGGTTTGGTTTACTTTTCCCTTATTCACATCATCTACCATTCTAATGTTCTCATATCTAACTACCAGTTTGGTTCTCTCTCTCTCTCTCTCTCTCTCTCTATATATATATATATATATATATATATAACAACTAAGCTTTTCTCATACTAGATGAAGTCGGCTACATGAATTCTTTGTTTTCTTCCAGTTCTATCATATGTTTTTTATATGTTCTCACTAGGGCTTCTTTTAGTTGTCTTTGTATATATCCAAACTAACGTAAACAATTTTTCTCATTTTATTCTCTATTGATGTCACTCCCAATTTGTTGGCAATTAACTCAACATGAGCTAGATCATTTTTTATTATTTCTTTCCAATACTTTTGTGGTCTCCTTCTTTTAATATTTTTAGAATCTAGTTTTTCATATGTTCTCACTAGGGCTTCTTTTAGTTGTCTTTGTATATATCCAAACTACCGTAAACAATTTTTCTCATTTTATTCTCTATTGATGTCATTCCCAATTTGTTTCTAATTACCTCATTATGTATACTATCTTTTTCTTTTATGGTCACTCATCCATCTCAACATGTTCGTTTTTGCCGGAGATATCTTTTGTAGATGCTGATGATTAACTACCCAATACTTAAAACCATAAAACACAACACGTTTAATTGATGTTTTATCTATAATTTTTACCTTTCAACTTTAATGGTATCTTCTTGTCATATAAAATACTTGATGAGTCTCTCCATTTTAACCAACCTACGTTAATTCTATGTGTAACATCTTTATCAATTTTTTCATTACTGTTAAAAACTAACCCTAGGTATTTAAAACTTTTATTGTGAGGTATGCAATGTATGCCAATCTTAATTTTTATATCATCTAAATCAACCAAATGATCAAACTTACATTTCATATATTCGGTCTTTGTTCTACTTGTCGAAAGCCTTTACTTTTTTAATGTTTCTCTCTATAATTTTAATTTCCTATTAACTTCTTCTTCATATTCATTCACTAATACAATATCATTTCCAAATAATATATACCAAAGTGCTTCATCTTGAATATGTTTTTTTAACTCATCAAGGATCAATATAAATAAATATGAACTTACAATTGATCCCTGATGTAACCTATTATTAACTTTAAAGAAGTTTGTCATTATTTAATAAGTCTTGACACATGTTTTTACATCATCATACATGTTTCTTATAGGATTTATATATGTCAACGGGATACCTTCCTTTTCTAAAGTTTTCCAAAGAACATCTCTTGAGACTCTAATGTAAGTTTTCTTTAGATCAATAAATATCATGTGAATTTTCTTTTTTTTTTTTCCTTTAAAATATTCTATAAGATGTCTTAGTAGGTGAATCATTTTAATGATAGATTTGTTTGGAATGAATACAAATTGTTTCTATGTTGTACTTACTACTTGTTTTAACCTCTCTCTCTCTCTCTCTCTCTATATATATATATATATATATATATGTGTGTGTGTGTGTGTGTGTATGCATGTGCGTGTGTTTTAGAACGTGCTATTAAATTATATTCTTGTTTACAATGTTTGGCGTTTCGCCAAGTTAGTGTGTGTAATAAGTGGTAATTAGGAATTTCAGCGTGACCAGCACGAAGTGTGGGGAAAGTTGCAGACATGACCAATTTTGGCCTTTGATTTTTTCAAACGAATGGCTTTTTTTTTGCCTGGTACAACGGGGAGGCCCAAGCCAGATGCATGTCCCTCGTATCAAACTCATGACCTTCATCTTGTGAACTGACGCCCTAGCCAGGTGAGCTGTTGCACGATTCACAAACTATGGCATATTTTATATTTAAACTGTGCAGCCTTGCGGCTTTAGGATCGCACGGTGTTGCGAAGGGTCTCACTCAGCAACGGGAAACAAATGCATAATGGTCATGGTTCAGCTTGGTTTGGGTAGCGCTGAGCTCATTTATACTCTCTGAACAACACACAAAATTAAGAACATGGCGGTGGCTTGTTGAGATGTCTGAGCCAAAGAATGCATGTTGATTGGGGCTTAGCTTAGGTTTGGCCAAGCTTATTAAGTACATCTGGTTGATAAGTTCCTTCTCTTTCGAATTGGCAAGATGAGGTTAGGCAGACTCAGCTAGTTGCGCGTAAATATTTGCACCAGGATCGTTGACGGGACCCAGTTTGAGAGTTCATCTTTCCAGCAAAAATCACCATCAATTGTCAGGACCCTACAAATTGAATTGGTTTAACAGTAAAGGGAGATTGATAGTGGTTTAATCACATTAATGTGCAAGAACTGCAATAACAGCCAACTAGCTGTTATTGGCCTGCAAAATGTACATCGATGAATGCAGATAAATGTACTTTACGATACTATAGAAGCTACCGTAGGCTCAGAAAATAACTCATCATTGCAAACCATATGGCCCACTGATTTAACTGTTAATTATACTTATAGAGCAAACATTTAAAAATTGGCTAACATTTTCCGTTTGAAGAGAGTGAAAAGTCCCATTGATTTGAGAAGCAAGAAGAGAAATAGACAGAACCCATGAATTCAAAATTGACATTTCTTGTTAAGAGTGGATGGCACACTCTCGTGCGCGCATACACATACAACACACACATGCAAGAACGGAGGAAGAGGAAGAGAGGACCCTTACTTCTTATCTTTTCCTCCCCACAACGACTGCCAGAAGACAGGCCAATTCCTCTGGGCCTCGTTCCAACCCAAGAGCGAGCCTTCTCTCAACGGATCCCAGCTAGAGGACACGATGCCGTAGCTCACACCCAACAAGGCAGAACCGAAGAAGAAGAAGGACACGATGAAAGGCACCCAAGTGGGCACGTCCACCTTCTGCACGACTTTCAGATAATAGAAGAAAGGGAAGAAAAGGAGGCCGAAAGCCAGAGGGATCCCCACAGAGAATGCCATCCTTTTCATCATTCGATTCGTCACCACCTCCGGTATGGTGACGTCATCGCGGTCGGCGTCCAAATCGTCTTCGTCATCCTCATCGTCGCTGTAACTCTTCTTATTCTTCTTCTGGTTCCTGCGCAGCTTCTCCGGCGGAGTTCCGAAGCCTCGCGGGCTCTTCACAGCCGAGAGAGCCGGCGCCGGAGGACGGAAAATTGGCTGCCAGAGTTGTCGGTGGAATTGGGGAATGAAAGGGATACGGGTTTTTAGCTTTCCGGCCAGCGAGGAGGCCGGAGAACCTATTGAGATGGGTTGCAAGAAGGGACTAGATTCCATGAACTGAGAGGCTCAGCAGTCGGCAGGAAGCATCATGTCAGCTTGGGCGCCTTGTCCGCCAACGATTTTGCATCCCATGAGGATAAAGGGCTAGTATTTAAATCTTATTCTAATTCACGCATTCTTATCGATCATTGCCAAGAACACTTCTTTATCAATAATGACGAAAAAACCCTCACTTTTGCTTATGTACCATCGCTAAACCAGTGAAGTTCGTATTAAATGAAAATGCAGTCCATACAAAATGATTTCACTGCAATGGACAATGGTGTTCACACCATTGTAGTTTGTCTTTGATAAATACGATCGGGTTGATCACCGAGCAATAGAAGGTGGACTTAAGATGAGACACTAATCGAGTCTAGAAATTCTACAAATTCTAATACATTGCCAATTACTTACGAGCTCGGCCAATAATTATGTGCCTATCAAAACCTCTTCTATTTCGTTGTTTCTGAATGAACAAAAAATTGCAAATATAAGAAAACAAGCTATATAATTTTTTATGGTACTTGTAGGAAAAGGTCTATGCCCAAAATTGCAAAATCAAGATCCTTTGTATTCTTGTTAGCAAGTTATGAAGTCATACCGACACGTAGACAAGATTTGTGGCCGAAAGAAAAATGTGAAAGTCATTTACATACTAAATAGGAACTGCTGCATTATTCTTAGTAGCAATGGTACTCGATGCTTTGCCGTTAGCATTCAAATCCAAGAAAAAAGGGTCATACTTTACTGTTTCCTCTAAAACTTTTGAGCCCTTCGTTTATTCCCGAGCACTGCCTTGTTGCCTCTCTAATGTTTTTGCATGTGATACCTTGATACATTGTGTCAATGAACTTCGACGCTAAAGCGTTTTCTTCTTCTTCTTTTCAATCCCCACAGGCTCCTATGAAGGGAGTTTTTCAGAAATTATGTAGGTAGAAATACCCTTTTATATTGCACATGTGTGATATAATATAATGTCCCTCGAACACCAAGAAAATTGGAAAAGTTTAGTTACGTTACTTTAAGTTGAAATTTAGGACTTTAGGTCCAACAGATATATGATCTATAAATAGAAAATAAGTGGGATTTAAAGTGGTTTGGGCATCTAAAATGATACAACCAAGTGACAACTCCATTATAAAGAGGTAGATAAAAGTATTTTTTCAACCACATCAAAGTGAAAAGTCTAAACTAAGAATTCATGTAACTGACGTGAGAGATGTGGTTTTGTTTCTGATAAGTTGGAGGTAGACGAACCTCACAACTAAATACATAAAACCATTAGAGGATCAATAAATTGGAAGAAACTAATCACATGTATTTCTTTTTAAACATTTCTTAGTCCCAAACATTGTGTTTAAAAGACGGTGTCAATGTATTTCTTTCTTTAGGAATCCATCTAACAGAAAAGCCACCAGACTTCCTCAGTGGGGGGTTATCCATCTCTTTCAAAATGTTTACAATCTAAATTTCTCACAGAAGCTCCATCTAACCACTTCTCCAAATGTCCAAAGCGCTTAAAGTGCATCTCTTTCTTTTATCTTTTATCCGTATCACAACAACGAATCAAATTGCATATTGAATAACAGTTACCTCCAAAGTTTTTTCTCAAAAGGAAAGTACACTTGGTGATTGCAGTTGCAAAAGATGCATTTGACGGAGTTGAGGAAATGCATGAATGCGTCTGGAAATACCCATAAAGGAGGGAATGTCTTGGCAATACACTGAAACATAGTGATGCTAATATTATATCTACAGTTTGAGGGGGGAAAGAAAAAAAGAAGAGATGCAGGACGGTTGCGTTCTGTCCGTCAGGCCAGCATTCTGTCATTCATACAGAAAGCAAAGACACAACTTGAAGGACATCTAATTGGAAAGAGCAATACATGACTGGAATCTCTCGCTTTATCATATCCATAACTGCAAAAACTGGACCTTTCTGATACAGTAAAAGTTAGAAACCCGAACACCATAACAATGGTACTGCTTTGAGTCTGTAAACCCAAAGGTTGATACCAGAAGGCGCTCTTGCTTCCAGCAAGTGAAACAAACAAACAAACAAGAACATTCAAATGCGACTACGAAAAGAGAAGTCATGTTCAAATGCACTTAAGATAAGCCATGACGATGGCACAAACCATCGATTGATTTCTCAAGTGACTGTTGGAGTTCAGGCGAGGATACTTTGCACACTGTAGTACATAGAGAGAAAACGCAGTCAAGTTTAACAGTAAGCAAAGGGAAGGAACAAGCCTGAATGTCACGATGGATCCAAAATTGGTTTTCTAGAATGTACTTCCATAAGAACTTTATTCAATTCGACATTTTTGTGACCCTAAATTTGGTTAATGGGATGTTTTAAGTTTCGTTTTTCAAGAATTTACCAATACACATATTTTTCTAGCACACGTAAACGTTTCAAAGAGACAACTAAACGAAGTGTTTAGGTCACTTCTCAAAAATTTATTCAGTGGATTTCGACCTCCAGAAAAGCTCCAGAATTCTTAACATGTTTTTGGTAACTAAGCTGAAGAGCATGCTTACTTCACTTCATGAAGGTTGTACCAACAACAACAACAACAACCACTAAGCCTTTTCCCATACTAGACGGGGTCGGCTACATGGATTCTTTGTTTCCACAGAGCCCTATCATGTGCCATGTTAGCAGTTAACCCACAATATGCTAGATCATTCTTTATTGTTTCTTTCCAACACTTTTGTGGTCGTCCTCTACCTCTTTTAATACTTTCAAAATCTAGTTTTTCGTACCTTCTTACAGGTTCTTCTTTTAATCTTCTTTCAATATGTTCAAACCACCTTAAACGATATTCTCTCATTTTATCTTCTATTGGTACCACACATAATTTGTTTCTAATAACCTCATTATGTATAAGGTCTTTTCTTGTATGACCACTCATCCATCTCAACATCTTCATTTCTGTCACAGTACATACCCAACACTCAGAACCATAAAACATGACAGGTCTAATTGCTGCTCTAACTTCATGAAGGTTGTAGCATTAAAACAATTTCTTTTTGGCGCATGTGTATCCTTATTCTTGCTTAGGTAACAAAAATTTGCAGACGAGCAGGTAATTTGTGTAATTTAAAGTACCATCATATGAAAGGATTGCTTCTCATTTCTTTTAGTTTCAATATGCTAGAATGTACAATCAGTGGCCTACCGTTATTAGTTAGAGTAATACATTATATATTGTGTGGTGTTTCTTATGTTCTCTCTTCTATTCCTTGCAACAAATAGTGAGGTGCATCAGTTCCTGCGGCACCTCGGGAAGCAGTGGCTTGTGCTTCGCAATGAATTCTGCAAAACAAGCCTGAAAAAGAGAAGCAACCCGGGATGTCTCTGGTTTCCATGGCCTATGTAGGCTTCAGCTTATGAAAACTAAGAAAAGAAATATCCTTTTTAATTTGTCTGTGAAATATATAAACTTTAAAACCACAAAGATCTAAGTGGCACAGGTGATGTCTCTCACAATTTCAACCGAAATACACAAAAGCATGTAAATTGTTGTAAAAAATTAGCTTGCTTCTTTCTTTTTCAGAATTAGATGGCTTCGTTTCACATGATTTGCAGAAAAATCAATGGAAACGGGCGTATGAATCTGAAATTTGGCTTAAAAGTTAAATAGATCGTTCTGAGTTCTCCACCGCATCGGTAGATGCTGTTGAAGAATTAAGAATAAATCAAACATTTTTCACATGCAACAGTTAGAAAGTAAAACCAAAAAGCGTCTTAAACCGATCTCTAATATCTATAACAGAAACCAAGGGTTGTTCCTACTCGCGCGCAGAGACACAAACAGAGACGATTTTCATCAGAAAGAATCTCCGAAGCAGAGTTTCCCGGAGAATTACCCCCTCAATGAGGCATGACTGGAGCGAGCTCAAGAGAAGCCATGGAAGTTGCGTTTCCACAGTTCAAAAAGGTGCAAGAATTTTTTACAATCTTACTGAATACTGATGAGTCGGAGGATTTTCTTAGCTGAATTACCTTGATTCTTTTGGCGAGTCGGCACGCCGATGCTTCCAAGTCCTTGAGGAGCTCGGAATGGCTCAGATCGAGAATTTTCCTGATGGAATCTATGCGATCCACCGCAATCTCCTTTAAGTTCGAGACCGTGGCCGGATTCTTTGGCAGTGAAGCTCCGGTAGCCGGACTAAAAGGCGATCCGCCAGTCTTCTTCGTATTCCGGCGGGAAAGGCCGCCAAGATCGTGATCATCCTCAAAGAAGCGACCAGGAGAGCCAAGAGAATTGGGCGAGAACAGACGGCGTTTTGCCAGAAAGGGATCCGATGGGCTCTTCGTTTTAGTCATCTCCACCCAAACAGAGAGAGAGAGAGAGAGAGAGAGAGAGAGAGAGAGAGAGAGAGAGAGAGAGAGAGAGAGAGAGAGAGAACCCTCCTGCTTCTCCTTTATACGTTGGCGCGGGAATTTGAAAATCGGGTAATTGATAAACTAACTAAACCGATATAAAGGGCTCGGACTCGGGTCAGATCCAATATTTGAAAATTTATCAAATCCAGTGTATTCGAAAAACGGTTGTCCAATGAAAAGATCCAATGCTGTACCCAGATCCAAACATCTGATCGCATAGGTTCAAGCAATCCTGGTTTTGTCCGCGATATTGCCTCCAGCAGATTTGGGTAATACCAACTCGGGGCATTAGCCTACCTGGCAGTAGACTCCATCGCAATTACATTAGAACAAAGGAGGAGGGATAATCCCAAAATGAAGCATGTTTTAAATAGGCTTTGTGAAAGGGCCTATGGTTTTAAGGTAGTATAATCTCTTCTTTTTTCATATACCCTATACGGCTACAAGCTTAGCAGTGTTATTAGAAGAACCCATATAGCACTCTAAACAAATGGAGATTAGTCATATGATAAGCAACACACTACCCATTATCTGGCTAATCGCCATGTTAACTTGAAGCATGTTAAAGGCTTATGACCTATTGCTTGCAAAATTGCCATGTCATTATCTAGAGATTTCTGGCATTGTCATATGACCTGGATTCACCATGACATCAATCTGTTGGTTGCCTCCATATATTACATGATCAAAACCAAAACCAAGCGGGGTATGAATCAGGAAACCTAATAACCATTGTCGCTTTTCTATTGCTATATTAGCATTCAAGGTTAGGGAAAAGAAGATAATCTTTTGCTGCTTCCTTCCAACACTTCTCTTTCTATGCCTCTTGTAACAATATTCTGGATCTCATTTAAGTGTCTTTCATTTTCTACATTGTCTACGCATATTATCGTATAATGACAAAATTTGTTGGCAGGAAACTTTGTTACAGTCGCATCCTCAAAATCTTTGAGGATCACTTCATATGCGCTGGCATACAATGACAAACTTCTAGAGGCAAACTGTCATTTCTGATCTTAATGATTGACCTGAAGGGTTCTGATATTCAAATAGGAGACTTTAAGAATTTGCATAATGAATCAACCCGACAACGGGTTATGATCTCAAATATCTCAACATATTCGTGTAACATAGCTTGACCCTTCTTTTCTTTAAAGTACTTTAATACCATTGCGTCATCTAAGGACTAGATTGACAGATAAGAATCAACTTGTGGATTCAACCTGTTAGATTACAGTGAAGAACAGCATCTTAGATCCTCCAATGAAAAAATATAAACCATACGCATCAAAATTCTTTGCGATAATAATAGATATTTTATGTGGCATAAAGAGAACATCGTAGTACAACCATGGACTTGGGCGCTACACTGCCAACAACTTAGAAGCATTGGACCGTGACATAGCACTGACAGTCTACCATCAACTATCAGGTTGGTGTCAGGTCTTTAACACCACATTATACTGTAAGCAGTGAAGGATCTAGAAAATAGTGTTGGAGGGGGTGAGGTATATATTCATCGTGTTAGGGGGCCGAAGCATGAATCTCAACCATATATTCACTGTAAAACATAAGTTTGTGTAAAATTTCAAATTTTCAGAAGGGGCCACCCTCCAGCAGCGGTCGGAGAGTGAATCACGAGAGCTTGTCTCACCTTGCATCCTATCCTTCTCTTTGGAGCTCTTCACCACATACTGATAAAAGAATTGCCAGACTCGCCAGATTGATTAAGAACTATGAGTTGTATAAACAGCACGTATGCCTGATTATTTACAGATAGGATCAGATATTGCAATTGGAATTACTTACAGAAACTATACATGCCGGAATAACTTTACACGTTCAAATCAAGCATGGTTTTACAAAAGTGCATGGCTTTGTGAGGAGGAGGATAACCCAAGATGAACCTTCTTGCTAAAACCAAGGATGCCATGTTGGGTCCATCATGCATAAGCTTTTAGGGCATAATGCAGCTTCAACAAGATCAGCAACTCCTCTCTGAACCGACTGAGGCGTATCAGTGGCATTCTCCTCCTGCAGCAGGGTAGAAAGAGAAATGACCATCGAAGTTTCTAGCTCTTATGTAAACAACTTTAAGGATAAATTACAAACCTACAGGTTAAAACAAGAAGACCGACTGCATCCTTACGTTGTGTGGGTGTACGTGCCGACAGATGTGGGAAAAGGTAATTTTCAAAAATCATGGGTGCGGGGGAACACGGGAATTATATAAGCATAATTTATATATATACTATTATAAATAATAGAAAGTATCTTATAAATTAAAAGAATAATACTTGCATTTGTAACTTGTAAGTTGATTCACTAATAAAGTAATAGTCAGTCTGTACTGTCTTAGTGACAGCATCGTAGCACCAACAAATATTTTAAATAGACAACACTGAGTTGAACACTACAGAAGTACAATGCTGAATGTAGAAGTATCCCACATGGTACAGCAGCCTAGCAGAAATGTCTATGCGTCCTGCACATACGCATTCTGGACATGACAGTTCGAGTTGTTTACACATTTCCAATAAGAAGAACCGAGGGACTACAACGTAAGTAATACAAAAATGACAAAAAACAAGAACTTTTGCAAAACAATCCAAGATAACCTAAATAAGTGTAAGAAGACAACCATCATCAGTGGCTAGTCTAGTTGATGCACATATATTAAGAATCCAAATACTTAAATGAATTAAGAACAAGACTCACCTCCTCAACACCTACTGGAGCTATTCCTCTGATACGGATGATAACATGCTCCACGTTTGTGGCCACCTTCTGCTCAAACTCCAACGGGTTCATCCCCGCAGTAGCTGCTGGTGCTGAAGGCATGCCTAAGGGTCTTCGCCATGACCAAGAAAGCAGTTCATCTCGGAAAAACATAGCCAAATGATGACGGATGTGCTGACTTTGCTGCAAATTCAGTTTCACAATTGATGGTAAACATTGAAATGAGAAATTGCACCAGCAAACTATACAATGGAAGGCCACAGTTTATCATCACTGATACCTTAGAAGAAACAACAGACTGAGCTGCTGCACACATAGCAGATACTAGCAACCCTTCTACTCCAAAATGAGAGAAGAAAGCCTGAAAGTTCCTTGTCAGCCTAAACGGCACAGGTTCATTGAACTCGATCATTCCATTCAAATCATAAGCTGAAAAAAGGATTAACAGCCACTTTTACCAGGTTAGCAGTTATTATCACAAATGCAATGGTGCTTCTTGAAAGCCCACATATGGTTTCCGCTTGGTAGAGTTTTGTACATATACTGTGAAAAGATGTTATCAGTAACAAGATTTTTTGTTATTTCATTATAGGCTTGCATACGGAGATCAACAACAGCTTCAGGTGATATTTGCCCAGATATAGCCTGGTTCAACTGCTCCTTGAAATAGGTTATTGGAAGATCTGCCTCACGGTCATTCCTAGCACAATGATTCTCATAGACCTCAAGGAAAGTACTATACATCAGATCATCTTCTACCATTCGAACCTGTCCACACAACATTTCAAGCAGGGATTAGTGGATACTTTTAAGTAGGTAAAGGGTTCCATTTGCAGTCTTGGTAGTCTGATTCCAATCAAGGCTATGGGTCCATCTCTCTAAAAAAAACAAAAGGAAAAAAAGAAACAATGATGTACATAAGGAAAACTATTTTAACCTGGGACCAAACAGGTATAATGATTGGAGTGTGGAAACAGAGACGGCGACGTCTTGATTCCTTGTGCTTGTCGAACATCTTATTCATGACGCGAAATAGCTGCACTATACGTTCATCACTTCTAGCACTAGGAGTTAAAGATGTCTGGACAAGAAAATGGCGCTGTGAGCCATCAGAGCCAATTAGCGTCAAACGCCGGAAACTGCTCCCATGCCTTCGCACAATTGGAATATCAGCTGCAACCCTATCCAACTTCACAGTATGATCTGGTGCAATTTCCTGGAACATAATAAAACAAATAAATGAAAATCAGCATAGGATGCACCAAGACTTCCTCAGGCTTACTTGAGGTTATTTTAATCAAGATCCATACTGTATTATAAAAATTATATATAAGAAAGAAAATTAAAGTTTCAGCATTGTTCGAAAAAATAAATTAAAAAGCAGTCACCTGATCAGTGAAATACTGTCCTGGTACTTCAACATCAATAATGTGAAACTCCCGCAATACCCTACTCTCTTCTTCCAGCTTTAGTACAGCAGGAAACCTATCTTCAACATTGGTCTGAAGAACATTTTTCCAATGCTTCAGCCGCTCAGTTAACTTAGATAAGGTACCTGGAAAAGTTCCTGCACTTTCTGGATCCAGATCGTGTTCAAAATCTTGCTTATATTCTCTGACAAAATCAACATGCTTTGAAATGGTTTGTCAAAATCCACCAAGTGACTTTTGGTTTAGGCAACACATGATCCAGAACTGATTCCCAGACACTTTGGTGCAATTCAGACCATATAGGCAGGCATATACAATTCATTTTAACATATGGTTTTAGTTCAATCCACAGAAACATTACTTCTTGCAAACAACATAAAAGATGAGCTGCCAAGAAGTACCAAACAAGTAGAAAGTTTTGCTATATATCCAAGTTTACACTATATATCTAACATTCTTTTTCATATGCCCGCATCCATAGTGTTATCCTTCATGTCCACTCCACTACTTTGATTCATAGGTCCATTCAATAAATGTATACAAACACCTCAGAGTTTATCCTAAGTGCTAGCAGCAATGATATATAGTCTATATATAGCTCTTTCTGAGGCACAAGAGCAGCCCTTTTTATGCATGCAGCTAGGAGAGGGGGTGGGGAAGGTAAGGTTGCATACAAACTGTTAAGAAAGCCAAAGCAACTTAAAAAATCTGAATGAAGATCACCTCGAGTTCACTAGCCAAATTAGCATGCTTGCTCCTAAGAGCCTCCATTATATCTTTTGCAGCATCAAAAGCACTGGCAGCTGAAGCCACAAAACCTAAAGCACCAGCACGCCTTAAAGTATTTTGACTACCTTCATTGAGGTTTGCAGAACCTTGCTGCAAAGGTTGGTCATTTCCATTATGTATGCTGCTTTCTTGCACTTGTAGACCTTTCAGGTTCTTGCCCATGCGAGTTTCCACCATCATGAGATCCAATACCACCAGCAGCCCGGACTGAGAGCCTTGGTGAACTTGAATATCAGACGATAAGGCACTCCCACCCGGACCTTGTACTCTTGCATTTCCATCAGCCAACCCACCAAGAGAACCTGCACTAGTACCAGAGACACTTTGCTGTGTTCTTTGCTGAGCCATTGCTATTCTACCAAGTTCAGATTTATTGGCAACATCACGTCGTTCCAGTAAGTATGTGCGCAGCCAATAATAGAGCGCCTGAAATTCAGGAAAAGAAACTCAAGATTATTTACGATCTACATAATTTGCAATGAACAAATGCGCATAACACTTACCTGAGGATACAAGGTTGCAATCTTCAGAAGAACAAGTTTACAATGAGGAGCTTCTGTCCTCTGAAGGGAGAGCAAGAGCTGTGGAATCCAAGAGAGCCAAACCCAATGCGGTACTTGGTCAAAGTACTTATCAAATGCCCTTCCAACAGGTTCACTAGATGCCCTTCAAAGCAAGGTTCACTAGGAGTATCAAAGCTAAGAAGATATAGCACGCGAGCTAGATGGCTTCTTGAATTGGACACACCAAATTTTATACCTTGCAAGAAGCAGCTGACAGCATATTCCAACCAAATCTCTTCATGAGTTTCTCTGTAAGCCTATTTGAAGTAGATGATGGATTAAGTATAAAGCTCAAGTTAAGAGACATAGAAAGTAACAGCATGGAAAACAGGTAAGAGTGATTACCATATCACAATAGTTTCCCCAGCTTATCCATCCCTTAGGCAAGTTCTTAAAAAGACTAATGGCATTCGAATAAGCAAGATTAGCACTTTCAGAGTCATTCAATTTTAACAAGAAATCTCCTTTTAGACGGAAAATTTCGGCCTTGTGCTTTGCAGGAAAATACTCTAGATTAGTGCTGTTGATCAGATTAAGACCACTTGTAAGTTCTCCCTTTCTCCCTTTTTCTAAATAAGCCTTTGCCTGCTCTGTTATCTTAACAAAGGCTTCCTGCAAATACATAAGAAAGAGCAGTTCAGATGAAATCTACACAAGTTCCCAAACATCAGAGTTCACTGTAGTTAAAAAATGACATGTAATCGAGAAACAAAGCAGGCATGCTAATGCTATGCGTGTATATGCATCCAGGCAAACATTGTAAATGAACATCAGCCTATGTATGTCTATATGTACACGTACCCATCCAGATTTTTTTTGATAAAAATATACCCATCCAGATTAATCAAAGAACAAAAATTAACATATGAAATATGATGACAAATTAAAAAAAAAAAAAAAAATGATCAGACGAATTCTCCATATGGTGAATGTGAGGTCACCCCAAAAAACTAGGCTCATATATAATAGCAGACTGTTTGAAGAATGAACTAGGAGCAGGCCTGTAAAATTCTCAAAAGTTGTATAATACAATAACCACGTAAGGATAAAAATCCAAAATGCTGTTAATAGATACCGATATAATGGCAAAAGGGAAGCAGTTCTCTCTCAAACCTTTAACTACAACAAAACTAGTTATCATACCTGCACTTCCATGCTTGGATGGCCATATAATTTTCAAGTATGGTGACGCAAACATCATACAGGCCTTGCTTACGTGCGATGTGAGCAAGCCTGTTGACAGTCCATGCTTTGTCACGGTAGCCAAGATGATGAAGTGTTGAGTTTGTGGAGCCAAAATCTTTGAAAGCGTCTATGACCGCATTATACATTTCATTCCTCCATTGCAGCAAATCATACCAAACAGACATATTATCCCATTCATTAGGAGTTCTTAGTCTCCATGTCTCAAGGATGTCCTTCAGATCGGCATAAAGGTTTCCTTGCACACCAACCACAGAATTTCCAGAGTGTTTATTTCCACTGGAAATGTCCATTAGAATCCTAGCTGACTCTTGAACTTCAACTATTTGTTGGAATTGCTGCAGAAGGGGAATTCTGGAATGAACAGACATTTCAGGCAGCTGCCACCATTGTTCTAGAGCAAGATCAACACCTTTAACCACCATGTTCTCAGCATCCCCACACCATTTGTATTTTTGTCATGTAGGGCAAAGTATGCTTGAATCAAACGAAGTTTTGGAGTTTCTTCCACTTGAGCTTTAGGAATGACATGCTCCTTCATATATGTCCAATCAGGCAATTTCCAAAGACTGTCAAGCAGAATTTCATAATTCTCAACACTCTTGCCAAAGTCCGCCAGTGCATCCCACTGACTAAGTTGACTAGCACAGTATAACCATTGCTCTTCCCAGAGACACATCTCAGCCTTGGCACAGTGTTGTTATATGTTCCTTGGGTTGCCTTCACCATGGCTTGATAAAAGAGACTTTGAGCACGCTGCCAGTAACCATGCTGAACAAGAGAAAGTCCAGCCCTCGTTTCTGCAGTGACTGATCTCTTCTTCCACAGCCCACACCTCATATCCTCTTCATTGAGCAATCGATAGAGCTCAGCCAGAGACTCAGAGCATTTGGAGTCATTCGGGAACAACATAACATGACTTTCCAGCAAAGCTAGTGCAATGTGCCATGCATTATAAGTTTTACCAATATATTTAATGAGCTCGCTTGGCATTCTGGGTTGAGGATGGCTCAACTGAAGTCCTTCTAATAGAGCTTGCACTACATTTGGTCTACTGGCTTGCTGCCTCTTATGGTAATCTTTAGACAAAGAGTAATCATTGGTTTGGCAAGTGTTACTTGTTCTTCTTTATGTAATGTAACCCAGACAATTGGAAATACCAGAACCCACAAATGGTATGCAACATTAGCATCTGTATGGGCTAACTCTCTCAATGGAATTAATAGATTAGATCAGCCACCTGAAAAAATTGTTATCAATGTGTAAGTGGGGAACCGTAGAATATTTGCCACTAAGTGTGCATGACAATTAATTACCAACAGGTGCCACAAAGAAACAGTGAGGGACTGTAGCACTTCTCAACAATTAGCCAAACTCGAAATGCCAAAAAAAAGATTTTATTATTTAAACAATTTCTCTATTTATTAATATACCAAGTGCTCCACATAATACAGGTGTGCCACTGCCACATCTTGGGCCCATACTTGATGTAATAACATAACCAGGGCAATATAAGAGATATGACCTCGAATATGACAGACTATAATAGTACTTGTAAAACATCAGTTGGTTTACCTGGAGTTTGCTCATGCTGTTAAGAAACTGAGCATGCTTAAGCACAAGGGTTTCAAATGTTAGTGGAGCATCTTCAGTTCCTTCAGATACATCATTAACCTTGTGCTGCATCCCCGATGATTCCAGAAGAGAGCTCGAAACCAGAAGTGGTTGAACCCTGGCAGAATTTGGAGCTAGTGTAATAGGTTTATCCTCAACTAATATTGCCAAGAGAAGATCAAGGCCTTGTTTGAGCCAGAAGACGTCACTCAAAGCCCCCAGTCTTGAATTTGGATAATGAATTGAAGCCTAGTGAAAAGAGTTTTCCCAAGAGACTCATGATATAGAGAGAAAAATTTCATCCTAATTTCAGGATCTCTAGCTCTTAAACCAAGCATAAACTGCCTTTCCACCTTCTGGAAAACCTCTTGACGCAGGGGGCAAAAGGTATCTGGAAGTCAATTAAAAATAATCAAGACAAAATACAATCCAAGCATAGCGCAAACAAACTTAAGATGCATGACTTACTTATTTGAATCAGCACAAATCCCATAAAGAAGTTCAAGATATTTCCGGTCCCACTCTTCCAGAGCAACTGGAGTGAAGTTTTGTTTATCAATTTGTGAAAGCTTCTGAAGAAAAGAAACTATCTCCTTGGGAGTGAGAAAGGCACTTGGTGTAACTGAAGTTCCTTGTTTACAGAAATCATCTTCAATCCACCCTTTAATCACATCAAGTATGCAAAGGAGCACACTGGCATCAATACCTTTCTCTGAGAGCAAAGCATTCAAGATTTGAGATACAGATCGCTTGCACTCAGGAACAATCATCACTCTTTCAGTGATAAGTTTTAAGATTGACTTTAGATTTGAAATAACTGCTCCAACATCAGCACTTTGACGAGAAGACGTGACTGCTGAATCTGGATCTGTTCTCTGACCCTAATTATGCAGGACACAATTCTTAAATAAAAAATTTGGAAAGGGAAAAAAATCAAGCATACTTGTTATAGATTAAAGAAAGAAAGAAAATCTAGATCATATAATCACCAAGGCAAGATATGTTAAATCACACTGAAATGGCCTCCGATAGACTTAATTTAACATATTAGTATGTCACAACTAGACAAGTACAATTAAACTAAAGTGACGGGGGCAGCAAATGGGCATGGGGAATGCTTACATTGCCAGAGAGAACAAGAATTTGGAAAAAAAGTGGGCCCACAGGGGAGGGTACAAAAACACGTACTTGTCTTAAATGAGAACCTGCTGATGAACCCATATCACGCTGCAGCCGTTGAAGAATGCGAACCAAAATTAAAGGATCAATGAAGTTCCTTTGTACCTCTGTCAAGGTTTTTGTGACAAGCAACAAGAAACTGATTGAACTAGCATTATTATCATCACTAGATGTTTGAGGAGCTGTGACAGTGGTAACATGCTTCTGTATCAAATCATCGAGCTTCTGGTACAACAACTTAACATCGGCAGGTGTTGTAGCTGCTTCTTGAGGAAAAGCAACAAAGATCATCTTCAACAGGGAGCAAAAAGACTTGCCAGCATCTAAAAGTTTATGCTTGAAACATGGTTCAAGAATCTGAGAGGAAAAACAATCACATCATTATGAATATTGACATATTTGGCAAATCAGAAAAACAAACAAAATGAGGTTAGGCCTACTTGAGAAATCTGGTTAATGTTGTTTCTTATGAACAAGTGAGGCTGTTTCTCTAAAACTTTGTTCATGACATCCAAACCCTGTGCCAGCGCAGTGGAAGGGTCTTTGCCTGAGAGGGCTGAATACTGCTCAGCAGCTTTTCCAAATAATTAAATTTTACATTTGCATTCGGCCACACCTCTAAAGCTTGTGAAAGTAGCTCCAAAGCTTGTTTGTACATGGCGCTTGTTTCTTTGTCCTTAGGCTCTATGACCAAAGCAACCTAATTCCAGAAGTCAGAATTAATCATCAATATTATAACCTCAGAAACAGAATGTTTTAGAAGGGATTGTTGAATATCCATTGAGATCTTTTAATTAATCAATTTTCACTTTTGCCTCAACATAGAAGTACCATATCAATCACTTTCATGCATACACATACTTGTCTGTCTCTAGACATCGACAGGTAGGTGAAGATTGGCATATACTATGATATAAAATAACAGATTATCCCCCTGAACCATTAATCCATTACGATAGCAAACAAGAGCTACACAAACTATGTAATCAGATAAGAATAAAAGAACAACAGTGAGGCAATGTAAGTATCAAAATCATCCAATTCACACTATAAGTTTGCCAGCTTTTGGGGAAAGCAACAGCAGTTTGTACAGTTACAGCATTAAATATTGGATATAGCCTCTTCCCAAATGAAAAATCTCACTATGAATTACTAACCGGGCAGCCCCAACACTATGCAAAAGGTAAAAAGCAGGTTAGAAGTAAGCCTCACTCTGATAAGAAAATTGATAATCATTTCTTCCATAGCAGCATTTGGTTTGGATAACCCACTAGGAGACATCATACTTAATGATGGCAGACCTGCTTCTACCTTGACACGCTTACTCAGATCATCACTAAATGAAGAACTATCTGCAAGCATTTTTGTATCATTTTCAATAGCAGTAGGGTTAAATGCCTCGTTCACACGACCTTGACAGTCAGCATCTGGAGAAGCCTTCATTTCAGATTGTCTGCGCTTTTCCCATGCCACAACAAGCCCAGCCAGATCAATGGCAAGACGCCTGTTCTCAGGAGGACTGCTCAAAGGTAATCCAAGTCGACTAAGTGAGTTTACCATTTGAGGTACAAATTGTGCTCTGCAACGGTAGAAGATGTCAGGATGCCTAACAATAAGCTGAAATATGTGAATCAGATGAGGAACCGAATGACCCTCCTCCACCATGATCTTTTTTGTGTAACGAATCCAAATTGGTATTCGTACATCCTCAGGAGGCAATCTCCGAGGAAGAGCAGGCATTAATACATCAAGAGCCTGCCTAACCAGGGCCTTATACTCTGACTGGCATGTTCTCAATAAAGCAACAAAGACCTGCACAACCATGTCTTTAGTTAGAAACCACACTGGAATTTTACAGAACATTCATGCAAGATTTAAAAGAGGGTATGAGAAACTAGATTCTGAAAATGTTAAAAGAGGAAGAGGAAGACCACAAAAATATTGGAAGGAAACAATAAAGAATGATCTAGCTTATGTGGAATTAACTGTTAGTAGGACACATGATCGAACTCTATGGAAACAAAGAATCCATGTAGCTGGCCCCATCTAATATTGGAAAAGGCTTAGTTGTTGTTGATGATTCATGCAAGATTTAAGATAGCAGCCCATCACTAGAAAATCCATTGAGGATCAATTTTGTTTCACATGATTAAGATGTATGATTGTAGGAAGAACTAATGGAGGCAGGAAGCAACTGACCAGCTATATAATACTACATGCCAGTATGAAATAAACATGATAATGCAATATATCATGCATTACAGCAGCCCCATGGCGTTTTGCATAAATGTGTCGGGAAATTGCATCAAACAGCTAAAATTTGGCATTTTAATGTAGGATGTCAAGCAAACCAATGCTGTAAATGCCGTCAGAGTAAGAAACTGTGCATATTGTGCAGTACACTAGATGGCCGAGTGAAAAATGATATGGATGGTATTGTTCTGGCATATGATTTTACGATATTGTCATAGCACATGACACAATATGATCCAATATCTATAACAAGATACAACAACACCTGTAACACTGTGCACGTGTACAGATTATGTGTGCATATAGTGTGTGTGTGTGTCCGTGTTTATGTATGAATATATGTATGTGTACATTGGGCATCATTGCTATCATATTTTGCATATATAGGCATATCTATATGTATATATGTATGTATGTGTGTGCATGTGTGTATTTGCCTGTGTGCATGCACGTGGTTGTGCATGTATTTAGCAGATACAATGTCCATAGGTGAGGTATATGTACTATGTCCAGATAAAACGACAAGGATCTCCACTCAAACAAGAAAATTATGTCAGATATGGTCTCAATCAATTTCATAACATATAGTTTCAAACTTTCAAGTTTCAACACCAAAACACAACACTTTTGGGTTTCAGAATCAAGTTGACTCATACGGATATTTAAAATTTATATGTTTTAATTTAATAAGTTTTGTTTATATTGGTATAGTCAATTTTGTGTAATTTTAATTTTATATATATACTATTTTATTTGGGAAAGAATTATCGAACATATTTATTAATCTAGAAAAAACTTATGATAGGGTACCGAGGGAGGTTCTTTGGAGAACTTTGGAAAAAAGAGGTATCTCATTGACATATATTAACCTTATAAGAGACATGTATGATGGTGCAAAAACATGTGTGAGGACTCATGAAGGAACGACAGACTTCTTTGAAGTTAATATTGGGTTACATCAAGGATCAACTTTAAGTCCATACTTATTTATAATGGTGATGGATGAGTTAACAAAACATATTCAAGATGAAGTACCTTGGTGTATGTTATTTGCAGATGACATTGTATTAGTGGAGGAGTCTAAGGAAAAAGTTAATAGAAAATTGGAACTATGGAGAGAAACATTAGAAAACAAAGGCCTCCGACTTAGTAGAACAAAGACAGAATATATGGAATGTAAGTTTGATCATTTGGCTACTTCAGAGGACATAGAAATTAAAATTGGCACACATTGCATTCCCCAAAAGGAAAGTTTTAAATACCTAGGGTCAATTTTTCAAAGTGATGGAAGAATTGATGGAGATGTTACACATAGAATTAATGCTGGTTGGTTAAAATGGAGAGGAGCATCAGGTATTCTTTGTGATAAGAAGATACCATTAAAATTAAAAGGTAAATATTATAGAGCAGCAATTAGGCCTGCCATGTTTTATGGTTCTGAGTGTTGGGCAGTTAATCATCAACATGTACAAAAGATGTCTGTGACAGAAATGAAGATGTTGAGATGGATGAGTGGTCATACAAGAAAAGACCGTACACATAATGAGGTTATTAGAAACAAATTAGGAGTGGCACAAATAGAGGATAAAATGAGAGAACATCGTTTAAGATGGTTTGGACATATAGAAAGAAGATCAAAAGAAGAACCTGTAAGAAGGTTAGAAAAACTAAATTTGGAAAGTATTAAAAGAGGTAGAGGACGACCACAAAAGTGTTGGAAAGAAACAATAAAGAATGATCTAGCTTATTGGGAGTTAACTGCTAACATGGCACACGATAGGGATATGTGGAAACAAAGAATCCATGTAGCCGACCCCGTCTAGTATGGGAAAAGGCTTAGTTGTTGTTGTTGTTGTTGTACTATTTTATTTTATATAATGTTGCACCCGCACCTTATATTTTTCAAAATTATCATACCCCTCACAAGGTACCCGATACTCGTATCTTACCCGTATCCACACAACATAGTGGAAAAAAATGAAGTCACTGCTTGTCTAGCGGAACTGACAGCAACAAATAAAAACAAAATGTTAACCAATACAAAAAAAACAATCTGTTAACCAATGCATGAGCTATTCTTCTGCTTTCTTGGTAGGTAAACCTGATTTGACTTAAACCCCCTTCCAAGGTGTCTGATGCAAGATTTCCTTTTACTTTAGAACAATAACTTCTACGCCTCCTGGCATGAACAAAAAAAACACCACTTCAAAGCCAATTTAGCACGTTGGTATCTGTGCAGGCCTTTCTCAATGATAGGACAAAAGTAGAACCCTTTTTCTCATGCTAGTTTTTATGTAATACAAAGTATGACATTTCTCCCCAAATAAGAGAGCATCCCTTGCTCCAACAATGAAATTAAAAGATATTATACCCTAATTATTAGAGATGTCAAAATGGGCCAGGCCCAGGGGGGCCTGGCTGAGCCATAGAAAAATACAGGGCCAGGCCAGAAAATCTCCGCCCATATTAGAAGCAGGGCCAAATGAACCTTCTGGCCCTGGGGCTGATGAGGGCCAGGCAGGGTTGGCCTGCTGGACCACAGGCCCGTCGAATATTAGATTGAGTCTATAAGATCCGATCC
Organism: Brasenia schreberi; assembly: GCA_036023115.1. Lineage (NCBI taxonomy): Eukaryota > Viridiplantae > Streptophyta > Magnoliopsida > Nymphaeales > Cabombaceae > Brasenia > Brasenia schreberi. The sequence goes on along the minus strand of JAYKKT010000069.1, from coordinate 22,099,383 downwards.
ATCTCTACTTAAAATCCAAACTTAACTATAATAAAAAAACTATGTATATACATATATATATATATATACACACATAGAGATAATAAAAAACTTTATATATGTGTATCCATGTACATTCATATATCCATATATACATATAATAGGAAAAAAAACTTCATATATGTATATGTAATTGAAAAAGCTATATATATAGTATATATATGTATATACATATGTATATATAGTACATATATATGTAATAAAAATAATTATTTAGTTATTTCTATATTTATTATATGAGCCGGGCCATCATTTTAGAGGCCTGGCCAAAACCTGGCCCGGCCCATATTTTTCTCGGCCCATCAGGGCCAGGGCCAAGCCCTGACATCTCTACTAATTATCACATCTTTTGGTCCCACCAAGTACCAACTAAGTTCTAACTAAAGTCCAGATTCCCTACAAATAAAATCACCAATACAATTGTTTGATAAATTAGGTAAAAGTACATGATCAAACTCCAAGTTCCTAAATCAGATATATCATTAAATGAATCGCAATGATGCACTAACAAACAAGAATAAATCCACGTGACAATAAGCATCAGACTAAACCTTCAAACAAAATTCATGAACATAACTTCTGGTCTACATAGCAGCAAGTTTATTCCACTGTATCGGATACCTGGAGAATGATTTTTTCTGGAGCCTGATAAGCATCCAGAAAGTGGCAAACATTAACAAACGCCCATTGTTTGCTGGCACTGTCTTCACGCTTGAGATGATTCCAGCCAAATTTGATCATTTCTTTTCGATGATGGACAAGGTCACCCTGTAGGTACTTCAAAAGCAAAGTAGCAAGCTGCAAAAGTTCAATCCTCAGGGGCTCATCGTATTCAGCACTAACCTACACAAGGAGAACTTATATAAAGGCAAATTCAAGCAGCAAACCGATGAAACTTGAACTAAGAAATGACAAATAAATCCACCTCATCTGGCGGGTCGAGAATCTTCTCCACAATAGTTTTGATTATGGCATGGTCAAGAACTTCCCAACATTGGCCATTTTGAAATGCATGAGCCAGCATAGGAAGAATGAGCATTTGCATGACAACAACCAAGTGATCATGGTCGAGTTTCTTTGATTGGAAAAGGAAGAGGAAGTGAGAGAGAATATTTTTCTTCAAATGAGTTGGATAATGCACTGCAACCTAAACAGTCACATAAGCAAACACATTTAAGCAAGTGGATGCAAGTGCACGAAAGAGAGAGAAGGCGGGCAGAGGGATGGAGAACCTCAATAAAGTAGAACTCCTTCAGAAATGTATAATCAATACGTGTCCGGACCAAGAAAATCGATAACATATCAAACAAGATATTCAGTTCCAATTTGTCATGACGTAAATAATTCAGAAAGCACTTGATAAGCCTCTTGCTTTCTTTCACCTGTTAAATAAAAGGTCACCAAGTCTCACACATAAGACATACCGTCTAAATGCAAGAATCAAGAACAGACAGACGAAAAAAACTGTACACCTTTGACGCCTACGAGGGGCACAAATCAACTGTCCATAAACCAAATTACTTGTGAAATCATTCCAATATGATTTTGTGGCCATTCCCATCAGTAACTTAGTAATTTACCATGCTACCTCAAAGGAAAAAGTACAAGGGGCAAATTACTTATTCTTTATAGAGGATTAACACAATGTATGATTCGTAAATGTGAATGCATTCGTAAAAGAAACTATCACTGAGTCAACAGTACTTGAACCTATCAATCTGGTTTTCATAGTACCTTTTTTCATGGTGTCAAGTCCCAACTAAGAAACAAGGATCCGGAAGGTCATAGATAAGTTAACAGCTATGTTGCACAGGTATGCCCATAAGGGTGGCATACCCGTATCAGGTACGTACCGAGTACGGGTATACGTATCGGTATGTCGGATATGTACCAATACTACATACCGAATATGGGTATACATATCGGTATGTGGGGTATGTACCGATACCACAAACGATGTACTAGTACACGTAGGCGCATACCAGTATGTGTACCCAATATGGGTATGTCAAGTAGCCCTATCAGCCTATCAGGTATGTAATGGATCAGGTCGACCCATGTGGATATGGGTTGCCCGATCCAAATCTCATGTTTAAATCCCTAGTTGTAGGATTCGTGTGTACCCTCACTATGTACTATATTTGGCCCATCACCGGTGTCCGAGCGAATGATAGACGACAATGGTGGCCTGACAAGCAACAGACATCGGCGATTCGACTGCCTGAAGAGGTCAAGTACCTGTATTAGTACGTTGATTGTTGTATTAATTTAGGTATTGATGTTTTTTTAGGTACCCATATTAGTTTTGTATTGAAATTAGTTTCTTTGAAGTTATTCTTGTCATTGCATGGATTTGCTTCTCCGTTTTATTTTTTCCTCGGTTCCGTTTAGTTTCTTTGGTTCGGTGTTGTGAATATGCAAACTATATGTTTGATGAAATGCTTCAACGAGATGTCAAGACCTATTTGATAATCCAAGTGGGGACTGTAGCAGTCATTCACAAAGCACTAGACGTGCTTAGATGAGCTGATTCGTTACAGTGGTAGATTGTGGCAGTTCTTGGCAAAGCACTAGATGTGTTGATTCTTTACATGGTATTAAAGTGCTAATCGCTTTCGAGGCTGCATTGGGATGCAGAACACGTGAAAGAAATCATCCGCAAAGGAAAAGAAGGCACTTGACTCTCCTATGGACTGTTTTATCACCGATTCAAGTAAGAGTACACTTTGTTTCAACATACTTCCTTCAAATCTAAAAGTTTGATTTGAGGAGGTTTTTTATAGAAGAAAAGATATTTAATTTCTGTTTAACTAGTTTGAATTATAAAACATGGGTCAATCAATGAAAATCTATAGGGTTATGTTAGTGAAACCAAAGTAGAGCCATCTACAAGCGCAACTTCGAAACAAAATAAAGAATATCAAGGTGATTAAAAGAGTGACCATACACGAGATGCCTTGTCGAAATTTATGAATACATAAGAAGCATGTAATTATTTAAAAAGAGCTCATGTTCAAAGTAATGTGACTCGTAGAATGGCCCTTCGGGATAAGCTCTCATCACTCAAACGAGGAGATAAAGATATAAATGAATATTATAGTGACACAACACTAGAATTCACGTAGATAAGACAATGCAAACAAAATGAAGATTTCATCTATCAACTTCTTAGAAGCTTGAAAGAAGAGTTTCAAGGAGTGCAGTCCTCTCTTATACACTAGAAGTTATTCTCAACAAAAGAAGAGATACTTGCGGATCTTCGAATGGCAGAAACAAGATTTAATGGAGCTAGACTCCAAAAAGATTCCGCATTGGCTGCATTTTGGCCGGGGACTAATATAAGACCATAGCGACCCTCACAATTCAAACAAGGACCTAATCAAACAAAAAAAGAGGTGACATGATTTTATTGTAAAAAAATAGGACACATTGTAAAGAAATGACCGAAATTAAAGAAAAGGGTGGACATTGTGGATGAAGTAGATCAAACTTACATCCTCCTTGCGATTCAAGGAAAGATGAAGCAACTTGAGGTTCAATTAAAGGAGAAGACATCTATTGGTGTGGTATGCTCCACTACCTCTTAAAGAGCAAAGGTATGAATCCATAGTTACTTGATTTTGGGATCTCTTTTCACATGACGTACATGCACACAAAAAACTTTTGACACGTGTCTTTACCACAGATGGGATAAAATCAAAAGTTGATAAAATGAGGTATCTTTAAAATAAAGATGTCTCGGTTTCAAAAGTTAGTTTAATTCCAAAACTAAATTTAACTTATTCTTTGTATCTTTAATTTCAGATAATGGGTGTGTTGTTACCTTTTATAAAATCGTCTCTCGAAGAAAATGATTGGATGTAGCCATAAAGAAGGAGGCCTTTATCTCATGAACTATCTAGACACTAAAAAATTTGGACATTGTAATTTTGCACACTCTAAGATTTTGTCAAACGATGTATTCTTATGACACAAAAGGCTTGGCCATTTAAATATTCAAAAGTTGTATAAGTGTTCTTCTATTGGAATCAAAAATATCGAAAACTTGTTTTCCAAAGAGATAAAATGAAGCATCTTCTTTTTCCTAAAAAAACAAACACTACGAGCAAACCTTTTATTCAGGAACTTTGTTATCTTTCACAACCTCATTAAGAATAAATTTGATTCTAATATTAAGATTTTCAGGTTTGACTCAAGAGGCGAATTTGTTTCAAAAGAGTTTGAAAAGTATCGTGAAGAAAATGAAACTTTTCGTCAAACCTCTTGTACAAAAACCCACAACAAAATGGTTTTGTCGAACGTAAGCATCAACACATAATAGAAACCACTAGAACCGTGATAGTGTCTAGTGGAGTAGAGTCTCAAAAAAATGTGTGGGTTGAAGATATCATGACTTCTATTTATCTTATAAATAAAATGTCATCTTCTGTGTCGCAAAATAATTTGTATGTTGAAAAACTATTTAACATTAGCCTAACTATTCTTATTAAAAAGCTTTTTTATGCAAATGTTTTGTTTTCACTAATAGAGGAGATAAATTGTTCCCCTGTGCCATTGAATGTGTTTTCTTAGGATACGACATAGAGAAAAAAGGATATAGGTGTTATCATCCCAAAAATAATAAGCTCTATATATCTAAAGATGTCTAATTTTTGAAAAAGAATATTTCTTTCAAAATAATCTTTCTAGTCTAGTTGATAACTATAGATATTCTTTCTTTATTGATATCCTTGGCATTAATGAAGACGTAAATCAAGAAGAGAGTATAGAGATTCAACATTTTGATGAGCCTTTGCAATCAAGGGTAACTCCATTCGAAATATGTTACATTAGGTGAAATCTAGAAACTAGAGAACCTTTCTTAAGACAATCTAGTAGGGACTCAATGCCTCTTGATAGATTTGTCTCCTACAAAACCTTTACACCACAACATAGAGCATTATTAACTACTATTTCAGTAGGGAACCTAAGACCTTTATGGAAGCCCAAACATCCCGTATGGGTTAATGCTATGACTAAGGAATTAGATGCCTTAAAAAAGCCCAAACATCGGAGATAGTCTGTCGTCCTAAGATTAAGAAGCCTATAAGATGTTGGTGGGTATAAAAGATTAAGACAAACATGTAAAGCTCGTTTAGTTGTCAAATGACACTCTCAAGAACATGGAATTGACTATGAGAAAATCTTTGCTCCAATAACTACAATGACCACAGTTAGAATCCATATTGCTATTAGTGTCATTAGAAATCAAAATATCTTACAAATGGATGTCGAAAATATTTTTCTAAATGGATGGTTAAAAGAAGAGGTCTATATGGAACCTCTTTCTAGTTTTACTGTTTCAAAAAATAATAAGGCAATATTTTTCAAAAAATAATGTTTTAAATCTCGAAAAGGCTTTGTATGGACTCAAGCAAGCTCCTAAGGGTTGGTTTGACAAAATTAGCGAGTTTGTGATTGACCATGGCTTTACTACATGTTATAATGATATTGCATTGTTCGTAAGGAAATTTGTTGCGGGTATTGTAATTCTTTTATCATATGTGATGATATGAGTATTACAAGGAGTGATAATAAGGCATACAATGCATTAAGAAGGACCTTCGTAAAGAATTTAAAATGAAAGATTGTGATACTATCTTGGCAATGAAGTAACTTATACTAATAAAGGTTTTTTCTTGTTTCAAATTAAGTTTGCTAACGATGTTGTCCCTAGATTAGGACTCACGGATGACAAGGCAGTTAATAAACTGAAGTGCTCAATTGAAAGTGAAACTCACATATGGTGAACCACTTAAAGATCCTCCATAGTGACAAATGATAGGGGCTTTGACCTATTTGGACTATTACTCGTCCTAACATCACTCATGTTATTCATACAGTAAGTTAGTTTCAACATGCATCGACCATAGTGCATATCAACGTTATCATGTGAATAGTTTGATATGTCAAACATACCATTTAAAAGGGAGTTTTCTTCTCTTCTTTATCATGTCAAAGTTATTGTGTATAATGATATAGATAGGAGTGGTGATGTTAATGGCATGCATTCCACAATTGGTTATTGTATTTTTCTTGGTGATTATCATCTCATGGGGGTGCAAAAAGTAGCAAAAGGTGTTTTTCTCCTCTATTGAAGCTGAATTAAGAGTCATGGCCAACAATACCACAGAATTGACTTGGATAAGACGACTACTCTAGGATCTTGATGTGACACTTAAACCATTCCTCGCACGTATTGTGGCAATAAGAGTGCCATGTACATAGCCAACAACAATGTCTTCCACGAACGTACTAAACACATTGAAATGGATTGCCACTAAGTACATGAAGAACATCTACAAGGACACTTAGATCTACACTACGTACGCTTCGAATATCAGCTTGCATATGTTACGTTTTTACCAGGTCACTCTCAGCTCCACGGTTTCAATTCTTAGTTAGCAAAGATTCGATTATGATACCATCAGTTTGAGAGGGTGTGTTAAAATATAATTAAGGGGGACCAGCGGCAAGGGATGCTCAACGGCTAGTTTTCTACCCCCTCCCCCCCACACACACACACACAGCTAGTAGCCCCTGCTGACTGCTGGTAGCCCTCTCTTAATACTTATGGCTCTCCTCTATAAATGCTCTATCTTGTACATACTGTGAACTAAGCTTTGTGGCTAATCAATTGAATTGCATTCAAAGGGTATTCAGTTGTGAGCTATTTTGCTGTAATTTATATTTACTTTGAAGCTGTTTGCAGTCACATTAGTGACTAATCTCTTGATAATCCAAGTGGTAGACTGTGGCAATCCTTGACAAAGCACTACAAGTGTTGATTCGTTACAGTGGTAGACTGTGGCAGTTCTTGCCAAAGCACTAGATGTGCTGATTCTTTACAGTTGTATGTATATATATATATATGGTGAAGACAATTCTCTGCTGCATGAAATCTCAAAATCTGTTCCCACAAAAGTTTTTCTGCTTTCGACTAACTTAGCCAGCCTGATCAAAGCCAAATTACTAATAATTAGCAAGTAATATAAAGCATAAAACATTGGGCAGCAAAAAAGGCACAAGAAGCAATACAAAACAAGTAGGAGAATGAAAATGAACAGAGAGGATTATCCAGATCAAAGAAAAAGTCAACTAACAGCTTCCTGATCAAATAACTGCTACTATTTTACCTGCTCTAAGTTAAGATCTTGCTCATTTTGCAAGCGAGCAATTCTTTCTGGTGATTTCCAAAGAAGCACCAAGGTGTCAAACACAATACGATTAGACTGCAGCCAGTCAGGCATCGATTTCACCATAGCAGAAATAAGAGCAAGCCCTTGAAAATAAGCATCCGAGTTCTGAACCACAGTTGATGAGGGCTGACTGCCAAAATTTTCAGTTCCAGTAACCACATGACCTTCATTATTCATAGAAGAACCAGGTGGATTAGCAGACTCATCCATTTTTTGTGTGAATTGTGGGAAAGCATGTGCAAGTATTTTATCTGGTGACCTTGCAAGCTCCTCTCTAAGAGGCTGCCCAGCATCTGAGCGAATTATATACATAAACCTGTTCATACAATTCCAAGGAAACTAAGAAAGGCAAGAGCCAAATCAAATGGAATAATTAAGAAGAGTACTTTACAAGCCATACCGCCTAAAGTATCTGGGTTGATTCAAACGTGCAAGAAAATAATCAACTGAATCAGCAGCATGACGGTTCAAAAACTTTGTAAGTGGCAAACGGTAAGGACTATTTAGTTCACTGTACACATGACCTTGAGGAAGTGCCAACTCCAAATCCATCGTAAGGGAAACAAGTTCATCTAGAAACTTCAATGCTGCTGGAGGAAGGAGATGGAAAAGCTCTATAATTGCTGTAGCATGACAGAAGTCTTGTTAGACTAATGGATAATAGCAAAAGTTATTGCCTAACCAATACAACAACCTAGCCTTTCCCCGTACTAGATGGGGTTGGCTACAATGAATTTTTTGTTTCCATATATCTTGATCCCATGTCATGCTAACATATTTAACTCAACATAAGCTAGATCATTTTTTATTGTTTTCTTTCAACACTTTTGTGGTCTTCCTCTTCCTCTGTTAAGTTTTTTACCGTCTAGTTTCTCACACCTTTTTACGAGAGCTTTCTTTGGTCGCCATTCCACATGTTCAAACCATCTTAAATGATTTTCTATCATTTTATCATCCGGTGTCACTCCCAATTTGTTTCTCATAACCTCATTATGTATATGATTTTTCCTTGTGTAACAACACAGGTACACAGGTAACTTTTTTTGTAAGAAAAAGAGAATATCCACATGATCTACCTGCAGCAATCTTTGGTTCCTCGCCTGCTTTCCAAGATTTCTGAGTCTGTGCCAGTTTCTCTGGTTCAAGCCATTTCTTTAGATGCTCCAATAGCTTACCACCCAATGTCACATTGAACCAACTTGACAAGAGTTCAAGAAGGCGAGCTAGACCTTGTAAAAGGGGCATGGTGAGACTCTTCGTATGCGCCAAATTGACCAAAATAGGTCTAAGACTGCTTTGCAACAAGTCCTTTGGAAGCTTTTGCTGTTGAATAACCTAGAACAGAAACAACAGATTAGAAAATGCCAAACAAAACTATGCTGGAAGCACTAACAGAAACGTATGCATGTCCATATTGAACATAACATGTTTGATGAGTTAAAGAATCACCTGCCGGAGTCCCTCCTTTGCAACGCTTACAATTTCTGGTGTCCTACAGGTAAGTGACTTAAAGAACATTGAAATTATTTTTGCACGGAGATCAGAATGATTTGAGGTTTTAAAATCTGCCCACGCCATAGTTGTACAGAGTAATTCAATACATGCTGTACGAAGTTTATTTAGTGTCATAGTAACCTTAGGATTCATAAATTTTCCAACCCACACATTTTCATCAGCCTCAGCAGTCTGCAAAGCTTCTTGCAAAATGTTAACAAGCTCTTGTGTCATCTTCATAAGAGGAGGCCGGAGAGACAGGCAAAAGTTCAAGGCTGTTACAGTCCCAACCTGAATTCCAGTGCAACTATAAAATGTGTAGCTTACAAGAGAGAGAGAGAGAGCAGGAAGTAACGGAACTTCAAACTTGACAAGAGCAGAAACAGCAAGATCAACCAGACATGGAACAAAAAGAGGGAACTGTATGGGACAGCTTACCTGTTGTTCAACATTCTTACTTCGTAGAGGGCGCATAATAAGAGGCTGGAGCAAAGGTTGATACAGAGGCTCAAGCAACTCAGACACTTCACTACCAGTTCTACTAGCAAGAAGGGCTAAACACGATTGAATATTCTTTCTCACTATAAGAGTTGCATTAGGATTAAACAACTCTGAAGAAAGGAACTCCAGTACCCCTTGAAAGCTTTGCCTACGAGACTCACTGTTTACCTCATCAATATTATTTACAACACGAAGGACCTGTGTAAGCACTTGACTTGTTTCCTCCTGTTCTTTGGCAGCATGCGCAGGAAGCCTCTTAAGTACATACACTAAACCACGAACTATACGCACTTGAAAAACACATAGGGTCTCAACAGTAACCTTCCCAACAAGAGCGCCAAGACCCATGACTCCACCAACCTGCGCCTGCCATGAGCTTCCATAGCAACAATGTAAAAGACGAGGAAGCAGTTGCTCAAAAACTGGAATTCGAACACTTGGTGGAGGTGAATAGACAGGATTTAGTGATGGACTTGATACCATCATTGGAGTCCCCGGACCACCAACTGATGTGAAAGCACCAGAATGCTTCGACCGAGCTAAAAGAAGAAGTGTTTCAGCAAACATATTAAGAGCATTAAGAGCAGCCTTAGCATGGCTCCTATTTTCACCTGCAAGCACATCTACCAATGCATCTAAGAATATCAATGGATCCAGCTCTTTCAGGTTACTGTAACTAGCTCCTCGAGACTTTGAATTCGAAGCGTTGGTTGATGCTATCATTGAACCCCCAAGCTGAGAAACTGTGCCAGTCGAATTACTAGAGGAGAACTCCACATGAAAAAGCATAGCAAAATGGCGGCAAACATTAACCACAAAATCCTCATGAGAGTCCTGAAGATCTCGTTCAGCACTCGCTGCAATAATGGTCATAAGGAGTATCTTGAACACAGACTTCTCTGCCATAAGCTGGGTCTTTGTCTTCACACCCAGGTCAACCTACAATCCAAGCTTCAGTTGCATAATATAACAAGTACAACAACTTAATGAAGTTTAAAGTATAGATTTTCATAACAAGAACATTTAAACCAAAACCCACACACAAAGGGGGATCCTTGGTGACCATTTTGAACTGAAGCTAAGATTATATGGTGTTTCCATAAATATGAAAGTGTGATAGAGAAACCACATATCAACTGCAAAAGGACCAGATCATGTTCCACGTTAACAATAGGTTGAGGAACTCAGAACATAGAACACATAAATGATGAAAACTGTAACAGTAAATGCAGAATATCTTTCCACAGCTCATTGACTCATTCTACCAAGATGGCGTCAGCAACTACTGAACCTGGTAATTCATCAAATAAGGTAAAATAAATAAACTGCATATTTTTAAAACTAGTCAAGGTGGAGACGACGCCCCTTGGGAGTTGGGGTTTCCTGTATCAACAGGGTATGTTTTTCCCTTATTTCAATGTGGACGCCAATGACATTTTGGAGTCCGTCGGTGCTCAACAATGGTAGATACCAATTGCCTACCGGTGGAAGTGGTGGTCATTATCCGTCATTCACGGCATGTTGCGAGGCTGATGACTGGGTAAGGGGAACTCTATGTCTCTTCTCAGTTACCAAAACAGAAAATGAGTCAGGATGTGGTTAGGCATATGACGCATCTCTGATATCATTGCGTTGCCCATCTTTCTCCAAATGATATTTTGCACTTTCTTATTGTGTGGCAAATCATTTCAACTGCTTGTGGTTGAACTATCTTCAAATGTCGCTGATGGTTTGTTGAGTTGTGTTAGTTCTTGCCAGGTAGCTTCTTATTTAATTTAGGAGATCATCTCCTAGTGAAGATATTCACCACCCTATGATTTTCTTTTTATCTTAAAAACATATACTTTTTCCATGTACCGTTTTTGGGCTCGCCATCATTAAAGACATTTTCCTCTTGATTTTAACATTATAATCTATTTTGCCAAAGTTTTCATTCTTAATCTTATCTTCCTGCTTGTTTTAGAAAATCATTTTACGGTGAAGACATTCATCTATCTCTTATTTTTCGTTTAAACTTAGAAAATCTTGTACTTAGTAATAAAATAAAAACGATTTTTTTTGAAATAAAGCCTTGTGTTCTTTTTAACATAGTTTCTTGTTTCTTTGTAGAGAAATTTTTGAAAATTTATTTTTTCTCTTTATTCCCACAGTATTCTTTTTTATTCGATTGATCTTTTTTCTCTTCATTTTGCCAACAGTTTTCTTCTTAGCTTATTCGTTTTAGGAGATCATCTAATAATGAAGATATTCACCACCCCTGATTTTCTTTTTATCTTAAAAAGCATATACTTTTTTCATGTACTGTTTTTGGGCTTGCCATCATTAAAGATGTTTCCCTCTTGATTTTAACACAATGATTGTACTTCCTCTGCTATTTTGCCAAATTTTTCACTCTTAGCTTCATGCTCGTTTTAGAAAATCATTTTTTGGTAAAGACATCCACCTCCCCCTTATGTTTCGTTTTACCTAAGAAAATCTTGTCCTTGGTAACAAAATAAATATCATTTCCTTTGAAATAAAGTTGTGTGTTCTTTTTAAAGTATTTTCTTGTTTATTTGTATGGAAATTTTTGAAAATTTATTTTTTCTCTTTATTTTTAAAACTTTTTTTTTATTCAATTGACTTTTTTCTCTTCATTTTTTAGAACGAAACTACATCCATGTAAGAGATCACCCTTGCATGGCCAGTCTCAAGCCCAAATAAAGGAGGAGAGTTGTGTTAGGCTTCCGACAGTCGGCGTAAAACTTTGTCTCACTTATCTACCATGGATTTTATAAATTATGATAGGGTTATGTGGAAACAAAGAATCCATGTAGTTGACCCCATCTAGGAAAAGGCTTAGTTGTTGTTGTTCATGCATAAATTGAAGTTCAATGTTCACCTCCACCTCGTAATGTGGATTATGTACCAAAAATGAAGCTCACATAAGCTAGAAGAACTAATATTTTCAATTAGATATAATGTAACTTCAAGTTAAGAACCCTCGTTAGGAATACCAAATAAGATTTAGAATCTTCAAAATATCTTTCTATCACAACATGACCAACCACTAGCAATTAAGAACAAAAAGGATCACTTTGTTTCTCCCACCCCCATGTCACAAGGGTAATACATCTCCATTCCTCAACACACCACTGCATACTAGTGAAACCGAAGACGTTACAAAAACCATTGTAAAGAAACATGTATGTTCATGAATCCATTTTATTAAACGAACAAATTTATATACAAAGCAACCACAAAGGTAAAACATAGATTTATGGGTCATGTTGGCCTAACCTATTATATTTTAACAACCCCTCTCAAACTAATGATGTGCATACCGAAAGTTTATCTAACAACAAAAAAAGTGAATCTGAGAGTCTACAGATTTCTCCGAAAGATCTTTCCACAATCAAAGTATCAATTTGTTTTTCATCTTACGTGAAGAACAATGAAGTATCAATACATACATTCACTCAATTTCAAAAACCAACAAGACGTTTATGATATCTAATCCAGAAGGCAAACCAAAAAAGAGTCAAATAAATTCAAGAAGTTGATTTGCTCTAATTCAATAAAGTCATTTGATAGAAAACATTGATATCATCCAAATAGGATTTTCTATTATAATAAATAGGTTCATGCATCACTGCAAACTTATGATATTATAAGGAAATCTTAGTATATCAAACAAGTTTTTTAAGGTTAAGCTCAAAACTCAAGTTTTAAGGACAAACTCAAACTCAACCAAGTTTTTTAAGGCAAAACTTAAAACCTTTAAGTCAAACAAGCATTTTAAGGTTAACCTCAAAATCCGCCAAGTCAAATAAGATTCAAGGCTAAGCTCAAACTCGAGTTTTAATCACAAACTCAAACCCAAACAAGATTTTTAAGGCAAAGCTCAAAACCTTCATACTTACAATTGCCAAGGCCCTTAAATATCCTTTAAACTCAAAAGTGATTCTATGGTTCCAAAAATAAAACAATTCGTTAAGATGAGCAAAACAAGTCAAAGGAATTAACTTTATATTTTTTTAAAAGTCTCACAAGGTTTGTCTCACAATTCTCTTAAAACAATTTTCAAATGCAAGCTAATCAAGATAATTATATGTGTTTTTTCAATATTGATTGCTCTCCAACCAAAAGGCCAACAACATGAAGCATCTTAATCACAAAGATCTCCAACAAAAAGTCAACCAACGGAGATCATAATCTCATGAAAAAATAACTTTAAAGTTATCAAGATCACAAATCCTTAAATAACAATAAGTGCATCTTCAAATATCAATTAATTTCCAACAAAAGACCACCAAAATGAAGCACATTAATCAAAAAGGTCTTCAACAAAAAGCCAACATGGATCTAAGTCAGACAAAGTAGATAACTTATTGTCAACAAACATTTTTCCAATTCATTCAAATGTTGCAACACATTTTTCCTCTAAACATGTCAACAAACAATTGATACAACCAATATTGCATATAACCAAGTTGGAAGGAACACACCTAGACGGGCTCAAACCTTAATCCAAGCAAGATAAAACGGGATCCAGACATGGGTTTGGATCTGATCGAACAACAATCTCATTTTTAACACATAATGGGTCTAGATCCAGAACTAGATCTACGATCCAACTCCATATAAATGCATATCCATACTCTGTCTGTCGAAGCCCTCTCTCTCCTTCTTAGGCCCTCTCTCTACAGCAAAGAGTCCCCATATGTCGCCGCATTGCTCGAAGCTCAAAGACATAGACCGACTAGCTCCATCTCCCTTAATGCGCGACCACCACCTTAGCCCATTGCCCCAGCCGCTCCACCTTCACCGTTCCTTCCCAGCCATCAAAACTTTAACAATATCATAGTTGATAAGACCATCGCCATCCACATCAGCCTCACGATTCATCTCATACACCTCATCGGTCAGCTTCTCTCCCAAGTTGGTCATTACGTGGTGGAGCTCAACAAAAGAGATAAAGCCATTCTAGTCCTTGTTAAAGAGGCATAAGGCCTCCTTCAACTCTTCCTCAGAGGCAGTGTCCTTCATCTTCCTTGCCATCAGGTTGAGGAACTCAAGGAAGTCGATGGTGTCATTATCATCTACATCAACTTCATTGATCAAATCTTGTTGCTCTACCTCTGTCGGGTTCTAACAGAAAGACCTCATGACTATACCCAACTCCTTGGTTGTAATGCAGCCATCTTTATCCTTATCAAACAGGTTGAAGGCCTCCTTGAATTAAGAGATCTGCTCGTCGATAAGTTGACCCACCATTTCTTTGTAGATCGCATGAGGAAGATCAGGAAAGGAGATCAAAACGGAGAATGAGAAGAAAATGGTGATTAAGTGATCGATGGTTAGAGACGCTAGGGTTTCTCTCCCTTCCTGGACAGACATATTTTTCATTTGTCCGAACTTCGCCATCACTAGACTAGCTACCACCACCATCCAGCCCCAGCTACCTTCGCCAAAATCACATGCTACATTCCAATACCAGCCACGGTTGAAGCCACCGACCATCCCCATCACTAGCCTCTCTCTCTCTCTCTTGCCTCACCCATCTTTGTGTGTGATTCCATTTTAAAGGCCTTGACCCAACTGTTGCAACACCAGAACCACCGCCAAGAGCCAATCATTGCAGCACGTCATCGATGTTGGCTGGCACAACAACACCATCACATGGATCACCGAATGCCTCCTCGGATCATGCAAACGTCACCCTAACAAATTAAGGCTTCGATAACATGCAAACAAACAAGTATGTTCATGAATCCATTTTATTAAACAAACAATTTTATATATAAAGCAACCACAAAGGGCTTAATGTTATTGAATACATGAGGAGTATTTATAGAGGAGAAGAGTGAATGCTAGTAGTGGTGTTGCTGGTTGCTGAAGGCCCAACAGCTATTTTACTAGCCGTTGGCCCCTTTGTGCCCCTAATGGCCCAGGTAGCATTGGTGCCAAGTGGCCCTAGCTCGGGTGACCTGGGTCCGTTGGGACCTGATTTCAAACACAGATTTATGAGCCATATTGGCCCAACCCTATTGCATTTTAACAACCATGTCTAATAAAAAGTTGAAAGCTTATTAAGGTGATTTGACAAACTTGCTATTTGCGAAACACACCAACTACCAATTTGAAGAACAGTCAAAAGTATTCCCGAGATTTCAAGAACCCACCCAAGAGACCCTTTCACTCCCCAGAGGAGGGGAGAAAACTATATAGACCTTAATAGTAGACATGAAGCTGGTCATCATCCAAATTCCAAAGTAATGTCATCCCATGCACCATGGTTATCAATGTTAAGAAAACAATGTACCCAGTGCATACTTGAGGAGTAGCATCAGAAACAAGATGCTTGTATTGCCTCTAGATACATATTTTAATCATGCGCAGCTGTGCATACATGTCTGTGTTCTTCAAGTTAGATCAGGAATTATAAGAAACTACTAAAAGCAGTGGCTAGTATGTAACTGTCAGCTATTCTTTAAGATGAATAGGACAAAGCAACCCTAGTATCTGCTCATACCCCAACAACAACTAAGCCTTTTCCCATACTAGATGGGGTCGGCTACATGGATTCCTTTTTTCCACAGAGCCCTATCATGTGTCATATTAGCAGTTAACTCAATATAAACTAGATCATTCTTTACCCTAGTATCTGCTCATGTTATATCAAAAATCCTACATCTTCTAGGACTATCCAGAAATAAGCTAAGAATAACCAAGGTAAAGTAAAATAAAATTCAAAGAATATCCAGAGATTAGAAACGATAAATCAACAACAAAAGAATGTCAAGAGATTCGAAAGAAAAGAAAATGACAAACCTTCATATCCAGTATCTCACTTTGGCGCCTTGAAGGATCTATAGAAGAAACCAACAGAGTTGCCAATAGCCCTGGTGTCACCCCATCAACAGATAAGTTTTCATGGAAATTTAGAAGAGATGATAAACACACACGAAGTAGCTTGAGCGCATGTTTTCTATAATAAGTGTCAACCGGCATGGTCTTTTGCATAACAACAGCAATAGCCAGGTGAATGCAACGATCTAGAGGCACCAAGAATGGGGTCGAAGGCTCAAAAGTGAGAACCAGCCGTAAACCATGCTCAGGATTTTCTTTGCATTCCAACACAAGTGGCTCTTTAAGAAAACTCCTGTTCCGACCTCCTAACTTGCCAAGAAGTTGTAAAGCCTTTGCACCCCATGGATATGGTTTTGGCCTTAAGTGCGACCACAATGCCAAAATCACTTCAGACATAACATTCGCCATACTTGGTTCAAGGAAATCAGGATTCAAACTGTCAATCCAATACTCAAGCGTCCTCAAACCCAAACTAACAAGCTCATCGCTTCCTTTAAGGGCCAGGACCAGAGGTTTCATGAGACGAGGAAGGTGGGGAAGCAATGAACTCAAGCGTGCAGGCAAGTTCAAACAAAGCTCAAGTACAAGGTCTCTCATATCTTCACTGGTTGGACCTTCGACCATTGCCAATAACATATTAAGGCATGGTTGCAATGATGGTATCAACTCCCGAAGTAATAGCTCAAACTTTCCAGTTCCACCACTAAGGGATCGGAACATTGTGTGCAACAGTTGCATATATGCGAGTGGCTTTTCAATCTCCATGGCGTTTTTCATGCAAACTTCCACTATAACCGAAACATGTGGCAGTAAAACACGCTCATTGTCTGCAACTTTAGAAACAGCAACAAACAGATGTCTAAAAAGTTGCAGAACCAAATTTGAGGCAGGTGTTTCTGGCTGCTTCAGCACATCAAGTCGGCTGACAAGAAAATTAACCAAAACATCTGCAAAGTGTCTGAGAACCCTAGGAGCTTGCAAAAGGGTGGACACTATTTGAAGTAGCTGGTTATTGTTGACCATGCATTCAAAAAGTTCCGGCATACA
The DNA here is from genome assembly GCA_036023115.1 of Brasenia schreberi. Taxonomy (NCBI): domain Eukaryota; kingdom Viridiplantae; phylum Streptophyta; class Magnoliopsida; order Nymphaeales; family Cabombaceae; genus Brasenia; species Brasenia schreberi. The sequence continues at coordinate 22,082,212 of JAYKKT010000069.1, read as the reverse complement.
CAAAGCAAACATGTCCATGAGATCCCTAGGTTCCATTATCAAGAAAATTTGGGAGAACTGGTGCAGCATGTCTCTCTCTTCGTCTTTGTCCTTAAAGATTTCCAAGCAATGAACGCCACTTTTCAGAATGCCTGACATGTAGCGCACCTACATCCATTAAAATCAAGAAGGGGTTCAAGAAGCTGAAAGATCACCATTCAATCTACAGACATAAGCAGACAAAATTTCAAAGATACCTCATCTTCCCTCATCCCCAAGAAAAATCCTGGAGAAAGCACTGCATTGGGAGATGCTGACACTTGATTTGATCTAGGACCATGTGAATGGCTGATACTCCAAATTATAGTTTTCATGCCTGTGAAAAAATATAGTAGGGTCTTATCAATATAGGGAACCGCTGCAGATACATAATGCTTACATCCTCATCAAGGACTTATGTGTCTCATAGTCCACAACCAGATAAGAAGAAAAGGCAATGGATTATGGATAGCACAACTACCACAAGAATGAAAGTCACATGCTACAGAGTGCATAGGGAAATAACTTAGAACCAAACAATAAATAGGAAACAAGGCTCTGAAGAAACTCAAAGGTGCTCATATGTGAAATAACCAATGGAAACTATGAGCAAAGTTCAATAGCTCAAACCATGTCTACAAATTCTTGAGAGGGGTCTCTACAAATGTACTGCTAAACTGCCAGCAGAACTTGATGCCATGTCTACAGAGCAGCAAAATAAACCAGGTGAGCCTACCAATCGCATAGTTTCGTTAAGATTATCCCATTCTAGTCCAACCGTGCAACATTGAACAAAGCAAACTCATGATTGCTATTGCAAAAGAGCCAATCTTGAACAAGATAATGAGATCGCTTACACTCAAATACCCTTGTAAGGCTCCTGATGTGTCAAGGACGCCAAAGGCTCTAACAGAGATTTATAATTTCTTCTTTGATGCCAAAAGATCCAAATACAATTGAGTAGGGCAGGCTATTTCGAGTTGACTGTACAAATTGAGACGGTTAACCTTGATGGTGATGCATGAGCTGTTAGAGCATCTAATATAAATCGGGTCACAGCATTATGTATAGACTGGACCCGTACATCTTTACTGCTACATTTGTATTTCTGTTTTATTAATAAAAGTGTTTTGGTCATTCAAGTTAGATTAAAGCTATAGATAATACTTAGGGTTTTGTTTAGAAGATAGGGTCAGCCGCCGCCAAGGAGGTGTGACTGTACCGATTCCAAAGGAGGCAGATGTCTGTATTCTGCTTCATTCTATAAGTTTTTCCTGTTATTCAATAAAGTATATCAGATTTTATCATGGTATCAAAGCCTAGAAAGGCAAAATCATGAACAGTAGCAGCCACCGATCCTTGTGCAGACCCTATTGCAAGTCGTGCATAATCTAGTTCGCTGAATCCTTGTATTTTCACTCTCAAAAGTTCACAAATATGGCTGATAAAGGTAAATCTGTCCACATTTCATCACCTCTCCCCGAAATCAATCTTCATGACAAGATTGAATCATTTTAAATCACCAACACTCAGTTGGATGGAAGAAACTTTTTAGAATGGTTGTTAGCCAGGGGGAGACAGCCACATCTCGTCGGCCACATTCTTTGTCCACCCACACATGATATTCAATATCATACTAGATGGAGAGAAGATGACCTAGCTACAATCTATGCAGCTCTACATTGCCAAAACTTTTATGTATCAGAAATCAGCAACTGAAATATAACAAGCGGTATCTGAAGCACATTCCTGAAACAAGAATGTTGCTAAGGAATATGAGATACTAGAAAAAATACGAAAATGCAAGCAAGGCACAAGATCAATCAGCCATTACAACGTTGACCTTAGGGGTTTGTGGGATGAACTCTATTTCTACACGACCATAAAGTACTTGAGTTGTTCTTCAGAAAGACTAGTTGAGTCAGAAAAAAAAAATAAAGGCTTTGATCTGTTATGGGGTATAAATTCCAGATATGAAGCTATCAAAATAAATATATTGGGCCGTGCGAAACTGCCCTCACTTGGAACTGTATATTCATTACTTCTAAGAGAAAAAAATAGTAGAAACCTAGAGAATGATACTCTGCTATTTTCACCGACCAGCATGCTCTCCATGGGAAGACAGATTTTTAGCCTCATTGTGGTCGTGGCGGATAGAACATGTGTGGTAGAGGTCGTGGCAGACCTTACTCAGATGATATAAGGAATCTAAAACCTTTCATGTAACTCCTCGCATATTTGGTTGCACTTGCTTTGTTCATGCCCATCTTCCAGGTCGAGACAAACTTGATCCTAAAGCCATTAAATGTATCTTTATTAGGTATTCAAATTCTCAAAAAGGTTATAAATGCCATGACCCCACAACAACAACAACAACTAAGCCTTTTTTCATACTAGACGAGGTCGGCTACATGGATCTTTGTTTCCACAGAGCCCCATCATGTGTCATGTTAGCAGTTACCTCACAATAAGCTAGATCATTCTTTATTGTTTCTTTCTAACACTTTTGTGGTCGTCCTCTACCTCTCTTAATACTTTTCAAATTTCGTTTTTCATACCTTCTTACATGTTCTACTTTTGATTTTCTAAACATATGTCCAAACCATCTTAAAAAATATTCTCTCGTTTTATCCTCTATTGATGTCACTCCTAATTTGTTTCTAATAACCTCAATATGTATACGGTTTTTCTTTTATGTCCACTCATCTATCTCAACATCTTCATTTCTATCAAAGACATCTTTTATACATGTTGATGATTAACTGCCCAACACTCAGAACCATAAAACATGGCAGGTCTAACTGTTGGTCTATAATATTTACCTTTTAACTTTAATGGTATCTTCTTATCACAAAGAATACCTTATGCTCCTCTCCATTTTAACCAACCAGCATTAATTCTATGCGTAACATCTCCATCAAGAAATTAAAATTGCCACACATTGCATCCCCAAAAGAAAAGTTTTAAATAACTAGGGTCAATTTTTCAGAGTGATGAAGAATTAATGGAGATGTTACGCATAGATTTAATGTTGGTTGGTTAAAATGGAGAGAAGCATCAAGTATAAGAAGATACAATTAAAGTGAAAAGGTAAATATTATAGAGCAGCAATTAGACCTGTCATGTTATGATTCTAAGTGTTGGCAGTTAATCATCAACATGTACAAAAGATGTCTGTGACAGAAATGAAGATGTTGAGATGGATGAGTGGTCATACAAGAAAAGACCATATACATAATGAGATTATTAGAAACAAACTAGGAGTGGCACCAATAGATAGAGGATAAAATGAGAGAATATTGTTTCATATGGTTTGGACATATACAAAGAAGATCAAAAGAAAAACCTATAAGAAGGTATGAAAAACTAAATTTGGAAAGTATTAAAATAGGTACAAGACAACCACAAAAGTGTTGGAAAGAAACAATAAAGAATGGTCTAGCTTATTGTGAGTTAACTGATAACATGACACATCATAGAGCTCATTGAAAACAAAGAATCCATGTAGCCGACCCCGTATGGTATGGGAAAAGGCTTAGTTGTTGTTGTAGTTGTTGTTTATAACATCTCCATTAATTCTTCCATCACTCTGAAAAATTAACCTTAGCTATTTAAAACTTTCCTTTTGGAGGATGCAATGTGTGCCAATTTTAATTTTTATGTCCTCTGAAGTAACTAAATGAACAAACTTACATTCCATATATTTTGTCTTTGTCTAAGTCACATAAACACTTCTAAGGGGTGGAGTGTCGACCTCCACAATGGTGCGACACCGACACCGTGTCGATGCGGCATGGCCAAAAAAAATGCAAAAAAGAAAGTTGTAACTCACGGATAAATGGGTCCGGATAATGAAGATTGATTTGTGTATTATATGATGAAATTAGTAGTTGTTTACCATTTATATGTTTTGCATCAATATAAAGTTGTGTACTTGCTATTGTAGCTGTATAATATTAGCTTTGATTTTGGGTGCGGACAATTGGTTTCTTATTACTCAATCTGATTGGATTCTTGACTCCATACTGTATGCCTTTGCACAGTATAATCTCTATCACCAAACACATTTAAAGACTAGGAACATTGCCAAATCAATAGAACAGAAGAGTATGACAACACTAGTGGATCCTAGCATAAATACTAGTATATGCTATATCCTACAAAAGATCTTGAAACTCTTTGAATCCATAACTTGGATATTTTGCAGCTCATAAAATCATTCTAAGTTTCAGATCATTATGAGGGAACTTGCTAATTGATACCTACGTGCACCCAAAATTAGCAAATACTAGTTGTATTATGATTGATTTATGTGGCTTAAATATTATATATAATATTATATACCCTAGCCGTATCCAGCACCCACACCCGTGTGACATAGGTCTTTGTTCTACTAAGTCAGAGGCCTTTGCTTTCTAATGTTTCTCTTCATAGTTCCAATTTTCTATTAACTTTTTTCTTACACTCCTCCACTAACACAATGTCATCTGCAAATAACATACACCAAGTTACTTCATCTTGAATATGTTTCATTAACTCATCAATCACCATTATAAATAAGTATGAACTTAAACTTGATCCTTGATGTAACCCAATATTAACTTCAAAGAAGTATGTCATTCATTCATGAGTCCTCACACATGTTTTTGCACCATCGTACATGTATCTTATAAGGTTAATATATGTCAATGGGATACCTCTTTTTAAAAAGGTTCTCCAAATAACCTCCCTCGATACCCTATCATAAGTTTTTTCTAAATCAATAAATATCATGTGAAGGTCTTTCTTTTTTGCTATAAAATGTTCCATAAGACGTCTCAAAAGGTGAATTGCCTCAACAGTAGATCTGCCTGGCATAAATCCAAATTGGTTCTCTTTTGTACTTCATACTTTTGTAACCTACGTTTGATAATTCTTTCTCACAATTTCATAGTATGGCTCATTAACTTGATACATCGATAATTCGCACAATTCTTAATGTTTCCCTTGTTCTTATATATGGGTATAAGTGTACTCGCACTCCATTCCTCGAGCATCTTTTGGTTTCACCATATTTCATTAAATAGTCTTATGAGTCAAGTGATTCCTATTTCTCATAGTATTTTCTAAACTTCTATACAAATATTGTGTGGTCCTACCGACTTACCACCCTTCATATGTTTAAGATCCTCTTTGACTTCATTCTTTTGAATACATATGTAGAAATTGTGGTTTATAACTTTATATACTTTTCTGATTTGGCTAACTCTCATAAACTAATACTAACATCTTTATTTTCATTAAAAAGCTTATAAAAATAGTTTTTCCATCTATTTATTATATAAACATTTGGCACTAGAATTTTTTCATCCTCGTCCTTCATGCATCTAACATAATTAAGATCTTTAGTTTTCTTATTTCTAGCTCTAGCTATCCTAAAAATATCTCTTTCACCCTCTTTTGAGTTGAGTTTTTATATAAATCCTCTCAAATTTTACATTGACGGCCTTTTTCACTTCCTTCTTTGCTTTCTTATAAGCTTCTAAAGTTTCGTCAGTTTTCTTAGCATAATGTAATTTGTAACATGCCCTCTTTGCCTTGATTTTATTTTGCACTACTTCACTCTACCACCAAGCTTCTTTTTGTGCCGGTACAACTCCCTTAGATACACCTAACACATCTTTCGCCACTTTCCTAATATGTATAGCCATATTGTTCCACATATCACAGGGTGTACCAACATAATTCCAAACATCTCCTTCAAGAACTTTCTGTTTAAATATATCTTCTTTCTCGCTTTTGAGGTTCCACCATTTAGTCCAAATAGCTTGATGCACTCTTTTCTTCTTTGTCTAGTTTTTTATTTGTAAATCCATAACTAAAAATCAATGTTGGGTGGTTAAGATTTCTCCTGGAATTACCTTGCAATCTTTACAACATGCTCTATCTTTTCTTCTACAAATAAAGTAGTCAATTTGTGTTTGTGATAAGCCACTCTTATAAGTAATTAAATGTTCATCTCATTTTTTGAAGATTGTGTTGACTATAAAGAGATCAAATGCCATAGCAAAATTTAAAGTCTCCCTACCTTCCTCATTTATATCCCTAAAACTAAAGTTTCCATAAATACCTTGATATCCTAATGCCTCTTTACCGACATATAGTGTTGTCTGACGCGTATCGTTGGGCTCCACGATACGGACGTATCGTATCGCCCGTATCATACTTTAATATTAAAATAATACAAAAAATATTTAAAAATCAAGAAAAAATAGTAAAAGTTAATAGAAAAATCGTAGTACGGTTGCGAATTGCTACAGGCAAACCCATCAAGTGAAGAGCATTATCATAGATCTCCATCTCTCGATGTATAGCATCTGCTATACTCTCTTCAGGGACTAATCTATCAATACACTCAGTTGCTGCCTTTATTTCATACATCTCACCCATGTCCTCAAGGATGAGATCTAAACAATGGGCTGCACATGGTGTCCAGTAGAAAGTCTCATAAATATCAATTAACTCCTTCCCAGCTGCCTTGTAGTTAGTTGCATTATCTGTAATCAATTGGACTACATTCTCTAACCCAACCTCTTGTATAACCTTATCAAATTCTTGTCGTAGGATATCCGTATTGTGCCTCTCCTCTGACATTTCTAGAGATCTCAAAAACATAAGTCCTTTAGGATAGTAGATAAGAAACCTTAGCAAGGTCCTTCTTCGCCTATCTATCCATCCATCTGCCATGATAGTGCAACCTGTCTCCTTCCATGACTCTCTCAATGTCGAACAATATTCTTGCACTTCAATGACGGTCTTATCTAAGATCTTTCCTCTCAACTTTTGATAGGAGAGGTATCTTGTATCCTGGACCGATGTTAGCAATTGCATATGTCATTGCTTGAAAATAAAATTTGTTTGTTGCATGCATCATAAAACCATCTGCCCACTACAAGGTCTGCCTGATCATGCAACTGTTCTCAAGCCATAGCAGCACGAATTCCAGGTTGAGCACCAGGTGTAGTAGGAAGAGGAAAAAATAAATGTATGCTAGAAGTAGTTCTTCCACGACTCCTTCCTGAACTTCCTCTTCTACCACCTCTTAAGTCTTCAACAACCATGTTTCCCCTGCTAGGTGCTCGTGAACTGCTACTACCAATCTTTGTTCTGACATCTGAAGGCAAACTATCAGTGAATCCAAATCTTCTTCAAACATCTCCAAATCATCCTTTTGTTGTCTCCTTTCTTTTATACTGTCAATCATCTGCAGACATTGTCATTTAATGCCTTCTGGCAAACTTCTAACTCTGTCTGTGCAAGGAACTTCTTTCCTAGTCCCTGTTAAGTGGTGTTTCAACCTTGAAATTTCACCACTAACCACCCTCTCACAAAATAAACATTTGATTTTTAATCTACAACCCTCAACTAGTGTACCCCACTGCCATGCCGGAACATCAAAACGAGAATGAGAGTCTCTAACACCCCTTCCTGCCATCTCAATTGAGTACTTTAGTTCAATAAAAAACCTGAAAATAAAAGCACTTTGTAAATCCTCAATCGTCAAATAACACTCAAATAGAGTGTCTCCCACTTTATGAATGGGATAAAAATCATATCCACACACTTAATAACTTCATATTTTGTCAATCAAAAAAAGAAAAATACAAATAAAACAAAAATACAACAAATATAAAGGAAAAAATGAAGAAAAACACTAAAAATATACCCAAATCCAAGTTAGGAGGCTTGCACGAACACCGTAGAGCACGTTTTTGGAGCCTTGAACACCAAGGAGGCCAAGAACAACGCTAGGAGAGCTTGGGGAACTCTGAAGAAACCAAGCAAAGCTGCAAAAACGCCGGTTTCCGTTCGGCCAGGGACCCTTTATATAAGGGTCCTTGTGCGTATCAAGGAAACCCGCACCGTTCGCCCAGGGATCCCTGGGCGTATCGCCCGTATAGCACGATACGGTGCGATAAGTTCGCATTTAAGTCTCCTCCTAAACAAATCATCTCCCTTTGTGGAATCCTTTCAATCACCTTATCTATCTTTTCCCAAAAGGTTGTCTGTATACTATCTTCTAATCCTACTTGGGGTGCGTAAGCAAAAACTATATTCAAAACCTCTGCTCCAAATACTAATTTCAACGTCATGATTCAGTAACCATATTGTTGTATATCTACTAGACTATCCTTTAAATCTTTATTTATGTTAATACCAACTCCGTTTTGAACATTTTCTTTACCTAAGAAGCATAATTTAAAACATGTATCCTCTATCTCCTTTGTTTTTTCTCCAACCCACTTTGTCTCTTTTAAACATAGAATATGAATCTTTTTTCGAATCATAGTATCTACCACCTATATTCCAAGAATCAATACGAATCATATTATCTACGACTAGCTTCCCTACCCCCGCATTCGTCCATATTGAAAATGCGGAGACCCTCTCTATAAATTATTCACTACATTCGGGTGGCAATGTAGCGGGCCTAACTTATTTACCCACACCCGTCCATGATGTGGGAAACCTCTCTACAATTCATTCACTACATCCGAGCGAAAATGTAGTGGCCCTTGCTTACTTGTCACTAGGTGAGGATTCTCCAAAGCAATGCTTATAATTTGTGTAATCTATGGTATAAAAATCCGACAAAGTTTTACGTTGGCTGTCGAAAGCCTAACACAACCCTCCTCCTTTATCCAGGCTTGGGACCGACAATGCAAGGGTGATCCCTTACATGGGTGGAGTTTCTAAATGCTATGACCCCATCTATGTTTCCATGAATGTTACTTTCTCATAATCTACTTCATATTATGCTTCACAGGAGGAGTCGATAACCTCCGAGGATGTATTTCCATATGTTCTCCCTCTAATCCCTAGTGAGACAAAGAAAAGCAAGACGAAATTTAAGAAATGATTGTTGCGCCAAAAGATGTCATGGTGTACAAGACAGGACCAAGGAAGATTGTCTTCAACCTAGATCAAATAGCAGATCCTTTCCTGAATTCAAATCCGCAACCATTCCAAGAATCCACTCTGGATCTCCCTATTGTCATTCGCAAAGATAAACGTTAATGCACTATATATCCCATTTGTAATCATGTTTCTTATGACCAAACTTCTTAAAATTACGAAAGGTTCATTATCAATGTTGCAAATATAATGTCTCAATAAGTTTTGAAGAAGCAAATAAATGTTCCTCTTAGAGAGCTGCAATGGAAACTGAATTGGAAGCTCTTAAAAGAACAAAACATGGACCATCGTAGATCTTCCTCTCAACAGAAATACAATGGGCTGCAAACGGGTGTATACCATTAAATATAAGGCTAATGAGACTTGAAATATATAAGGCAAGATTTGTTGCTAAAGGTTATGGTCAATCGTATGGGATTAACTACAATGAAACATTTGCTCCTGTAGCTAAATTGACTTCTATCATAGTGATTCTTAGCAAGGAAAGTTACATAGGGATGGGATCTATGGCAATTGGACATAAAAAACATATTTTTGCAAGGAGACCTAAGGGAAGAAGTATACATAAAACTACCACCAAGCATAAATTGTAAAGCTCATTAAAGAAAAGTTTGCAAACTAAATAAAGCTAACTATGAGCTCAAACAATCTCTTAGAGCATGGTTTGAAAAATTTAGTCCAAGAGTGCGCAACTTGGGATATCGGAGGAGTATTAATGACCAACCACTATTCTTTAAGAAAGGTACAAAATTATCCATTCTACTTATATATGTGGACGATATTATTGTGAGAGGTGATGATATTTAAGAAGTATCAAGACTAAAAAACCCTTCACCGATTGTTCGAATTAAAGGACTTGGGCAGGTTGCATTATTTTTTGAAATTGAAGTGTTATGCTCCAACAAAGTTATTTTCCTAACTCAAGAAAATACACTATGGATCTTTTGAAGGAAATGAATACGATTGATTGCAAAAAAGTGTTGTGCTATGGAAGTGAATCACAAATTATGTCTTGGGGATAGTGAAGACTTTCGACATATCCATAAATACCAGAAATTGGTAGGGAAACTGATCTATTTAACTATCATACGTCCTGATATTACTTATGTTGTTGGAATTGTGAGTAGATTTATGCATTTTCTAACAAAAAACTATATGAATGTTGTCTACCGAATTCTAAGGTATTTAAAATCCAATAAAGGATCGGTTCTTTTATATTCAAAATTCTGTCAATTCAATATAGAAGTTTATTCTGATGCTGATTGGGTTGGTTCCATAGATGATCGTAGGTCAACTACTGGATATGTTACTCCACTTGGCAGTAATATTATATCATAAAAAAGTAAAAAGCATACGGTGGTTGCTAAATCTATTACAAAGGTCGAATACAGAGTTATAGCCCAAGCAATGTGTGAAGGAAAGTCAATAGCTTCTTCGTACAGTGAGTTGGGATTTCAGTCTCTACATCCTACTCCCTTATACAACGACAGCAGTGCAGCTATACGGATGGCTTACAATCCAATGTATCACGAAAGAACGAAGCATATAAAATTGATTGCCACTTTATAAAGAAAAAATAGTAAGTCAGGAATTCAGATTAGCGTATGTTAAGTCAGAAAATCAAAGAGATGACTTTCTCACTAAAAACAGTTAACATGAGCCAACTTCAGAATACATTGATCAAGTTTGGCGTCAACGACATATTCCACCCAACTTGAGCGGGAGTGTTAGGGCATCTAATATAAATCGAGTCACAGCATTATGAATGGACTAGACCCGTACATCTTTCCTGCTCCATTTGTATTTTTGTTTTTGGTCATTCAAGTTAGATTAAAGCTATAAATAATACTTAAGGTTCTGGGTCAGCAGCCACCAGGGAGGTGCGACTGTACTGATTCCAAAGGAGGCAGATGTCTGTATTTTGCTCCATTCTGTAAGTTTTCTCTTGTTATTCAATAAAGAATATCAGATTTTATTATGAACAAGCAGCAGAATTCGGAATATACAAATCAACAGGAAGATACCCCAATGGGTTTTGTGAAAGGAGATGGATGGAATTAATGTTGACAATCGGCGCAATCTGATATTAACATTAACAAACTGGGTTCTCCCTTCATGAGTCGTAAAATAGGTCTAGCTCTATCATACATGATTTTGTAGGTACTTCTTCGTTCTTCCCAAAGGTTCTACAACATCTCTTAGACAGCAAGCTAATAAACCCTATATAATACGTGTTCATCTCGGGTCCACCTGAAAATTTTTATCTCCAAATTCTTTGAAACTTCAATCAGCTCCGCTTTTCTTTCTTCTAACAAGCCAAGGAACCCAGCAAGACCCAAAACTTAAACATCTGCAACCCTAATGTGCATGCCAATAACCAGAACAAGAACACTTTCAAGTACTTTGAACACTTGCATTATACATGAAACACCAATAACACAGAGGTGTTTTGCGATACCCACCCATGACCAACGTCTTAATCAGCTGCTTACAGTCACCAACCTCCTTGGAATGCTCTTGAGGAACCTGAAAATTCAGTACCGCCTGCGATCAAATGAGCAAATCATCAATGTCAAACAAAAAAATTCCAATCCAGTCAACCACACATTCATAATAATTACACACAAGCCAAGCTAATGTTACACATGCAGATTTTGATGTTGGCAAGATGTGACCTAAAAAAAGAAAGAAAGCATATAATGATAGGACAACAGATGCAGACACTCTCACACAATACATGCAGGTAATTTCTAACACGAGACAAAAGGATGAGATCAAAACCGAAATAGGAAAACAATGGTTGTCAAAACATTCGCTATCAGGAAGTATGGTCAGCACAAAGCTGATCAAGAGGAGTTTATCAGCCATGGTCTATGCAAACTGATTTGCACCTTATCATTTCTAAAAGAATTTCATTACTTACATTTGCAACTTCATGAGAATTTGACCATAGCTCTGCTAAAATGTAATAGGGTTGGGCCAAAATGACCCATAAGTTTATATTTGTAATCAGGTCCCAAAGAACCTAGGCCATCATGACCATACCAGTAGGGCTAGACCAGTAGAACCAGGGCAGTATGACCCAACCCGTAGTCGTTGGGCTAACCTTTCACAACCACCCAAGTATCCAACGGCTAGTTTTCTAGCCATTAGAAGCTAGCTAATGACAACAAATTCCTGTGTATATAAACACATCATTGTAACATTGTGGAAAATCAACCCTTGTGTGGCTGATTGTATAGATTATTTCATTCTTCAATAAAATGAAAACACCAATTTTACCAGTTTTCTAACAAGCTCATGGGGTGGTTATGTTGTGGAAAGCAAGTTGACATCACAATGTTTAGAGTCTGATATTATGTCAAGTTAAGTTATTGTATTTAGTCGAATGTAATCAGTAGTAGTCGTGTATGATTTGGATCCAAATGGATCAGATTCTGATCCATTTGGATCCGAATTTCATTAGTTACTAATCAGGGGTAAGTTAGTCTTTTAAGTTAGATTAACAGTATTTAAGGTGTCTTATGATTAGGGTTAGAAGCAGAAGATATCGTGGGCAGCAGCAGTAGGCCGACCTGCACCCTTGTTCTTTCTTACTTGTGTCAATGTTTCCTTGATAAATAAAATCAAGTATTTTGGTGTTTAAATTCATCATGGTATCAGAGCCTATCTCAGCGATTTCGTGCTACGAAAAAAAAGAAGAAGTTGCAATGGAAATGGGTTTCTGAAGGAAAATCGCAGGTGACAAGTTTCATGGTTATGTTCTTTGATATTGTCTCTATAATCGTGGTATAAATCAGCCAGCAGAATTATTGTCTTACGTGTGGAAGTATTCGTGGTCAGAATTCCACGTTGTGGCTGTTGGATATTTGTGGCTGTGCAGTTGACTGTGGCACTTCCATTATCAAAACATTGTTGGAGTACTACAGATTCCCAGGATTGAAATAATGTCCTATGTGTAGAAAAATGAACGTGAAGTGAATTGCTCCTTTCGTATTTCAAAAATATTTTTTTGAAGCAAGAGGTTGATTGATCGTGAGATTCTATGTGAATCAACAGATTCAATAAAACTTTCAACGAAACAGAATATAGGTACTTGTATTTGGACTTCAATAGGTGATATCCAGAGAATTTTTTATCTAAATGGAAAGAACAAAGATTGTTGATGGAAATGACCAAGGTACTACAGACAAAGGTGAATTATTTCAAAACACAAATTTGAAGTTGGATGGCAAAAATTATCTTCAGTGGGCTCGTTCAGTTGAATTGGCAATCATGGCCAGAGGGCGTTGGGATTACTTGACTGGTAAAGTAACTCAACCACCAATTATAGATCCCCTTTATCCTCGTTGGAGAAAAAAAAATGCATTAGTAAGTGCTTGGTTGATTCAGTCTATGACACCTTCCATTGGAAGGTACCTCTATGTTCTTAGAAACAACCACGGATATATGGTTCGTAGTACAAGAGGCATATGTTAAGAGGAAGAACATTGTCAAAAAATATGATCTTATCGAAAAAATTAGAAAATGTCGACAAGGAGAAAGATCCATCAGTGAGTACTATGCTGAACTCAGAAGATTGTGAGAAGAATTACAACTCTACTCTAAAACCAAATGCCATAGTTGCACATTAGAGTGCAATTAGGAATTTGAAGAACGAAAAGTGTTTGACCTTTTTTAGAGAATTTCGTCTTAATACGAGGCAGTTAAGAATAATATTCTCAGTAGAGAGGAGCTCCCTTCCTTAAGTACAGTAGACTCGTTTTTACTTCGTGAAGAGGACAGAAAGCAGTTAGAAAAGGAAACAAAAATTAATATATCAGAAACTTCTGCTTTTGTAGGAAGAGGCACACCTACTCCTATTTACTCTAGGGAGAGAGGAGGTTATGGACGTGGCAGAGGCAGATATGGGCGTACTTCTGAAGAAAAGGATAAATTAACTTGTTCACATTGTGGAAAATCTTGCCATACTAAAGAAACAAGTTGGAAATTAGTTGGAATACCTCCCCAGCTTCAGAATCGATCCAACAAGGCTTATTTCAACAGTGATCAGACAGAAAAATCGAAGAATGATGATCGTACGACTTCATTAGCAGATATGCAGATTCACAATCTGCATCTTCATCTTCCCATATTGACCCTTAAGCTACAGTGGCATATCCTTTTTCCTTTTTGACTCAAGGGTAATATTAGCACTTCTTATTCAAGAGTCTGGATTATTGATTCTGGTGCTACCGATCACATGGTTAGTCGAAGAGAGTTCTTTAATAACTATGAATTGTCTCAAGACAGCATTAATATCAAACTTGCATATGGTTCCTATACTCCCATAGCTGGAAAAGGAAGTATTACTCTTCATTTGGCACCTTAAAAAATGTTCTGCATGTTTCAAATATATCGGTCAAATTATTATATGTTTTTGCTATGACTAGAGATCAAAAATATAGTATAATCTATAATGTTTCATTCAACTGGATGTTACTTTCAGAAAACGAAGACGGGGGGATCTTTGGTCATGATAGTGTGAGAGAGGCTTATATTTCTGCGAGGATCATAAAGAAGCAGCCCTACAGTCAATTGTTATCACCAGAGAAAAGAAGGAAGACATATCTCGTTGGCACCTGAGACTAGGACATTTACCATTATCTAAGCTCAGGATGTTATTACCAAAATTTAAGGATTGTAATAATTTGAATTTAAATTGTGAGACTTGCCAAAAGGCTAAACATCATCGTGTTTCTTTTCCTTTAAATGAAAATAGATCTGTTATTGCATTTGAGATTCTTCTTTCAAATATTTGGGGTCCTTTGTCCTGGTTATTTCAAAAACATGGTTTTTGTTATTTTGTGACTTCTTTGTTGATGACTTTTCTACCGAGTGTACTTGGTTATATTTCATGAATGCATCTACACTCGAAAGAGTATTCTCCATTTTTCAAAAGTTTGTGCCAAGAAATTAAAAACTCAATTTAACTCGTTCTATTAAATGGTCTGAAGCATTAGTCGATAATCGCTTAGTGAATACTTATCCTCACGCTTTCCAATTCTCGGACTTTCTATGGCTTCTGTGGCAACATAATTCACCAAACTCTCTTGTGTTTCACACCTCAACAAAATGGGGTTGCCGAAGAAAAATAAGCATTCTTAGAAATTGTAAAAGCACTTTTGTTCCATATGAAAGTTCCTAAGGTATTTTTGGGCGTATGTCATTGCTACAAATGTCATTTGATTAATCGTATGTCCTCTCAGAGTGTCCTCTGTTTTGAATGATAAGATCCTCTCAACTTTGTTTCTTGTTCTTTTTGTTTCTCAATTCTCACAGTGTTTGGTTGTACATCTTTTGTTCATGTTCATCTTGGTTTTCGGGATAAGTTAGATGCTCGATCAATTAAATGTATATTTCTGGGATACTCCACTCAAAAAGAGTACAAATATTATGATCCACTTAGAAGAAAACTATATGTTACAATGGATGTTAGTTTTCATGAAGATACTCCATTTATAACCCATCAGAAGTTGATCCCACAGATATGCAGACTCTGTGTATTATGCCAATTCCACCAGCCATACATGATGAAGAAGAAGAAGAGACAACTCCTCTGCAAGAAGAGAACATACGGGTATATACCAAAGGAGAAAGAAAGGTTGTTATTCCTGAGCTATCAACTACCCTGGATCATAATTCTTCTCCAGAATCAGTTCCATATCAGATTCAGGACTTTCAAATAGTGAATTGGATGACTTACCCATTGCTATCAGAAAAGGAAAACGAAAAACAGCAAAATATTCTTTAGATAAAATGGTATCTTACTCTAATTATCCCAAAGAATATCAGGTATTTGTTATGAATGCAAATTCTACTCCTGTACCGAGGACATTTGAAGAGGCAAAACATCCAGAGTGGAAAACAGCAATGGAAGACGAAATTGCAGCCCTCGTAAGAAACAACACGTGGGAATTGACAGATCTGCCTGCAGGATGGAAAACAGTGGGATGTAAGTGGGTATTTTCTGTAAAGTATAAAGCTAATGGTAATATAGAGAGATATAAAGCTATACTAGTAGCTAAAGGATATAACCAGTAATTTGGAATAGACTATACCGAAACATTTGCTCCTGTTGCAAAGATGAACACTATCAGGGTTATTCTGAGCCTGACAATTAATAGAGGATGGCATTTATGGCAATTAGATGTGAAGAATGCTTTTCTTTAAGGCCATCTTTTGGAAGATATTTATATGGACATACCTCCTGGGTATAATAATTAACAGACACAGGACAAAGTTTGTAAGTTAAAGAAATCACTTTATAGATTGAAACAATCTCCATGAGCCTGGTTTGAAAAATTTAGTGATTGAGTCATGAAACTAGGTTTTAAGCAATGTGTTAGTGATCATACACTCTTCATCAAACGTGATCAGAAAACTATTGTATTAGTGGTATATATGGATGATATTATCATTACAGGAGACGATGCAGAAAGCATAATCCATCTAAAGAAAAGGCTGAATACATTATTTGATTTGAAAGATTTGGGGAGGTTACATTCCTTCCTAGGAATAGAAGTAATCCATAAAGATAATGGTCTATTCTTAAGTCAAAGGAAATATATCTTAGACTTACTGAAAGAAACGAAAATGAAAGATCATCGAATATGCTCCATTCCTATGGAAATCCCTAGAGAGGATAATCATGAGTCTGCAGAACCCTATGAAGATGTTGGTAAATACTAGAGATTAGTAGGAAAACTGATATATGTCACTATCACAAGACCAGATATCAGCTTTGTAGTTGGATATGCAAGTAGGTGGATGCATAATCCCTCTAGACATCATATGAGTACGGTGTTTCATATTATCAGATATTTGAAATCCTCAATCACGTGTGGTTTGCTACATACTCCACACAACACTGGATATAGAAATCTACTCGGATACAGATTGGGCATGTTTAAAAACAGATATAGCATTTTAGCGCTATAGCGTTTTAGTGGGGTTTAAAACGCGATAGCTAGCGGGTGACCCGCCAAGACCGATATAGCGCCGTTGACAGTGCTATAGCGAGCCCCTATAGCACTATAAGCAGACATTAGACTTCATATTGGATTAGATCGGGTCGGGTCGATCAGGATCGACCCGATCCAAATGATATAAATAAATGAAACCCTCGTCCCGCCTTCTCTCCCTGGGTAACTCTCTCACTCTCTCTCGCCTCTCACTCCCGCTCGTGTCTCGCCGCCTCTCACTCCCACTCGTGTCCTACCGCCCTCTCTCTCTCTCTGTCGCGAGAGGTTCTCCGGAGGCACTCAGCGAATGAGCCGCCCGTTGCTGCGCCTGGGAGTGGGGCAGGAGTTGTGGTGAGAAACGCGTCGCCGAGTGGGAGGACTTAGTGCGTGGCGAACGAGAGGGCTAGCAGGCAACAGTTGCACCAGTGTAGGGAAGGCGGGGCGGACTGTGCCCATATCCAGTCGGGCAGGCGAGAATTGTTTCCAGCCCAACACCATTGAGGCTCACGCGTCGTTTGCGTTCAACAGCTACTATCAGAAGAAGAGGCGCAGCTTCGGCACCTATGATTTCAAGGGCGCCACTTACATCATCACCCAGTCCCCTAGTACGTCTCTCTCTCTCTCTCTCTCTCTCTCTCATGTCATTGATTTTTGGTGCCAGCAGTCTTCTACCAAGTAGGACTAGAAGATAGTATAAAAAAGGCCAGCGTAAAACTCCGCCCATGTAAGGGATCACCCTTGCATTGCCGGTCCAAAGCCCGGATAAAGGAGGGTTGTGTTAGGCTTCCGACAACCAGCGTAAAACTTCGTCGGATTTCTACAACATGGATTACAAAAATTATGAGCATTGCTTTGGGGCGTTCCCGCCTAGCGACGTGCTGCAGAGCCTGAATGCAGTAAGAAGTAAGCAAGGGCCACTACATTTTCGCCCGAATGTAGTGAATCAATTGCAGAGAGGGTTCCCACATCATGGACGGGTGTGGGTAAAGAAGTTAGTCCCGCTACATTGCCACCCGAATGTAGTGAAAAAATTTCAGAGAGGGTCTCCGCATTTTGATTATAGACGGATGCGGGGGGTAAGCAAGCTAGTCCTAGATAATAAGATTCGTATTGGTTCTTGGAATATCGGAACATTATCGGGTAAGATAATAGAGGTGGTAGATACTATGATTCGGAGAAAGATTCATATTCTATGTTTACAAGAGACAAAATGGGTTGGAGAAAAAGCAAAGGAGATAGAGGATACAGGTTTTAAATTATGGTACTCAGGTAAAGAAAAGGCCCGAAACGGAGTTGGTATTATCATAAATAAAGATTTAAAGGAGAGTGTAGTAGACATACAACGATATGGTGACTGAATCATGACATTGAAATTAGTGTTAGGAGTAGAGGTTTTGAATATAGTTTGTGCTTACACACCCCAAGTAGGACTAGAAGATAGTATAAAGACAGTTTTTTGGGAAGAGTTAGATAAGGTGTTTCAAAAGATTCCACAAAGGGAGATGATTTGTTTAGGAGGAGATTTAAATGGACATGTCGGTAAAGAGGCATTAGGATATCAAGGGATTCATGGAAACTTTGGTTATGGGGATATAAACGAGGAAGGTAGGGAGATTTTAAATTTTGCTATGTCATTTGATCTCTTTATAGTCAATACAATCTTCAAAAAACAAGATGAACATTTAATTACTTATAAGAGTGGCTTATCACAAACACAAATTGATTACTTTATTTGTAGAAAAAAAGATAGAAAGTATTGTAAAGATTATAAGGTAATTCCAGGAGAAAGCTTAACCACCCAACATCGACTTTTAGTTATGGATTTACAAATAAAAAAATGGACAAAGAAGAAAAGAGTGCATCGAGCTATTCGGACTAAATGGTGGAACCTCAAAAGTGAGAAAGAAGATATATTTAAACAAAAAGTCCTTCAAGGAGATGTTTGGAATTATGTTGGCACACCCTCTGATATGTGGAACAATATGGCTATACATATTAGGAAAGTGGCGAAAGATGTGTTAGGGGTATCTAAGGGAGGTGTACCGGCACAAAAAGAAGCTTGGTGGTGGAGTGAAGTAGTACAAAACAAAATCAAGGCAAAGAGGGCATGTTACAAATTACAGTATGCTAAGAAAACTAGTGAAACTTTAGAAGCTTATAAGAAAGCAAAGAAGCAAGCAAAAAAGGCCGTTAGTGAAGCAAAAGCTAAGATTTGGGAGGACTTATATAAAAAACTCAACTCAAAAGAGGGTGAAAGAGACATTTTTAGGATAGCTAGGGCTAGAGATAAGAAAACTAAAGATCTTAATTATGTTAGATACATAAAAGACGAGGATGAAAAAATTCTAGTGGCAAATGATAATATAAGAAATAGATGGAAAAACTATTTTTATAATCTTTTTAATGAAAATAAAGATGTTAGTATTAGTTTAGGAGATTTAGCCAAGTCAGAAAAGTATATAAACCACAATTTCTACCGATGTATTCAAAAGAATGAAGTCAAAGAGGCTCTTAAACATATGAAGAGTGGTAAATCGGTAGGACCAGATAATATTCCTATAGAAGTTTGGAAAATACTAGGAGAAATAGGAATCACTTGGCTCACAAGACTATTTAATGAAATATGGAAAAACCAAAAGATGCCAGAGGAATGGAGAGCAAGTACACTTATACCCGTATATAAGAACAAGGGAGACATTCAAAATTGTGTGAATTATCGAGGTATCAAGTTAATGAGTCATACTATGAAATTATGGGAAAGAATTATTGAACGTAGGTTAAGACAAGTATCAAGTACAACAGAGAACCAATTTGGATTTATACCAGGTAGATCTACTATTGAAGCGATTCACCTTTTGAGACGTCTTATGGAACATTTTAGAGCAAAAAAGAAAGACCTTCACATGATATATATTGATCTAGAAAAAGCTTATGATAGGGTACCGAGGGAGGTTCTTTGGAGAACTTTGGAAAAAAGAGGTATCCCATTGACATATATTAACCTTATAAGAGACATGTATGATGGTGCAAAAACATGTGTGAGGACTCATGAAGGAACGACAGACTTCTTTGAAGTTAATATTGGGTTACATCAAGGATCAACTTTAAGTCCATACTTATTTATAATGGTGATGGATGAGTTAACAAAACATATTCACGATGAAGTACCTTGGTGTATGTTATTTGCAGATGACATTGTATTAGTGGAGGAGTCTAAGGAAAAAGTTAATAGAAAATTGGAACTATGGAGAGAAACATTAGAAAGCAAAGGCCTCCGACTTAGTAGAACAAAGACAGAATATATGGAATGTAAGTTTGATCATTTGGCTACTTCAGAGGACATAGAAATTAAAATTGGCACACATTGCATTCCCCAAAAGGAAAGTTTTAAATACCTAGGGTCAATTTTTCAAAGTGATGGAAGAATTGATGGAGATGTTACACATAGAATTAATGCTGGTTGGTTAAAATGGAGAGGAGCATCAGGTATTCTTTGTGATAAGAAGATACCATTAAAATTAAAAGGTAAATATTATAGAGCAGCAGTTAGGCCTGCCATGTTTTATGGTTCTGAGTGTTGGGCAGTTAATCATCAACATGTACAAAAGATGTCTGTGACAGAAATGAAGATGTTGAGATGGATGAGTGGTCATACAAGAAAAGACCGTATACATAATGAGGTTATTAGAAACAAATTAGGAGTGGCACCAATAGAGGATAAAATGAGAGAACATCGTTTAAGATGGTTTGGACATATACAAAGAAGATCAAAAGAAGAACCTGTAAGAAGGTTAGAAAACCTAAATTTGGAAAGTATTAAAAGAGGTAGAGGACGACCACAAAAGTGTTGGAAAGAAACAATAAAGAATGATCTAGCTTATTGGGAGTTAACTGCTAACATGGCACACGATAGAGATCTGTGGAAACAAAGAATCCATGTAGCCGACCCCGTCTAGTATGGGAAAAGGCTTAGTTGTTGTTGTTGTTGTTGTTGTTGTAGTCTTCTGCCACATATTGTAAGCCAAAAAACATAAAAGCCATTGACCGAAAGCATGATAACGTTCAGTCTTGTAAAAGAATCAAATTAAAGCATTGTTTTTTTTGTTTAAATAGAGCACCAAAAGAGTTTGTTTACTTCAATTTTATTTTTAGAGTTGAAAACTATGTCGTAGAATCTTCACATTGCCCACTAGTGCAGAACAAAATAGAAAACCATCATAGACAAGTGCTTTCTTTAAAACCATAGACTTTTGCGTTCAGAAGGTTGGCTCACCTGGCTATTAAACTTCGCTTAAGGTCTTGAGGATGCCAGCGGCGTGCATCCAAATTGACTTCTTCCACCTTATGTAAGCGAAAAGAAGCCACCCACTGAACAGGTGTGTGTGCGTATGTGCAGTGCATGCTTGGCATAAATGGCATCATATTTTCATTCATTTACAACAAGTCCCAAATTTAAGTGTATTTAAAAACCACCATTTCTCTCTCTCTCTCTCTCTCTCTCTCTCTCTCTCTCTCTCTCTCTCTCTATATATATATATATATATATATATATATATATATGAATCTATGGTTCTTTTGATCTGCTCTTCTCTTTCTTTTCATAATGTTCCTTCTCCCCATCTTTTGCATCGCACTGCTAATTGAAGTAAATCATGCATTCTCTTTCACACACATGTTTTTGACTTGTCATTCTTTTCTTTTATGCAGAATCACAGATATTACGTAAAGGATATAAAAAAGGATTTAGCATATTTTGTTATTGTTGTAACACTGAGGTGCTTGATATATTCTCTCTGCTTTATCTTTGTCACATGATGCATTCACACGGATACATTGAATGGCACATTCATTATCTTTTGTTCTAGGTGATCTTCGAGCGGCAAGCAAGAATCCATAGCAACCCCGCATCACCCTTATTCAGAGGTTCTTCAAAGTTCAAACATTTGGATGTCAACAAAGATATTACTCACACAGATAATGAGCAGGTTTACTCCCTTCTCTTTAATTCATTCTTTGTTCATGGTTGTCCTTTTACTCAAATTTTTAATGCATATGACATGTAATTTTGTAGTTTAACATCCGTTGAATTCTTCTGCACAGCAATTTCCACATTTGAAAATGTTGATGTGGTTTATTGTGTGCTTATTGCTTTATCATGTGTTCTTGAGTCTGTTGGTAGGTGCTTGATTAGTTGTTGCAAGTGAATCGTTATCTATTCATGGTAATTATTAATTTTGGTCTTAGAACTTCTAACAATCGAATTGTTAACTTCAGTGTTTCTTGATATTTTTTAAAAATTAGACAACCAATTATATATATATATATAAGTTTTTAATCATAAAAAAAAAAGTGTACCGCTAAATCCGCTATATCCCTGCCACCGCTATATTAGGGTCGACCGCTAGCAACCCGCTAACCGCTATCGATAACATAGATCAGGGGTAAGTTAGTCTTTTAAGTTAGATTAGCAATATTTAAGGTGTCTTATGATTAGGGTTAGAAGCAGAAGATATTGTGGGGGTGGCAACAGTAGGCGTCGACTTGCACCCTTGTTCTTTCTTACTTGTGTCAATGTTTTCTTGATAAATAAAATAAAGTATTTTGGTGTTTAAATTCATCAGGTTACATAAAAATGTTATAAGTGGAGGCAAAGTAGGCATCGAAAAGATCAATGACAATCTAAGCACATGATTTTAAATGAAAGACATGGTGGGTACATGGTATCATAGCGAGAGGTTGAGCAGCATTGTCACGATACACTCCTACGCCATCGAGTCCCGGCACCGGCGAAGCCCAATCAGCGATGGGATTGCACACGCCCGATCTATGAGCTCCCGATTCTACTCACGGTTCTTTGCCAGGTGGCAGATCTTGCTGGCAGCACTCCGCTGAATGGAGACACACGTGGATCCGAGTGCTGAAATGAACACTCTGATAATCGGCTCTATCTCCTCGGCATCCATGCTCTCTAAGAACCCCCCAGGATCTTATCCTCCTCTTCCTCCGTCGGTCCAATTTCATTGAGGGACATGTCGGCATTCGGCTCCCTATCATCATCGACGTCGACAGGAGCAGGAATGGAAGTGAGGCGCTAGAGCTCGCCGAAGGTTTGTCAGAGGTCAACAGAGTCAAGTCCATCGGGAAAAAGAGTTAGGGAAGGAAGTGACGAGGCGGACGAGGTCGATGTCACCAGAGTCAACGCCGAAGGAAGACGAGTGCGACGATTGGACGACGACATCGATGTTGAGGAAGAACTTGGACCTCAGTGTCCACATCGATCGAGTGTTGGTTGCCTGAGACTTGGCCAAATCAACGGTTGAGCATGCCAGATCTTTGACAGCGAAACCATCCCACCATCAATTCCCTTAGCTACCTCTTACAAATCACACAATTACACTCCTGCAACAAAGAGAGGGGGGAAATATAATAAGGGAGAGAATGAAAGAGATAGTGGAAAGACACAGGAAGCAGTGGTAGGAGGTAGTCGAGAGATAGTCTCTTTAATGAACGCAAAGAGAGCGTAAGAGAAAGGGAGAGGGTTTTGACCCACGACATGAAGTAGAGAGAGAGGTTCTCTACTCGAGAGTGCGAAGGATTGCATATGAAGAGGGTGGGTTGAATCCTGTATCGGGTCGTGGCTTTGAATCTCCAGTGTAGCCACTTACAACCTGTTGTAGTGCTTGTTAAAGCTCCAGACTAAGTTGACCAGCATTTTGCAGGCTCACCAAGGGAGAGCCTGTAGCACGTGGACTTCGCCAAGCAGCATATTTTAGACCACTTTCAATGACTCCTTTGGCTTCATTTGGGTTTTTGGCTCTCGTCCAATATTGAAAATGGTAATAGAAAAAGATTGGAGTCAATCCAGGTGAGATCTTTCCAACTTGTTTATTTTTAATATTTGTTGGATCAATTGTTTGGTGTCTCATTTACAAGAAAATTTCTTTATTAGACAATAAGTTGCATCTCTTTGTATTAATAAGATCTTTGTATTGTGGCTATATGTTACTTTTGTTGGCCTTTTGTTTAAGACTTTTGTGATTAAGGTGCTTCATGTTGTTGGCTATTGGTTCGAGATCGAGATGCTTATTGATATTTGATAATTTGTGGTTTTGATAACTTTGAAGTTGTATTTTTATGGTATTAAGATCTTTGTGTTGTGGCTATATGTCATGTTTGCTGGCCTTTTGTTGTGATTCAGGTGCTTCATGTTGTTGGCTATTAGTTAGAGATGGGTCAATGTTAATGCACCTATTATTATCTTAATATCTGATAATCGATAGAAGTATTTAAAAATAATGCATAAAAAGAGTTTTGCCTTCAGCATTGACCGTTCATTTGTTATATTTTTTTTAAAACATATTAAAAGAATTCTTGTTTTTTTGAGGCAACCATATTATGTTCAAAATATGCTTCAAAAATATTAAGTTGATTATAAATCTTTTCGTATATATTTAAAACATGATCATATTAGGGGATTATTTTATTCTTAGAATCATAGAATCACGTTTGAGATTGTGAGTTATTTAAAGGCCTTGGCATTTGATTGATTTGGATGGTTTTGTTAGAAGAACGATTATTGCCCGCCACCACTATCACATGCTGCCCCCATCACCCACCGCTACCACCTCCTGGGCCAACCATTGCTTTGTCTATAAATACCTCCACTTCACTCATCTAATATTAAGTCGTGGGGCTTTGCCTAGAAAATAAAGTGTTCTGTCTTCAAAGTTTTATGTTGTGTCTACCCTCTTCTTATTGTATTCTACCTTCCTTTGTCTATAAATACCTCCTCTTCACTCATGGAATATTAAGTCGTGGGGCATTACCTTGATAATAAAGTGTTCTTTCTTAAAAGTTTTGTGTTAGTGCAATTTGGTGCCTAAGGCACTGATTCTTGGTGAAGTGCTTAAGGCTCTTCGTGTGGCTATCAAGATCGGGTGAGGCAGATCTTCATTATATAGTATCATAGACTCGACGAGGATATCTTCATTATATAGTATCATAGACTCGACGAGGATGATTGATTGAGAACAATTGATCTCGGGAAGCATTTTAAAAAGGTTTTGATTCAGTGGACCTCGTCTCTTCAAGTAAGATGATTGTTGATTATATGTTTTTTTATAATGAAAGATAAAGGATTTTGTTTTTGCCTAACAAATACCAACTATAAGACACGGGCACAAAAAATGAAAAAAAATTTATATTTCAAAAAACTATGAGATTATGTTAGCAGAACGAAAACAGAACCTTTCATTGATTTAAGTTTAGAACAAATGAAAGAATATGAGGGACGGCACAGAACCATTTTATAGATCCTCATGAACAATGTTAATGAGCATGTAAGAGACACTCTAGCAGATTTTACAAATCCTACAAAATCATGGGATTATCTAAAAAAAAGCCATATACATATTGATATAGCTCACAGAAAGACCCTTAGAGATAAACTTATGAAATAAAGACAAGGAGATAAAAACATTACTAAACTTTACACGGAGTTTTCTAATATTTGGAATCAACTTCGTCGATATGAGAAAAAGTGCACACATTATCTTTACAAACGTCTTCTTAAAGAGACTTCATACTAGCTGCATCCAAACCAGGAGCAAACGTCAGGTCCTATCAACCTCCATATTTTAAGGTAGATGAATAGCCTACTACAAAGGAGATAATTTGTTTCTATGGTAAGGAATCAGGTCATGTCTTTAAATTTTGTCCTAAATTAAATAACAAAGTTGTTGCGATCGAGGAAGCAGGGAAAGAAACTCTTGCTCTTTGTGAACTCCAAAACAAAATAAAAAACTTGAATAACAGATGAAAGGACGCGCATCCATTGGAATAGTTTGTTCTACCAATTCTTACGGAACATCACGTACAAAATCTTGGTTACTTGATTCTGAACCTTTTCATATGACATGTGAAGAAAAAATTTTAAGCAATTGCACACAAGAGAATATGATTCATATGTGTTTCCAGCTGATGGATATAAACTGAGTGTTGATAAAATCGAAGATCTTCAAAATAAAAAAAAATAATTGGTTTAAAAATAAGTTTGGTTCTAAAGTTAAATTTAATTTTTTTTCAATTTCACGAATATCTGACAATGGTTGCGTAATCAGCTCCTGATCAAACGGTTGCATTATATAAGATTGCCTAATGAAGGAGGTGATTCGATATGGCCGTAGAGAATGAGGACTATATAATGGACTATTTGAATGATCAAAATCTTAGACAATGTAATGTTTTATCTAAAGATGTTCTTTTATGGCATAAAAGACTAGGCCGTAATTTGATTAAAATCAATTTGATGTTAACATCAAAGTGTTTAGATATGATTCTGGTGGTGAATTTATTTGAAGAGATTTTGAAAATTATCTTGAAGAAAATGAGATAATTTATTAGACATCATGTGCTAGGACTCCTCATCACAATAGTATTGTTGAACAAAAGCATAGACACATAAAACTGCCTGAACTCTATTAATATCTAGTAAAGTTCCAAAAAATCTTTTGGTTGAAGTCATTATGATATCGGCCTTCTTTATAAAACAGAATGCCTTCATCAGTTTTACAAAATGTTTCACCTATAGAGAAATTGTTGAAAGTTGCCCCTAACTACTCTTATATTAGAATTTTTGAATCCAAATGTTTTGCACTGACTAATAAGAATAATAAACTTTCTTCACGTGCCATTGAGTATGTATTCTTAAGGTATGGACCGTATGGTATAACAAAAAAAGGTATAGATGTTATGATCCTAACAATGATAAGCTTTGTGTCTCGAAAATGGTGCCTCTAATAATGATACAAGAAATTCTTTTAATATTGATATTATAGAAAACGAAGAACAAGAATGAGATAGGTTAACACCTGATGAGGATATTCAAGAATCTAGACATATCATTTCTCCTTTTGAAAGATACTATACTCGTAGATCGACTCAAACTCCCCCTAAGAGAACTACTAGAGAATCAAGATCTCCGAAGAGATTTGTTTCTTATGATACGTTTTCTCCATCTCATAAAGCCCTGCTAACTACTTTGTTTACTTTTAACGAACTTAAAAACTTTATAGAAGCCAAATCTTTCCTTCATTAGGTAGATACTATTAATGAAGAGTTAGAAGCCTTAAACAAAGCAAGTCTGCGAATTATTAGAAAGGCCCAAGTCAAAGAAGCATAAGTTGTAGATGAGTTTTTATAAAATAAAAACAAAGAGTGATGGGACACTAGAAATATATAAAACATGTTTAATTGTCAAAGGATATAGTCAAGAATATGGTATAGACTATGATGAGACCTTTACTCCTCCAACCAGAATTACAATAGTAAGAACCCTTATTACTATTAGTACTGTAAAGAATTGAAATGTTTTTCACATGGATGTCAAAAATGCTTTCTTAAATGGTGTGTTCAAAGAAGAAGTGTATATAGAACCTCCATTTGGCCTAGTTATTTCCAACAATCAAATTCTTCGCTTAAAAAGGCTTTATATGGTTTTAAACAGACTCCTAAAGCATGGTTTGATAAGTTTAGTGAGTTTACGATTAACCATGATTTTCTTACATGTTAAACTGATACTGCTATATTTATGAGAAGAAATACATAAGGTATTGTGATCCTTTTGTTATATGTGGATGATATTATTATCACTGGAAGTGACAATATCGATATTCAGAACATTAAAGATGAGGTTCATAAAGAATTTGATACGAAAGATCTAGGCTTCTTACATTATTTTCTTGGTATTAAAGTAACTCATAATGATAAAGGTGCCCTTTTGTCACAAACAAAATTTGCAGATGGGGAACCACTTTATTGTCAACATATTAGGATTATCTGACGATAAATTTGTAGAAACTCCTGAAGTACTTGGCCAGAAAACGAGACTTGGAGATGGGGAACCACTTTAGGACCCCACTCCATATTGGCAAATCATTGGTGCTTTAACCTAACGTGGCTTGGACATGAGTGCAAGCCACTATGAGAGGCCTCATGAGTGCAATCACTTCTGTAGAAAACTACTGAAGTGCTTTAACATATTGTCAACATATTGTTCCACATGCACCCACTATTGTCCACGTGAGTTCACACATGACAATAGTCAGACATGTTAAACACACCACGGATTATAAAAAGCAACAAAAGGCCTCACTCTCATCAACAGAGGCCAAATACAGAACAATAACAAAAATAGCAACAGAACTAACGTGGCTTGGACAACTCTTGAAAGACCTCCTACACATACATTTGGAGTCTCCACCTCAGATGTACTGCGACAATGAGAGTGTCATGCACATTACACACAACACCTTTCACAAGCGTACAAAGCACATTGAAATCGATTGTCACTATGTTCGAGAAAAATATCTATAAGAAAATATGACCTCCAGCATGTTCAAATTGAATACCAACTTGGAGATATATTCACTAAAGCTCTTGCAGTACCTCGGTTTCAAGAACTTATGTGCAAATTGTTAGTTGTTCTTCTGTCAATTTGAGGGAGGGTGTTAGAAGAAGGATTGTTGCCAGCCACCAGATATGGTCATCACTTGCCAAAGCCAGTTGGTGGGTCAGTCGTTACAGTGCCAACCAACCAACCAATAGGCCAACACCCAATGGCCAGCCAACACACTAGCCGTTGGGTGTTGGCCCTCTTTCTCTCTCTCTCTTTCCTCTTTCCTACTATCTCTTCCTATTGTACTCTACCTTTCTTTTGTTAAAGAATACTGGAATCGGGTCCTATAGGGGACAACTGTCTTCCATAACTTGGGCAGATTCGATGAATGTCTCCAATCTGTTGAATATTGTAAGTTCTTTCATATTTTGTTATTAATTGCTAGTTTTTTATCATGGTATCAGAGCCTATAAAGCGATCAAATTGATTTTTTTTTCGCGAGAGAAATTGATTGATTGCACAGAGAGGGTGCAACTATCCGTAAGATTTCCAAGGGTGTTCAGTCATATGGGATTAACTACAATAAGTTTTGCGCCTGTAGCAAACCTTACTTCCAAAAGAATACTTCTCAGTATGGCAACAAATTTTGGATGGGATTTATAGCAACTAGATGTGAAAAATGCTTTTATACAAGGAGATCTGAATGAAGAGGTATTGTTGAAACTTCCTCTATGAATGAATATTAAAGAAAAAAGTAGTACAGTCTACAAACTAAACAAAGTTATCTATGGACCAAAAAAATCACCTAGAGCTTGATTTGAAAAGTTCAGTGATGCGGTATGCAATTTGGGATATCCAAGAAGCATAACTCATCATACTTTATTTTTAAAGAAAGGTACTAAGTTGTCGTTTCTTGCTGTTTATATAGATGATATTATTGTAACAGGTGATATGTTAAAGAGATATCAAGCTATCAGCATTAAAACAGAACCTTCACAAATTATTTGACCTGAAAGACTTGAGGCAACTCCACTATTTTTTGGAAATTGAGGTATTATATTCCAACCAAGGTATATTTCTAACTCAGAGAAAATATATAATGGATCTGCTACAAGAAACAAATATGCTTAATTGTAAACAGAGTGATTCTCCAGTGGAAGTAAACCAAAAATTGTTCATTGGAGATAGTGAAGATTTCAGCAATACTCGCAAATATCAGCAATTGGTTGGTAAGCTTATTTATTTTACTATTACTCGTCCAAATATCAATTATGTCATGGGTATTGTGAGTAGATTTATGCATTCAACAACCAAGAACCATATGAAAGTCGTGTATCGCATTCTCATATATCTTAAGTCAACACCTGGCATGGGTCTTCATTATTTCAAATCCCGCAAATTCAGTATTGAACTTTATTTTGATGTTGATTGAGCTGAATCAAAAGATGATCGCAAATTACTAAAGGCTATGTTACAATACTTCGTGGTAATCTTATATCTTGGAAAAGTAAAAAACAAATTATTTTTGCTCGATCTATAGCAGAAGCAGAATACAGAATTGTAGCTCAAGCTATGTGTGAAGGAAAATGAGTTTCTTCTTTAATATGTGAGTTGGGTTTTCTCTCTACACAACCTATACCTCTACACTCTGACAGCAGTGCAGCTATTCAGATGGCTTCCAATCCAGTCTATCACGAAAGAACTAAACATATAGAAATTTATTATCACTTCATTAAGGAGAAGATTTCAAACCGGGAATTCCAACTGGAGTATATCAAATTAGAGAAACAAATAGTTGACTTTCTTACCAAAGTTATTGCCTGCAAACTACTTAGAGATAATTTGTCCAAGACTCCAAGTTAGGTGTTCTGAATATCTTTCACCCAACTATAGTGGACATTTTATGATTCGCTTTATGTTTTATGTCTAATCAGTAGTACTTAATTAGTAATAGGGGTAAATTAATCATTCAAGTTAGATTATGATTATAAATAAGAGATTAGGGTTTTGCTTTGTGTTAAAAAAGAAGTGGAGAGAGGCAGTCATGGGTGGGAGTCGTCTTCCATAACGTGGGCAGATTGGATGGAATGTCTCCAATCTGTCGAATATTGTAAGTTCCTTCATATTTTGTTATTAATTGCTAGTTTTTTATCACCTTTGTCTATAAATACCTCCCCTTCACTCCTGCAATATTAAGTCGTGAGGCTTTACTATGATAATAAAGTGTTCTTTCTTCAAAGTGTTTATGTTGTGCAATTTGGTGCTTAAGAAATTATGAACTGATTTTTGGTGAAGTGCTTAAGGCACTTCGTGCAGTTATCAAGATCGGGTGAGGCCGATTTTCATTATAGGTTTGAGTTTAGCCTTAAAGCTTGATTGATTTGGATGGTTTGAGCTTAGTCTTAAAACTTGTTTGGATTCTAGTTTGTCCTTAAATCTCGGATTTGAGCTTTAGCCTTAAACCTTGTTTGGTATACCGAGGCCTTTAATATCACGAGTTTGTGGTGATTCATTAAATTATTTGTTATATTTGACAATCCTACTTAGATGATCAATGTTTTCATTAGAAAACTTCTTTGAAATTGTAGGTTTTCATGTTTGGAGTTATGGGATCTTAATAATTTTATGGAGAATTAATTCTGTAAGTTTTTGTTGTAGGTATGTCTTAAGGAAGACCACGAGGCTGAAGCTTCAAAAAAGACTTTTGTAGTTCAACATTCTCTTTTTGAAATCCTTTTGAAACAAATAGTGTGGGTTCACGTATTAAGGATTGAAACAAACTTTTGGTGTGATTGTAATCAAGATTGAAACAAACTGTCGTATACTCACCATAAGTTTGAGGAAGAGTGTTAAAATATAATAAGGTTAGGCCAATAGGACTATAAGTTTATGTTTGTAACCAGGTCCCAACGAACTGAGGCCATCAGAACCAGACCACCATGGCCAGACCATCCAGCCCAAGGCCAACAGGACCAACCTAGCAGGACCCAATCAGTAGCCGTTGGGCAAGCCTTTCACAACCAGCAAGCATCCAACGGCTAGTTTTCTAGCCATGGGATGCTGGCTAATGGCAAATTCCTGTGTATATAAACACATCATTGTAACATTGTGGAAAACCAACCCTTGTGTGGCTGATTGTATAAATTATCTCATTCTTCAACAAAATGGAAACAGAAATTTTACAGTTTTCTAACAAGCTCATGGGATGGTTTCATAAGAATATTATAGATGGAGGCAATGTAGGCATTGAAAAGATCAATGACAATCTAAGCACATGATTTTAAATGACAGACATGGTTGGTCTAACTAAACTACTTTTCAGGCATTAAAGTTGTGTATGTATGCGGCAATATTTCTTGCAAAGAACTAAATTTGCAGTCTGGTATTGTTAATAAGTGAGGCCAAGAAATGACAAACGGTTGGACACCTGAAAGTCCTCCATTTGAAGATGACAATCACTACAGGACAACCCTATAGGATCCAATACCCTATCAACAGACCACAGCTTCTGCAACACAATGTCACTTATTCTGCACATAATGCAAGTCAGTTCCAACATTCAACAATGAAGGTAGACATGAGTGTGACAATGAGAATGGTCAGATATGTCTGGCAATGGAGTATCTTTGTCTTCTTCATTTCAGTTGGCTCCATATAGTGAGTTGATTAGGATGGGTAATGTCAAGGACACACTCCATTTGGGATAAGTGATGCCAATGAGAGATGTTCCTCTATAAGATATTATTTTTCCTAGGTGAATCGCCAGTTTCTTGAAGATGCAAGAAATACAAAAGGTTGAAGCTGCATAGCAAGTAATGACAACAGTTCTAGCTTCGAGAATGAGACTTCTTAGTGACATGGATGTTAGACTCACTGAAACCCTTGTCAAGGTCTACATCAACAAGAGTGCAACTTCATATCATAAGCAATACATGTTATGAAAGGAGGAAGCACATGGAGATGGACAATTATTATGTTTGTGAGAAACATTTGAAGAATTTTGATGTTTGCTCTCAGCAGATTTTGACTAAACCAAGTTTCTTCCCCTAGGTATTATTTTTTGTTAGACAAACTTAGGGTTCTAAATGTTACAAGATAATAATGTGAAATTAATGTTTTTCTTTTGTTTGTTTTTTCCTTTTTATAAGGGACTAGTCCTGGGTGCTTCCAACACTAGTTCAACTAGCCACTGCACTGCCCTAACAACTAGTAGGACTAATCCATTGGTGCTAGCCCTATCCACATATGCTACTCTCTTCTCATGTTCCCCTCTCCATTATAACAGTTCCTGAACATTGTACACTATGACTGTTAAGAATCTTTGATTTTTAAACTGAGGATGTTTTTTCAATCTCTTGGGAACTTTTGTGGATTGGATTCTTGATCCCGTTTGTTCACAGTTCTTGACCCTAGACTACAGGTACATCTAAATCTCTATGGGCAGATAGCTCCAGCAAAGGCTAAGCCTCTATAGTAGGTTTTGAAAGCAATAGACAATGTATGTGCATTTGGTTGAACCTACATAGAAAAAGTCACACGACTATAATAACAGAATATTTCCTCATTCAACCACAGTTACAAACAACAACCCAATATAAAAATTTGCTCTATGTAGCAAAAGGAGAATCACAACTAAATTACAGGATTTCAATGAAAGGGATTTCAGCAGCAAAGGGGTACCCTGATAGACATGCCATATGCATGACAAATGTTGATACTGGTCATAGCATTAGAAGCCAGACGCGTGATGACACTTCATGAACATAGTTGATTTTCAAAACTATTCAATCTAGAACAATACACAGCAACTTCATACCTTCTTTTCAATTCTTCTAACATTCTACCGCATGGTTCTCTTGTTTTTTTTTTCCTTAAATTGCTTATTACAAAATAATATCCTCCTGAATTGTGTTTTAGTGATCACTGTTCTCTTCTTGCAACCGTATTTCAAGAATGCCTACTTTTATAAGAAACATCCACGCCTTATGCTTTAGGTTGAGAACTTCTGATTTTCGCAACCAGTCAACCAGATATACACTTCAACTCTTTTTCACCTTTTAATCTATTGCCTTGTTTTCTTAAAACATATCGGAAAAGGTAACACCAAACCTGCACAGGAAGTTCAAACTTTGACTGCAAAGAAGAACAGTCTTTTCCTTCCTCACCATCCTTAAGCAACTGTGAAAAAAGCGAAGAACCATCAAAGCAATAACAATTCAATAAATATATCTCAGGTTTGAGTTAAAATACAACCAATGAAGATAGAAACAGAGAGGCTCCATATATCAGAAGAGGACTAAGATCTGAAAGGAGAACTTCTAAAGATAGACAAAGGTTCAAGTTTGAATTTCGCGGTAATGCTCCATCAAGCCTGGTACATGTGAAACACTTGAGGAGGTTTCCAAAATGTGAGTCTCCTAAGCAAGCTTACTTGCATGTCCAATGGCTTGAGCTTCTTATGGACCACGGAGGGCCCCATGAAGAAAGTCCTTTAACCAAATCTCAAACTCATCACAGTTAGTTACTACATTGGATTACAAACAAAAACAAAAGCCAAGCTCTTCTCAAATAAATGAAGTTGACTACATGGTGTCAATTTGTGGTTGTGGTCGGTCATGTGTCATAATTACTATTTAACTCCATAAAAGCAAGCTCATGTTGACTTTTAGTAGATTGTGCTGTAAAGATTACAAGGTAATTCTAGAAGAAAGTAGTGATGGAGTAAAGTGGTGCAAGATAAAATCAAGGAGGGTTTATATAAAAAGTTTAACTTAAAAGAAGGCGAATAAGATATTTTTAGGATAACTAGGACTAGAGATAAGAGAACTAAGGATCTTACTTTTGTTAAATATATCAAAGATGAGGATGAGAAGATTATAGTGGCCAATGATGATATAAAAAATACATGAAAAAATTATTTCTATAAGCTTTTTCATGAAAATTTAGATATTAGTATTAGCTTAAGAGAGTTAGTCAAATCATAAAAGTATATAAAGAGCTAATTTCTATCGGCGTATTTAAAAGAATAAAGTCAAAGAGGCTCTTAAACATATAAAGGTTGGTAAATATATAGAACCAAACAATATTCCTATAGAAGTATAGAAAATCCTAGGAGAGATCGGAATCACTTAACTCACAATACTACGTAATAAAATATAAGAGAAACCAAAAGATGCCCAAGAAATAGAGAACGAGCACACTTAAAACCATATATAAGAAAAAGAGATACATTCATAATTATTCGAATTATCGAGGTATCAAGTTAATGAACAACACTATTGAAATTATGGGAAAAAAATTATCGAACGTAGGTTAAGAAAAGTATCGAGTACAACAGAGAGCCAATTCGGATTCATGCCTGACAAATTTAACATTGAAGTGATTCACATATTAAGACGTCTAATGAAACATTTTAGAGCAAAAAAGAATAACCTTCACATGATATTTATTGACCTACAAAAAACTTAAAATAGGGTGTCAAGAGATGTTCTTCGAAGAATTTTGAAAAGAAAGGTATCCAATTGACATATATAAATCTTATAAGATACATGTACGATGGTGCAAAAACTTGTTTGAGGACTCACAAAAGAATAACAAACTCCTTTAAAGTTAATACCGGGTTACATCAGGGATAAATTTTAAGTCCATATTTATTTATAATGGTCATTGATGAGTTATCATAACATATTCAAGATCAAGTACCTTGGTATATGTTATTTAAAGATGATATTGTGTTAGCGGATGAGTCTAAGGAAAAAGTCAATAGGAAATTAGAACAATGAAACTACCAATACCTTAAGTGGACACAAGAGGCCAAGAGCCACTCCGTCCTACTTAAAGGATTATCACACTTATCTTCCAGAAGAAGTGTGTAATTCGATAGATTTAGATGAGTTAACTGATAACTTGACTTATAAGCAAGCAATGAACTCATCGGAAGCAACAGACTCGGAGAAAGCCATGGATGAGGAAATTGAATCCATTGAGAAAAACCAAGTCTGGGAATTGGCTGATTTACCAAAAGAAATGAAAGCTATAGGCTGTAAATGGGTTCTGAAAAAGAAATACAAGGTTGATGATACAATCAACAAGTTTAAAGCGAGGTTGGTTGCAAAGGGTTTTTCGCAAAAAGAGGAGATAGATTATGTTGAGACATATTCCCCAGTTGCGAAATTTGCATCCATACGGATAATCCAAGCAATATCTGCATACTATGATTTGGATTTACATCAGTTAGATGTAAAGACAGCCTTTCTAAAAGCTGATTTAGAAGAAATCATATACATGCAGCAACCCGAAGGATTTGTGGTTGAAGGCCAAGAAGATAAAGTATATCGGTTGAAAAAATCCCTATATGACCTGAAACAGTCACCTCGCCCTATATGACCTGAAACAATCACCTCGCCAATGGTATTTTACTTTTCAAAATGCTATTGTAGGACTTGGGTTTGTGGCTAACAAACTTGATCACTCTGTATATGTCTACAACATCTTTATACTTGGGTTTGTGGTTTATAACTTTATATACTTTTCTAATTTGGCTAACTCTCTTAAGCTAATACTAACATCTTTATTTTCATTAAAAAGCTTGTAAAAATAATTTTTTCATCTATTTCTTATATCATCATTTGCCACTAGAGTTTTTTCATCCTCATCTTTGATGCATCTAACAGAATTAAGATCTTTAGTTTTCTTATCTCTAGCTCTAGCTATCGTAAAAATATCTCTTTCACCCTCTTTTGAGTTGAGTTTTTTATATAAATCCTCTCAAATTTCGGCCTTTTTCGCTTCCTTCTTTGCTTTCTTATAAGCTTCTAAAGTTTCGTCAGTTTTCTTAGCATAATGTAATTTGTAACATGCCCTCTTTGCCTTGATTTTATTTTGCACTACTTCACTCTACCACCAAGCTTCTTTTTGTGCCGGTACAACTCCCTTAGATACACCTAACACATCTTTCGCCACTTTCCTAATATGTATAGCCATATTGTTCCACATATCACAGGGTGTACCAACATAATTTCAAACATCTCCTTCAGGGACTTTCTGTTTAAATATATCTTCTTTCTCGCTTTTGAGGTTCCACCATTTAGTCCAAATAGCTTGATGCACTCTTTTCTTCTTTGTCTAGTTTTTTATTTGTAAATCCATAACTAAAAATCGATGTTGGGTGGTTAAGATTTCTCCTGGAATTACCTTGCAATCTTTACAACATACTCTATCTTTTCTTCTACAAATAAAGTAATCAATTTGTGATTGTGCTAAGCCACTATTATAAGTAATTAAATGTTCATCTCGTTTTTTGAATATTGTGTTGACTATAAAGAGATCAAATGCCATAGCAAAATTTAAAATCACACTACCTACCACATTTATATCCCCAAAACCAAAGTTTTCATGAATACCTTGATATCCTAATGTCTCTTTACCAACATGCTCATTTAAGTCTCCTCCTAAACAAATCATCTCCCTTTGTGGAATCCTTTGAATCACCTTATCTAACTCTTCCCAAAAAGTTGTCTTTATACTGTCTTCTAGGCCTACTTGGGGAGCGTAAGCACAAACTATATTCAAAACCTTTGCTCCTAACACTAATTTCAACGTCATGATTCGGTCACCATATCGTTGTATGTCTAGTACACTATTCTTTAAATCTTTATTTATGATAATAACTCCATTTCGAGCATTTTCCTTACCTGAGTACCATAATTTAAAACCTTTATCCTCTTATCTCCCTTGTTTTTTCTCCAACCCACTTTGTCTCTTCTAAAAATAGAATATGAATCTTTCTCCGAATCATAGTATCTAACACCTCCATTAGCTTACCGGATAATGTTTCGATATTCCAAGAACCAATACGAGTAGGACTAGCTTCCTCACCCCCCGCATCCGTCCATATTGAAAATGTGAAGACCCTGTCTGTAATTATTCACTACATTCGGGCGGCAATGTAGCGGGACTAACTTCTTTACTCACACCCGTCCATGATGTGGAAACCCTCTCTTAATTAATTCACTACATTCGGGCAAAAATATAGTGACCATTGCTTACTTATAACTATATTCGGGCTCTGCAGCGCGTCGCTAGAGCGGGGACGCCCCAAAGCAATGCTCATAATTTGTGTAATCCATGGTATAAAAATCCAACAAAGTTTTACGCTAGCTGTCGAAAGCCTAACACAACCCTCCTCCTTTATCCGGGCTTGGGACCGACAATGCAAGGGTGATCCCTTACACGAGCAGAGTTATTTTATCCTCTATTGGCGCCACACATAATTTATTTTTAATAATCTCATTATGTATACGGTCTTTTCTTTTATGACCACTCATCCATCTCAACATCTTCATTTCCGTCGGAGACATCTTTTGTACATATTGATGATTAACTGCCAAACACTCAAAACTATAAAACATGGCAGGTCTAATTGTTGCTATATAATATTTACCTTTTAACTTTAATGGTATCTTCTTATCACAAAGAATACATGATGCTCCTCTCCATTTTAACCAACCAGCATTATAGAAGATATCATTAAGTTAAAAGGTAAACATTATAGAGCATCAATTAGACCTAGTATGTGTTATGGTTCTTAGTGTTGGGCAGTTAATCATCAACATGTGCAAAAAATATCCGTAGGAGAAATGAAGATGTTGAGATGGACGAGTGGTCACACAAGAAAAGACCGTATACATAATGAGGTTATTAGAAACCAATTGGGAGTAGCACAATAGAAGATAAAATGAGGAAAATCGTTTAAGATGGTTTGGACATGTAGAAAGTTGACCAAAAGATGCTCTCGTAAGAAGATATGAAAAATTATATTGTGAAAATGTTATAAGAGGAAGAGGATGACCACAAAAGTGTTTGAAAGAAACTATAAAGAATGATCTAGTTTATATTGAGTTAGTGGCTAGCATGACACATGATAGGGCCCTGTGGAAACAAAGAAGATGTAGCCGACCCCATCTAATACGGGAAAAGGCTTAGTTGTTGTGATTGTTGTTGTAAAAGCAAGCTCATGTTTTATCCTTTCATTCCAGTACTTTTTAAGCTTTTCTCTACCTCCTTTAAAGTGTTCACTATCTAATTTTGAAACTTATATATCTCAATCTAGAGATATTTCCAAATGTGATCGCACCTTAAGCATGCCTCTCCAATTTTATTTTCTACTAGTGTCACATCGATTTTCTACATTCGTGGCACAGAAATTTTTTCTTCACTAGCATTTCTTTTCTAGCCATACAACCACCTTAACATCTTCCTTTCTATCATCAACATCCTTTGCATTTTGATAAACAAATTGACTTCATCTACAATCTCTTAAATAGCTTCTAGATTTGGCAAAGCATCTAAAGTAACTGTTCATTTTTTGTTCTCCCTCTCAATATGCACCACAATTCCTTGCTCGACTACCAAGATAACCATATACTACCACATAAAATGCCACATAGACACTAAACGGCAAGTGTTGATCCCAACTCTAATGCAACACAGGCCCAACACCTCAAACACGACAAAATGTTATGCCAAGCCAAACACATCTGACACAGTCAATGTGTGAGAGTATTTTCTATCCACAATCAACTTGATCAACAGTTTGAAGTCCTCTTTTGCCCTTAGAGAAGGAAAAATGGAAAAGACATGGACAATGTACACATACACTTTGGCCATCCAAGAGCAGCACACAACCCCAGAGAGAGGAGAGAGAGAGAGAGAGAGAGAGGATGTGGGTGTTGGCATGGGCTAACGGAGGATGCACTCAGTTATATGGAATCTTAGCAAGGAGGTTATTAGTGTTTATCAATTATATAGTCTTACAGAAATCTAGTTTATATACAAGATAGATTATATGTTAAGTGTTTAATAATGTGTACTATACATTATTCTAAAGATGTATATCCTATATAATATGTGATATAATTTATATAATAATTTTGTTGTACTTATATATATATATATATGTGTGTGTGTGTGTGTGTGTGTGTGTGTGTTCATAATTTCCATATGGCCCATCATGATGCCACACCAAAAAATAAATAAATTTGCCGCATCCTGCGGCTACACCCTTGTCCTTGTTAAGTAGCACATAAGGATCATTAATCTCTTGATAACATTTTTTAATATGAATTATTCTCCTAATCATAGTATCTACCATTTCCATTAGCTTAGTCAATGTTTTGATATTTCAAATACCAATATGAATCTCATTATCTAGGACTAGCTTCCTTATTTCCAAATCCGTTCATGATGAAAATGTGGAGACCCTCTCTATAATTTGCTCCCTACAGTCGAGCATCAATATAGCATACTAACTCTTTTTTTATCCACCATTTCATGACATGAAAATCCTCTCCGCAACTAATTCACTACATCCAAGATGTAGAGGTCCTTGCATCACTAAGAAGGAATGCCCCAATTAAATAAACTTACTATTAAAACATAGATCATAAATGATAGATCTACCCAGTGTTATGTGTATCATATTGTATCGTGGGAAATCACGATATGATATAAGGGTTGTATCACAATTCACAAACCCACAGTGTATTGGTCTATATCGTGCGATACATAACGTATCATATGATACAAGAGTGTATCGCCAGTATCGTACTGGTTTATAAAGAACAGCAGTTTTTCTCTCTTTTCGTTTATTATTTTTTTCTATAAAATAGTGATATAGATTTTATGTTACATGCTATTTTTTAGCCAATTTGCTTCACCCTGATTTAGTGAGATTAATTAATTATGGAGTGAATTGCTAGTACCTCAATATGCTGCAACAAAATAAGGTTTTGCTAAAGAAAACAAAACATTGTTGGTTGTGATGAGAATTGTCACCTCAAAAACAAAATGTAGAATTAAGACCAAGACTTTGGGGTC
Source organism: Brasenia schreberi (assembly GCA_036023115.1). Lineage (NCBI taxonomy): Eukaryota > Viridiplantae > Streptophyta > Magnoliopsida > Nymphaeales > Cabombaceae > Brasenia > Brasenia schreberi. Next base: position 22,041,964 of record JAYKKT010000069.1, on the reverse strand, counting down.
ATTAAATCATCTAATTTATTAATTTTTGATTTGGGCAAACTAAGTATTCTTTGCTCGTTTCTAATTTTTCAAGCTGATTTTAAAAGCTTTTGGATGGAGGAGTCGGGAAATACATCAACAGAAACAGTTCACTCCATAGGAACTAACATTAACAAAAATACAACCAGAAGAACACATTGTGATATAAGATATCACTCGTTGTACCTATGCTATTAGCAGAAATACATCTCATAGAAACATATTGTAAAATTAATAAGATATCACTCGTTATACCTATATTTTAAAATCAACTAGTTGTTTATCGTGAATATTGCACAATAGGTAGGAGTGACTTTTCTTATACCTATATATTAAAAACAATTTGTTGTTGTTGGCTACTTCTTCAATGATGAAGGTTGTACTTGTAATTTGAATCAATGTTTACCCCAATTTTGATTTATAAGAATTGTTTAGAATTTTTCTTGAGTTTTCCTGATTTTTTCTATTTTTCTTGATTTTTAAAATATATTTTTGAACTTTTACAACAGGATATGATACACCTGTATCACATCATTGAGAAAGAGAATACACGTTACGATACGGTACAGACAACACAGGATCTGCCACATGGTAAACAAATATTAAAATAATTGCTTCCTATCATACCACTTCTGGCACCAAAATTTAAGTCATTTACACTTCCCACGTAAAGTATATCAGAGGCCCTGCTTCCAAATTTTCTAAGTGTATCCCCATATATTGTAAGTAGGGTCCTGACCATTGATTCACCTAACTATGATAAGGTATTATATCCACTGCTAATATTCCATCTAAGTTTCTGGCTCAATATCTTTGTCTCATTGTTTTATTTCCGCATGTTAATTTTTATAATTTAAAGTGGAGAAAACATCATATACACACATATACATATATACTCTCCAATAATCCTGATATAGTAAGGAACCAATTCATCTTCTTTAAACTACCATCAACCTGAGGAATAGTGCGCTTGAAGGTACTAAATTTGCCAACAAAAGCATCTAAAACCCGCAACTGCAAGAAAGGCAAAAGTACAGCATAATAACATGAGTTCGTCAAATCCTTAACGAAAGCTGAAACTGTAGAAACAAAATTTATGCACAACAAACTCCTAAGTTTCCCACCTCGAAGACATCACAGTTTCAAAAGTACGAGAGGTTGGGTAATAATAACAGCAGTAAGATCACGTATTTGAGAAAATAAAATTATGATCAACACAAACCAGCAAAGTGCGAGACTCTTCCCTATGTTGCTCATCATCACCCTTGTTGTAAATAGGTTCCACCTAGCAATAAATCATCATAAACCAGTTATTTGGCAGAAAAAATAAGATGCAGAAGTATTTTCTTTCAAATAAAAGACGTCTGCCTACCAGATTCAGCATCAATCGAGCACATGTAGTTTGAACACTAACTGGCAGGGATGAATCATGCACATTTCTTGAAAACAAATATATGATTCGTGACAGCTACAAACATGCAACAATTGTTAGATTTCTCAAATCTCTACTATTCTTAATAAGGACTTAAACAAGCACTTAGAGGTTTTGATATCCAAAATAAGCAACAAAGTCAGAAGAAACATTTCGATTATCTAACACATTCAACACCAATTTGAAAAAATCAAGTTGCCAAGGTTGGGCATGTTTCAGTGCACCAATAAGTTTTATAAGAGGCACAAATTTGTATCAGACCATATGCATGTGATCAGAATCGTATATGTCATTAAAGACAATAATACAAGGGCCATCAAGACAAGACTTCAATAATCATAAAAGAAATAAAATAAAGGGAAGACTCAATAATGATCTACTCAAACGTCAAAGATATCTAAAGTTAAACCTACCACTTATATTCTTTTAGTATAATTCCATGGCTTCTCTTAGAAAGCATTGATCAGAGGCTTTCCAATGGAACTAGTGAAAATGTGAAGTAATTTTTAGGAAGAAAAAACTTAAGAAAGATACTTGCTAGAGCAGCTGATTTTCAAATTTACATATGAAACCTACGACTAAGTGTAGGAAGCAAACTATCATCCTATTAGTCTCCATGATCCCAACCAAGAGATGGAGAAATAGATGGTCAATCCAGTCCTTCATCACCAGCACAACCATCTAGGCATGTAGTATACATTTAAATGTAACCAGTGTTATCCGATGATACGTATCATGAAAATCCGCGATATACTAGTGTGTATTGCAGTCCTAAATTTATCGGGTTGTATTGTGTGATACAGCCCATATCGCACGATACAACCAGTATTGTCTGGTATCATACGATACGTGCGATACGGTCATGAATAAAAAGTCCCTGACCGAATGAAAACCCATGTTTCTACGGGTTTATGGTGTCCGTTGAAAGTTTTCAAGGTGCCCTCCGATGGCTCCTAAGGTGTTAAAGGCTCGCAAGCTCTATGGCATCTCTACAAGACTCCCAACCCGGGATGTGGTATACTTTTTGAGTTTTCTAAAAAAAAATCTTTGTATTTGTTGTCTTTTGTGTTATTTGTGTTTTTCTTTTTTTCAATGATAACATATGAAGTTGTGAAGTGCTTGGATATGCTTTTTATTGTATTTATAAAGTGAGAGACAGACGCTCTATTTGAGTGTTAAGTGAAGATTGGGGATTTATGAAGTGCTTTTATTTTCAGGTTTTTATTAGATTGAAGTGTTCAATTGAGATTGGGGACTTATGGGATTTTCTATTGGACACCATGTGCAGCCCATGGTTTATATCTCATCCTTGATGATATTGATGAGATGGATGAGATAAAAGAAGGAACTCAGTGTTGCCAAGATATCACAAATTTATCTACAACCATGCTTTTGTATTATGTATGATGAGGAGATATACACATGGTACAGAGCTCCTTTGTATAGCTACAACTCGGTTTGCAACTAATTTCTTATAATTATGAAACAAAAGCAAGCCTTTAAGAGAATGTTCTCCTCGTATGAGTAGCACCAATTTATAGAGTTGCCACAAAATAGAAGAAACAGAAAGCTGAATGAGATTTCAGGGACCGTCTTTAAGAGTATATTTTGAAACACTTGTGTTAGACTTCAGTGAAAGTTTTGAGATTGACTGATAACGAGGAGAAATCATCTATGGGCTATCTTTATGAAGTCATGGATAGGGCAAAAGAAGCCATTAGAAGTAATTTCAATGGAAGAAAGAGAGATTATGTGCCTCTATGAAACATTATAGATAATAGATGGAACAAACAATTGCATTAGCCTATTCATGCAGCACCTTATTACCTAAACACAACATTCAGGTACTCAACAAGCTTTAAAAGAGACGGTGAGGTTAATCGAGGCATCATTGATTGTATAAACAGATTGGTCCCTGATGAGAGTAGAGAGCTATACATCGATAGATGTAGATCTATGATAAAGCTCTTCACTTGATAGGTTTGCCTGTACTCATTTGCAACCACACTAATATGCGCCTAGGCAAATTGTTTACCTTAATATTTAAGTTTCTTAAATCTTATATTCATTGTGGATTAAGTCGATGATGTTCGACTTTTTGATGCAATAGGTTAGGAAGTGATTGCCCAATCCTTAAAGATTTAGCAGTAAGAGTTCTGAGTAAAACCTTTAGTTCAACTGCTTGTGAAAGGAATTTGAGTGTCTTTTAACACATCTACACAAAAAAATGTAACAAGTTTAAACATAAGCGGCTCAATAACTTTGTTTTCATCCATTGTAACATATGGCTCCGACAGAGGTAATCTTGTATTAGATACTAGTTAAATATTAAATTTAATATTTTATTTTACTTAAATTGTTAATGTTATTTACTAATTACTTATCTTTCTTTCTTGCATAAATTAAAAAAGTTAAATAGAGATAAAAACCAATTTGATCCAAGGATAATTTTGATATATTAGAGGAGTGGACTACAGAAGATATGAACCAAATGCACTTCTAACCGAAGAAAACATTTAATGGATTAATTTAGAAGGAGCGCAATAATAATATAAGGGGATGATGATTTTGATTTTGAAGAAAAAGGTGGTGATGATCTTCAGCAAGGAGAAGATAAGATTATTTACTTCATGATCTTGATTACAATGTGTAAATGTATTTTTTTCAATTATGAAAGTTGTATTTTTTTCTAAGGATGTCATGTTATGCTTCAAAATATGTAATTTCTTTTTAAATTATTCAATAGTGAATGATGAAGACGTACTAAATTTTTACATTACATGAATTCTTTGCAATTATCATATTTTTCCTATTTTTTATGATTTTTACCAATTCTTAGTATTGGACTAGATAATATTCCTATAGAAGTTTGGAAAATACTAGGAGAAATAGGAATCACTTGGCTCACAAGATTATTTAATGAAATATGGAAAAACCAAAAGATGCCCGAGGAATGGAGAGCAAGTACACTTATACCCGTATATAAGAACAAGGGAGACATTCAAAATTGTGCGAATTATCGAGGTATCAAGTTAATGAGTCATACTATGAAATTATGGGAAAGAATTATCGAACGTAGGTTAAGACAAGTATCAAGTACAACAGAGAACCAATTTGGATTTATGCCAAGTAGATCTACTATTGAAGCGATTCACCTTTTGAGACGTCTTATGGAACATTTTAGAGCAAAAAAGAAAGACCTTCACATGATATTTATTGATCTAGAAAAAGCTTATGATAGGGTACCGAGGGAGGTTCTTTGGAGAACTTTGAAAAAAAGAGGTATCCCATTGACATATATTAACCTTATAAGAGACATGTATGATGGTGCAAAAACATGTGTGAGGACTCATGAAGGAACGACAGACTTCTTTGAAGTTAATATTGGGTTACATCAAGGATCAACTTTAAGTCCATACTTATTTATAATGGTGATGGATGAGTTAACAAAACATATTCAAGATGAAGTACCTTGGTGTATGTTATTTGCAGATGACATTGTATTAGTGGAGGAGTCTAAGGAAAAAGTTAATAGAAAATTGGAACTATGGAGAGAAACATTAGAAAACAAAGGCCTCCGACTTAGTAGAACAAAGACAGAATATATGGACTGTAAGTTTGATCATTTGGCTACTTCAGAGGACATAGAAATTAAAATTGGCACACATTGCATTCCCCAAAAGGAAAGTTTTAAATACCTAGGGTCAATTTTTCAAAGTGATGGAAGAATTGATGGAGATGTTACACATAGAATTAATGCTGGTTGGTTAAAATGGAGAGGAGCATCAGGTATTCTTTGTGATAAGAAGATACCATTAAAATTAAAAGGTAAATATTATAGAGCAGCAATTAGGCCTGCCATGTTTTATGGTTCTGCGTGTTGGGTAGTTAATCATCAACATGTACAAAAGATGTCTGTGACAGAAATGAAGATGTTGAGATGGATGAGTGGTCATACAAGAAAAGACCGTATATATAATGAGGTTATTAGAAACAAATTAGGAGTGGCACCAATGGAGGATAAAATGAGAGAACATCGTTTAAGATGGTTTGGATATATAGAAAGAAGATCAAAAGAAGAACCTATAAGAAGGTTAGAAAAACTAAATTTAGAAAGTATTAAAAGAGGTAGAGGACGACCACAAAAGTGTTGGAAAGAAACAATAAAGAATGATCTAGCTTATTGGGAGTTAACTGCTAACATGGCACACGATAGGGATCTGTGGAAACAAAGAATCCATGTAGCCGACCCCGTCTAGTATGGGAAAAGGCTTAGTTGTTGTTGTTGTTGTTGTTACCAATTCTTAGTATTAAATTATGATACCGGGCATATCAAGGACCAAAACGATACATGATATGATATGCATCCACCACCCTGAATGTAACACTTAAATCTAAAGAAACTTCACTTGTTTTAGTCCATCAAACCAGACATGACAAGAGAAGCAACATTCATAAGCATGTTTTCTTAACATATATACACATACCTGCAAGGCTTAAAGTTCAAAAGAAGATGTGCTAATCACGTCATGTCCAACATATCTGTAAAGGGCTCCATAGAGGATAAAAGTTTGTATTGAAAGATATATGATTAATCCACATTTTACTAGGTAAATTTTCAAAAAAATGCATAAAAGAAACTACACCGTAATCCAGAATGAAGGGCAACGTTGAAGAAATTATTCAGTATATGAAGTTCACGTACAGCACAAAGATACACATTACAACAGTATCCAGTTGCCAAATACTAAATGACAAAATGAAAGAAACAACAATTAATCAGGTCAATGAGAGATACATTGAAAAATCAAAATTAACCTGTGTGAGTGAAAGGTCTGAGCGAACATGATGAATAAGCTCTGCCAGGAGGCTATAAGCCAATGGCCTCAACGTCTCAAAACACAATTTCCCAGTTCCCACTAGGACCCTAGGTAACATATACAATAAAGAGAGGTGAAATTATAAGGGCATAATAAAAGTAAATGCAGAACATGTCAAGAAGGCAGTGGAAGCACAGATCAAATAATTTATGCATAACCCAGTCACAAAGATACCTGATTGGCTGATTTACGCAAATTCTCATGTACTATGTCAATGGTAATAGCTGATCCACAACCTTATCGAACTTCGATTAGTATCTTACTAATCTTTCCTTTTTTCCGCTTTATTTATCTGATAATCCACATCTGGTAGATTTTTTTCTGAAACTGGTTAAGTGAGATTTATCCACTCCCCAATGTTTGTGTTGTAGCTGTTGTTCATATTTCCTTTTTCAGGTTCATATTTCCTTTTTCATGTGACAAAAAGGACATGATGTCCCATAAGTTTGGTCACTAGGTCAGACACATGTGACCTTTTATTTGTATTAAAAGTTAATATTAGCCTTTTCATATTTATCCAATATTTAAGGTTAATATTGGATTACATTAATAATCAACTTTAAGTCCATATTTATTTGTATTGGTCATCAACGAGCTAATAAAACATGTTCAAGATGAGGATGACATTGTATAAGTGAATGAGTCTAAGGAAAAGGTAATAGGAAATTATAACTACGGAGAGAAACATTAGAAAGTAAAAGCTTTCAACTTAGTATAACAAAAACAATATATATGGAATACAAGTTTTAGTTATTTGGTTACTTCAAATGACATACAAATTAAGATTGACACACATTGCATCTTTGATAAGAAAAGTTTAAAATACATAAGGTCAATTTTCTATACTACTACAACTACTACAACTAAGCCTTTTCCCATACTAGATGGGGTTGGCTTCATGGATTCTTCGTTTTCACAAAGCCCTATTATGATTGTAGAATCCACAGTAGATAAGTCTGAAAAAGTTTTACGTTGGCTGTCGGAAGCCTAACGCAATCCTCTTCCTTTATCCGGGCTGGGGACCGACCATGTAAGGGTGATCCTTTACATGGATAGAGTTATATAGCGATGAAAAAATTGATGGAGATGTTACATATAGAATTAATGCATGTTGGTTAAATTAGAGAGGTGTATAAAGTATTTTACATTACAATAAGATGTCATTAAAGTTAAAGGTAAATATTATAGAGCAACAATTAGACCAGTTATGTTTTATGGTGGTTTAGAGTGTGGGGAAGTTAATCATAAACATGTACAAAAGATGTTCGTAGCAAAAATGAAGATGTTGAGAGGGGTGAGTGGGTCACATGAGGAAAAACTGGATATGTAATGAAGTTATTAGAAAAACAAATAAGTACTACAAAATGAATAAGGGGCTATAAAAACAAAAAGTTGTCTCTTTGCTTGAATGCACCAACCACTTTCTTTTTTACTGGGCCTTTGTCATAATCTATGTTGTCTGGGTGAATATCGGATGCATGTGCATGGCTCAAGTCAAAACCATGTCTGTCTTAAACCATCCCCAACAGTTCTTTTCAGTTTATTCGTTATTGAACATTTGTTCCTTTTAAACAAATCCACAGAGACCTTTGCTTTTAAAATCGTAATTTAATCTTATATTTGTACTTAACATTAGAAGCTACATGTGTGATACTTTCAAATGTTCCCACATAAACAACCCCTTGATTCCCAATTCCATTTTACAAAAATTAATGCACCCTATACCAGCACCCAGCAACATAAGCCCTGAAGAGAAAGGATTGCTGCTTGGCAACTTCTCTTATCTTGAAAAGGAAAAGAATATGAATTTCAACCACCCACCCACCCTTCCCAAGCCCAGCCGACTCATGTTTTCATTAGTGACATGAGTTGTGATTCTTGTGAATTCTTACTCGCCTGAGGTGTCATGAATGGCTGCATGAAGTATTGTTAATTTTATTGTTCAGCTTTTATGTTTAGAATTAATGCCAAGACTCTTTCACAATCATCCTACTAAAAGAATCTTTAATTAATACCACCAAAAGTTTAGCTTTCCGAGGAATTTCTTGGAACCGCATTTGAGAACAGGGTCCGGAGTTAGGATAGTTAACTTGGCCTTACAATAACAACAACTAAGCCTTTTTCCCATACTAAATGGGGTTGGTTACATGGATTATTTGTTTCCATAGAGTCCGATCATCTACCATGCTATGATAGCCAATTCTGGAGTTTCTTGATAGGCCTTGTTCAAGAGAATGTCATGGGCTTGCTATCAAACAGCAAAAATCATAAGCTTATGTTTAGAAAGACGGTTGACCTCTGCCTAATGATGAATCTAATTTGAGCTATTTGAGATAAAAATCAAATTGGAGTTACATTTTATGCTGCTTCCACTGCTTGTACCACATTTTCAAGGGACCGGAGAAGATCACTTCAACCAAAAAGGTGATGGATACCACCATGTTAATGTATTAAAATGAGTGTGGTACCTCTCCTCCAGCAGTGTATCAATCAATCTGTAAAACCCTTTTCTAAAGTCTGTTGAGAGAACATGTCTTGTGGCTATCAGCAATTCCTGAAGACATACATATTTGGTGTTAGGGTAGATTGTTGTTTGCAAGGAGATCATGGGAATAACAACTGATATAAACACAACAAAGACTCTCTTACCCTCCGTATTGATACAGAATCTGGGCAAGTGACGAGTAAATTTACAATGCTCCTAGATATACTCTCCTCATGTGGCTTAATATACTCCACAAAACTCTTCAAAAGATAAGTTAAAAAGGAAACTGTCTGCAAGAAAGGAAGACAACAGCATGTATCAGGGGTATATATCTGTGTGTATTGTAGACATATAACGCATATGCCAACCTTGACTTGTGCACCCTTGAATTCAACAAAATGACTCTTCAAGCTAGGAGGGACTTTTGCAGGACCCTGTATGGATATGGCAGTCACCATGAGAGGCAAAAGAAGGGGAATGTTTGTCTGCACTTGCCGCCCATATAACTGGAAAAGAAACATCACAACAAGCGGGCTCTCTGTCACTATTTTGAAGGAACGAGTGCTGGGATTGAGTGGCACAGGATTGGAGCCTTCCTGCGGCTTCTGGCCCCCAACGTATCCCAATGAAGGCAATGAGGATGATGGCTCTGGATGCATGTCGTCAATGTTCATCTCTTCAAAGAAGTAGCTAACCGTGCTCTCGAAATTCTGGTATATCTGCACGAGCGTAATTCAAAGACAGTGAACGTGAAGATTAAATGATAAGAGACATGGAAAGTCTAAAAGCCAGACATGTGAAAGAACAAAAACAAGGGCTTTCAATGTTCATAAACGGGTGCTACTATGTCTTAACTGAGAAACAACTAGCTGCAAAGGTGTCACCGCAGACCTCGCCGCTCTCTTAAATAATAAGGCAATGTCTGGAGTTTCGAATTGTGACAACTGATAGACACTAGAAATTAGATGCTACAGAAACGGATAGAAATCCTGGGAATTTCACAATCATACCACCAACAGGAAGTGAAAACAGAGAAAAGGGAATGTGACATTGGGTTTTTAATTGTAACATGAAGTAAGCAGCAGAAACAACCCAACGTAAGCATCGTCTCTAGAGTTTTGAGTAACGAATGTAAAGCAAAATCACACAAAATGGGATGGGTAATAGCTAGTGACTAATTGTAACAAATATTGGGCCAAACAAGCCAGAACGAAGAAAAGGAGGTGTGAAATCTCTAGGGTTCTAACCTCAACTGAAGATAGATAATATGACGGTGAGAGAACAAGGATGAGGAGGATAAACTCTTGAATTTTCTTACGAAGAATATGTCTCATCAATAGATAAGCATCGTTTTATTGCGAGGCACCAAAAGGGTGCAACAAACAACCAAAGACCGGAGAACCTTAACTCTCAAGAATCCAAAACGTTCCTAAAACTATCGTCTTTGTACCCAACCAAAATAAAGGCAACAATAAACCACTTCTCCAGGATAATTCGTAATATCATCGGTAAGGTGTCGACTTGTAACGACGAACCGACAGCGCAAACAGAAAGAAAGACGGAGAAAGAGAGAGAGAGAGGGATAGAAGGATGCACGCAATCTAGAAGTTTGAATTGCCAACACGGGTAGCCAATAGGGCCGAAGGAAATAAAGGTTTTAAACCGACGAGGAGGGAAGGTAACTCACCTGCCTGAAACTTCAAAACGTATAGGAGACGAAGAAGAAGTAAAAAGGAAGAACAAGGAGTGGGGAGCATACGGACCTTGCAGACGAAGTCGAGGAATGGCTGGACCTCCGTCTCGAGGGTGGGGCGGAAGTTGCGGAGAAGGTCGAAGATGATGCGCATGCAGATGAGGCCGTTCTCCTCGTTGTCCAGCGTGAGCACTTGCATGGCCACCTTGAGGAGGTCTTGAACGAAGGGCCGGAGCACTTCGCTGTGTGGCAGACGGTTCAGCACCTCCACGACGACGTTGCGCACCTTGTGCTCGATGCTGTCGCTGAACTGCGGCTTCGTCAGCTGCATCAGCACAGCCGAGAAGGCCCGGAAGTAGCACTTCAGGAAGTTGAGATACTCCGAAGTGTGTGCGATCTCGAGGCTGTCTCGCACCTCCATCGCCAGCTGCAGCATTGCCTGCATCGCTGCACGCAACCAAAAAACCACAACCCATTAGTCATTTTTACACCCAAACTGCTAGAAAGAAACTTTGGATGTCTCTCTATCTGAGAGAGAAGAATCAAGAGAGAGTACGGATTTCTGGCTCGATGAGCCGACAAGCGTGCTGCTCGAAGTTTTGGATGGGACTCATGGTAGAGTTGCAGATGATCCAGCTCTTCCGCTTCTTCTAGAGAAAATTCCCCTACCGGGGAACTAGGATGAAGAGCTTCAATTAGAAGGGCCGCCTTAGGACAAAGAAGAAATACAGAGAGAGGGAGGGGAGGGAAGGGGAGGGGAATCCTACGAATGAATTCCACGGAGAGAGAGAGGAGAGAGTTCTCCCTCCCGAATACGTTTGGAAAGATCGGAGCGAGAGGGGAACAGAGGTTTGGAAATACCCGGCCCGGGCTATGCGATGCGACTACACGGTTCGAATGCAAAATGGGAAAGAAAATGTTAAATTAAAAAAATGTCATTTTTCACTTTGTGATAAGACTAGGGTAGTCGTAGCTGGGTATTAACGGTGAAATTGAAGTATCGTTATTGAAACTAAAAAGAAATTCTGGCTCTAACCGAAAATAAACTAGAAAGAGTTTAGTATAGGGACATTGCAATCTTCACACCCTTTTTACTCTACACACCTCAATTTTTTTTTTAAATAATTAAAATACTCACATAACATTTTCTTTATTCTCTTTACACCAAAATCCATATATTTTTTACTTCTCCTCCGACAACCTATTTTCATTCTTTAACAAGTGATATATGATTATTTGCAGCTGACTATCATTGATTAGTTATTTACGAACCTAGTTTAAAACAAACAAACCAAGAAACAAGAATGAAAAAAAAATTGAATAGACTGTAAATTCCTCCATTTTCTAAATTTCTCTTAAATTTGGAATGTTGGTTTTTATTAAGATCATTTTTTAATTTATTTTAAGATGATTTCTTATTTTTTTCAAAAACATAAGGGGTGTCAAAACCGTAGAGAAAAACATGATATAGTTGCGTCTCTTCGTGAGGAGAGACGTCTCTCTTAAAAATGGAAACACGGCTTAGGTATCTCCCTTGAAGATGAAGACATATATGTCCCACGTCTTTTCAACCGAATATTTTTTTCTTTAAATTTGATATCCATGTTTTATTGGATAATGATAAATAAATGAAATCACTTATGATTGAAACGATTCAGAGAATACATTAACTATCAAAGTATTTATCATTCGATCAATGGGATGGGTCGATCGTATTTAGGGAGTTGTGATCATGGATGTACACGTGACCGAGGATGTGATGATGGGCCGATCATGTTTAGGGAGTTGTGATCTTGTCTATACCATTGAGAATAATATTTTCATGTAACTTAACTTTGAACTGACTTATAAGATGGTAATACCATGATTTATGAGAACTTTGTAAATGTTTTAAAATATATTATTGGAGATGAAAATTGTGGGTATAAATTTGTTTGTATACTTTGAAGACAAGGAGAAAAGTGTTAGTGTAAAACTTTTATACAGTTCTTAAAGGAGGTGTCACGTAGGCGTCACATATATGTACAAGTATTCGTAGAAAATGCTGCTGCTATTCAACGTATTGCATACATGAGAGATAGGTCATACCTTAGTAAGTATTGGATGTCAATTCTATATATTCGTTCAATTATCTCTACTCGTTGGAATATACCGTTGGTACTACTATTTACGATAGGATTGACGATATTTCTGACACTATTGTAATGCATACAAGGTTCCACAACATCTACGCATCAAATGATGTATCAATGATATCATGATAATTGTATGGATTACAATCCATATATTTTAAAGAACTATACAGCTATCAAAGAACTATAATTGTAATGCATAAATGAGAGAATATCGTTTAAGATAGTTTGGACATATAGAAAGAAAAAAATCAAAAGAAAAACCTATAAGAAAGTATGAAAAACTAGATTTTGAAAGTATTAAAAGAGGTAGAGGATGACCACAAAAGTGTTTGAAAGAAACAATAAAGAATGATCTAGCTTATTGTGAGTTAACTATTAACATGACTCATGATAGGACTTTGTGGAAACAAATAATCCATGTAGCCGACCCCGTCTAGTATGGGGAAAGGCTTAGTTGTAACGGTTGTAGTTGTATATGGTTATCAAATAATCTATATTGTACAAAATAGGACCTAAGTATATATAACATTTAAATTACTTAATCTGTTATCATCAAATTTAATTGCTTACGATATTGTGTAAGTCGATAAATAAGAGATTACATGTGACACACACTACCCATCCATCAGCCTACTGGTAGTTTCTCATCATGCCTTTTTGATCGCATAGTAACTCTTATGGCTTTATAGTACTTATAAAGCTAGAAAGTACTCATATACCTATCATATAATCGTGTGTGAGCATATTAACAAGCGGTATTGGTACCCTATCACTAACTTATCCTAATACATCATGCACCGTAACCGATACAACAAATAACAAAAGTCTTATTTTAATTATTCGCTCTCCTCCTTAAAAAATTAGTTTAGACCACTTCAAACTTAATCTCACATACGACTTCGTCGACACTCATTTATAATGTACCACTTAAAATTTCTTTTCAACTTCTAACCATCGTCTCCTGTGTCAAGACAACAAGTTGACCCTTCATTGGAATACTAAGTATTTCGTAGACATCGTAAAGTTTGATAATCACCCCATCTCATGACATATAGATGTTGTTTGTATATAGTTATCAATGCTTGATAAACAGTTAGTAATGCATGATCTATTACCTCGTATAGTAAGTTCACATGTCCAATCGGCCCACTACGGTCTACAAACTCAACTCAATTTTTGGACCTCATATTCGTGATACTGAAAAGACCTTTGTCATGACAAATTCAATTAAACAAATGAAAAATAATGCAATAACACAAATCAATAACATACCTCGATAAATCGATTAATCCACTTTTAATCTGCTCAAGAATTTGGAATAACTTTCTTCCTCCCATTTCTCTTATCGATGCTCTCCAAATCCACCGTTTCGATGGATTTCAATGCATTCTTTTGATAGAAATAATCGTTGATCGAGTACTACATGGCTAAAATGAAGATGAAGTAAAGAATGACGAGAAGAATAGAGGAAAATGGGAGTTGGAAGTCATAAGTCAGTTCACGCACAAGGAGAGTGTGTTCAAGTGTCAGCGTAAAGGGTATTTATGTAATTAATAAAAAATGGCTAGGGCACTTTGAGAAAGTGATAAAAATGGGGTGTGTGTACAGTAAAAAGGGTATAAGCGTATCAATCGTGTAGTTTAGTTAAGGAAACTTTTCTCTATTCACCGTGAGGTGTTCGTAAATTGGAAAAGTTACGTTTGTTTGAAAAATTGTGCTCGTGCTCGTTCGAATGAAATAAGTGAGAGAATTAAACATGTAATGTTTATTGGGTTAAACAATATTCCTCCGGGTTTCGTAAGGGTTTAATGATAGTACATACCACATGGCAATTCGATAGATTGAACGAAACAAATGATACAAAAGTCACGGCTATCCAATATGTACTCAGAAAAAAATGAGAGAGTATTTGGCTGAGATGGAAGGGTGCACTTTTATAATAAATATATACTATGGAAACTAAATATAAATGTTATAGGAATGGAAATATTGGCCCGACCCAATCGTGCACGAGTGGATAGGGGAAACCCAGTTTGATTGGATTCGGGTTCGTTTGCCGATAGTACCTGAACATCTTTGACCAGGATTCAGGCAGGTGTGGGACAAGAAGTACCCAATACACCATACCCGAAATATGTAAATGAATAAGATGTCATACATAAATATACAAGTGTAAGTAATTTTATATACATATATGTGTATTATACATACATGTATACAAATACAAATACATATGCGTGATGGAGTGGGGAGTGTGAAGATATGTTGTATGCATAACAACCGCGTATATCACTGGTGATAGGATTTGTATTCAGGAAACTACCGCATGTATGATTCATGAATCTTTATCTTCCGTAGCTTATTGTATATATGCAATGGCATGGCATCATTGAAAAGGGTTCTGAAGGAAGGGTATCATTTAGCAATTTAGACAATCATGGGTGCAGGAAAGCAGCTCTATATGAATAATTTTGTAGGTAGTGCTTAGAATTTCACAATATGTCATTATCTCAAAGAAAAGGTTGATTTTCATGAAGCATTAATCGTTAACAAAATAATAAGTTGTCAATCTTGTGGGTGCTGTACATGAATTATGAACGATATGATTTAGCAACTTAGATTATTTGGGTACAGGGGAGACGACTATATTTGAACAACTGCCTGTGGTGTTTGAATTTCATAATGTATCATAACTCATAGAAAAGGTTGGCTTTCATAAGGCATTATTCATTAACAAAGTAATTAGTGGTCAATCCTTGAAGTATAAGAACTATAGCAGTGGGGAAATAGCCAGCTGCATCCAACACCACACCCTCTTGTATTGGCCATATTGGACTAAAGTGAAGTATCATTGTATCATATGTTGAGAAAGGGAGGGACATTTTAAAAGTACATGTGCATCTGTTTGGAATAAGTTTCAGAGTGCATTTTTCATCTGAAATTGTAGGAGAACGTTTGACAGTTGAGTCTAGTGGTGATAACTTTGTTCTTCATAATCCTATATCCTTGCTACGAAGGAAGAGCTAGATAGAAAGCTCCAATCAATGGCACTTGAAGAAAGTTAGAGAACAATGTTCATTCTTTATTTATTGACAAGGATGTGAAGTTACAAACAAAATGACTAAATAAATTGAAATGCAACACACGCAACTGAACCGTAAAACGCAGCAGAAGGGAGATATAGTTATATATAAGAGCAAAAAGGCTCAATTGTGGAGTGTGTGTATGTATGAATTGAAAGACAACACACACGACTTAATTTAAAACCCGGAATTGAAATGCGTACACAGCTGAACCGGGAAAACTCACACAGCAGAAAATATATAGATATGGCTATATCTTAGTGGCTTCTGAGGCCAAAATGTGCGTGAGGTGTTTGAGCAATCGTTCGGGTGTTTCTTGGGTGCGAGTGTGTAATTGAAAGACAAACTCACACTACTTAATGTAACAACCCAGCTGAATTGAAATACGTATGTATATGATAAGAGCGAAAAGACTGAATTGTGTACGTGGTGCTTGTATACGAGATAAGAGCGGAAAGGCTCAAGTGTACGTGTGTGTCTCGTATGTCCAGCACCATTATTACATTCCAGGGGGAGACGACGCTCCGTTATTACAACCTTGTATCACGAATTGAATTGAATGGAAAAGAGACTTGATATATATCAAACGACTTACACTTTTCCAGGTTATTGCATTAGGATTGTACAAGGGACAAGTTCATCATCATCTCATGACATCCGAGGCATGTGGGAGCGAAGCCGGAGAGCTTGGAGAGACTTGGAGTTCCGGGAGATGCAAGCTATAATGGGTTTGGGGCTACTTAGGGCCGGTTTGGGCAAGGCATGACTCGAGTCACCTTGGCTCGAGTGTTAGGGTTTAGGTTTAGGATTTGGCCAGCATTTGGCCTTGGGTTTAGTGAGGTTTAGACTTTAGGATTCGGCCAACATTTGGCCTTGGTTTAGGTATGGTTTAGACTTAGGATTCGGCCAGCACTTGGCCTTGGTTTAGGTATGGTTTAGACTTAGGATTCGGCCAACACTTGGCCTTGGTTTAGGTATGGTTTAGACTTAGGATTCGGCCAGCACTTGGCCTTGGTTTAGCTTGTGGGACTCGAGCCAAAGTGGCTTGAGTAAGGGGGGGTTAGGATAGAGTTTGGAATGGGTTCTAGGCGAGAGCCAAGGTGGCTGTCCTAGGTTAGGTTGCAGCTGGTTATCCTAGGTAAGTCAAGGTTGAGTTTTAAGGTATACACGGTTTTGGTAGGTGAATGGCCTGCCACTATGGCAGGCCTTGGGGCTTTTGAGGAGGACACAGCCTGCTCTTGCAGGCCGTGGTCTTAGGCTTGAATGGCCTGCCTTTAGGGCAGGCCTGGTATGTGTTCAAATAGGGTAACACACGGCCAAACCAGGCCGTGGGTGGGGGAGAAAAAACCCAGCCGATGGCTGGGTGGTTTTTAGGGTAGGTGGCCTGTCTCAAGGCAGGGCAGGCCAAACCTTAGGTGGAAAAGCAGGGACACGGCCTGCACTTGCAGGCCGTGGGTTTAGGAAAAGGCTCGAGCCAAGGTGGCTCGAGCTAGGTTGTTTCAAAGGAAAGTTCGGCCAAGGTTGGCCGAACTTGATGGGGTTCAAGGTGGAGTTCGGCTAGCACTTGGCCGAACTGGTTTAGGTCTTAGGATAGTTTGTTTAGGTAGTGTTCTAGGGTAGGAATCTTGGTGAAAATCGGCCAGGACTTAGCTGTTTTAGTGAGGTTTTTAGGGGCTGGTTTGGCTAGGATGGGTGGTCTAGAGGATTAGGGGAAGAAGTGGGTTATGTTAGGGCTTAGAGGACCTACCTTGTTGCAGCACCACTCCAAGCCGCCAAGCTCCACCATGCAATGCTCCACTTCAGCTTGAAGGAGACGTCAACTCGTTGGTGCAGCCCTTGCCTCCATGGGCCAATCCCAACTCAAAAACAAAAAAAACGTTTTGGCCAATGGCTTTCTCTCTCATCCCCCCCTTTATTTTCACGTGAAATGCCTCTCCCTTTTGAGCCTCACGTCCCCGGATTTTTTAAGCCCAGTACCTCTATTTATAGAGGTTTTAAATTGGATATTGGGTCTTGGATTTGAGTATGGCTATCTGGATCCAATCCAAACCCTATGTGGATGTGGATCGCGGATCTCGGATATTTTGAGATCCAAATCCAATCCAAACACTATTTGGATCTGGATATTTTTGGGTCTAGACCCAATCCAGTCTTTTCTTCTGCTCCTTGGTTTCTTGGTCATTTCTGATGCTTTTCACCGTCGGTTTTGAGCGGGCTTCGATTCATCGGACGCCCAACTCTGGCCTGGGTCTTTCCCAAGTCTTTCTTCCAATCGGTGTTCTGCTTTTCAGGACCTTTTCGACGTTCGTTTCGGTTCGCCGTTTTGGTTTCTGGTCGGTTCCTGTTGATATCGAACTCAGATTGCCGTACGGATTCCGTTCTTCATTCTGACGGGACGTGTCTCGGACTTCTGTCGACTTCCTCAGGTACTGGGCTTCTTTCTGCATTTTTGGAGCTGCTTTGCGCTTTTTCTCTGACCCAAATTGCACTTTTACCCTTCTGTCGGGCTTTCCTCCAAACGGGCTCTCTTTTCTTCCGTTTTTGAATAGGGGGTGGCTTTTGAGACTCCGGGCTCAATTTGCTCTTCTTGCCGGGGCTCTCCTTTTGCCTTTTGTACCTGTTTTCACATTTTAAAACAGGTTGTCGTTTTGGCTCAAACGAGCTTTTTGTGTTTTTGATTTTTGAAAAATTCGGGGTGTTTACAATATGTTTTTCCTTAACTGTAAATACATGTTTTGGTGAGCCCAAAGCGATTGGTTAAGCGATTTGTAGATCTGACTGCTGATGAAACAGCTGACCTTTGGATCGCAGCAAGACATATAGGTTCCAAGATTGAGTGTTATTTTGGTGCTTCTTCTCTTACATTTGCGCTTCAGGTAATAGTTTGTAATCTTTGAAGACAAACAGAGAATTCAATATCCTTCTGTGTTTCTATAACTCGAGTCAGCCTTGAATAGGTCGGTTTCTGTAAAAAATAAATTTATGATTTTTGTCCAAAACCACAACTGCTATTGAAGTACTGAAGTTATACTTTTGAATGACAGTTACTACACCAACTCATGCATTTTTGTGATTCTATCTGTCTTCCTGCCTTGATTGACCATTTATGCACCTATCCATCAGTCTACACATGAACATGGATAAATAGTCATCAATTGTTTCAAAAACTGTGGGTTGGAACGTGGAAGAAGCACATAAAAATTTGCACAATTACATGATTCATCAGGTCCTTTTTCCTTGTAATTTGTGATAACCGTACCATACATGTTATGTGTATCATGGATGGATTAAGGATAGAAGCAATTCTTGGCATGGAAGCCCGCACATCTGGAATTCTGAACATTCAAAATTTTAAATTACAACGTTGTTTTCAATGTTCTCTGGAATCCAGAAGTCTTTGAGGATCGAACATCATTTTCTTTTGCCTAAAACATTGTTATTATTAATTATGTTAATTATCTCTCAAAGCGACACTACAATCACATTTAGGAAATTATTAATCTGTAAGATTTGCTGTCTGATGGGTTACCTACATTTACATCTAGGTGCTTTATGACTGTCGAGCATTCTAATGGAAAGGTTGTGACAGGATGGTCCAGAAGCTGGTCAAACTGTTCCACACGTTCGTGTTCATATCCTCCCAAGAAGGGCCGGTGATTTCAAGAATAATATTATAAAGTAAGCTCTTATACATTTATATTGATAATTTGTACCATCCTCACAAGTATTAGTCACAACAGTTTTGCAAATGTGACTGATATTTCACATTGAAGAGAAGGAAAATGGGCTCAACTTGGATAAACCGAGGAGGAACAGCACGATGGAGGAAATGGCTAAGGCAGAAGATATGTGGGAACTCTTCTCTGTTGAACAGTAGTCCATCTGCTCATGTATCAGCATTGTGTTTGGGAGCACTCATCTGAGCGGAATTTTAAGAATATTACGAGTACAAGATTGAAAAGAATGTTTTTCATTATGAAGATAAAGCAATTTTGTATTGTTTTCTTGATAACTGTTCATTTTGCTCTTCTCTCTCTCTATAGAGAGGAATTATTACATGCGCACGTGGTTATATGCTTAAGGGAGAGAGATGATGGATAACCTTTGAAAGGGCATACTAGTTTTGAGGGTAAGAGTGTAATAATGGTATCTTTATAAATAGTTTTTTTAATGATAGTCATGCTCGCAAAAGTTAAGAGTAAGCATGTATTCCTTGAGATGGCCGTTATTCGGCTTTCATATATATATATATATATATATATATATATATATATATATATATATATATATATATATATATATATCTATATATACATATATATGTGCTAAAAATAAGGTGGTGAAATGAAAAGAACAAACAGAGAATAGCAAGCTCACATATATTCTACGTAGATTCGTAGACTATTTAGGAAGTAGAAATATCTTTTCTACAAGGATTATGATAACGCTTCTGTTTGTATTAATAAAAGCATGACACAAGAAAACATGTGTTTTTCTCGGAGCACGTCTGGGTCGCTGCTTTGCTGAATCACCTCACCCAGTTGAATTATCTTCGAATCGGTTCAAGAACATTGCTGTCCAATGGAGCAGCCCATGGCATCGCTCGATCGGCCTTACTGGTGCTGGATAAACCAGCAAGGGGATGGATTCACTGTAATTCTCCCAGAAAAGGAAAAACTTTGGATCGGTTGGTCACAATTGTGTTCTGACACGAAGTTATTACCGGTATTTTGTCATATTAATTGTGTTCGTTAATATCTTTTACGCCTCAGGCCCTTGGAAGGTTTCAAATGAATATTTTGGTGTACAAGATTTCGTGGGTTTCAGGCCAGACCCGATACCAAACCCGGGAAAGCCAGTGCGGGAAAATATCCGCTGGTTTATCTGGTCCCTTCCATCTCGCTCCCTTCCATCCGCCATGGCAGCCATCACCTTCTCCTCGTTGCATAGCGTTCGCCCCCCTCGTCTCTGTCTGTGTGTCCATGGAGTCGGAGTCGAAAGAGTCTCCACGAGAAGAAGGCGTACCGCTTTTTCTCTCTCCAGCGACTCGAGCGCGAGGGTGGTCGCGTTTTCCCACTCACCCAAGGCTCGCCTCGAGCCAACTGCCATGGGTGGAAAGGAGGATGAGGCTCCGGAGTTCTCACTCGTCTCCCATTTGACCACTTCCCATAATGAAATCGTAATCCTTGACAACCGCGGCACCAAGATTCTGCTGCTCGATCCTTCACGTATGCCCCTCTCTCTCAATTGGCACAATTAATAAAATGAATCTAGTTCCCAGTATCATAAGTTAAGAATGTGTGTGTGTGTGTGTTTTAAGGTTTATATTACTATTACTATCTTTTATTCTTCCTTCGTGCTTTTGACGTACTAAGAAATAACTTTTGTTTGAATTCCCTATTATACGAGCGATTTTCTCACGACATATTCACGCAGACAGCGTTCATAGCATTTACACCCAAGAGAACAAGTGGACGGGTTCATATTGGGTACGTAAGGCTCTCTTTTATTAACGACTGAGTAATTTGATAATTTGCACTTTTGATTGTCAATGTTGGCCTTGTGGCTTATTTGTAAACATTTTCACCTTTCTGTATGTTTTTAGTTTCATATCTCATGCATACCTTTCAGCGAAACTATATATAGGAGTTGCTTATCAATGCTTTGGGCGAGTGAAAGGATTGGAAAAGCATAACGTTCTTTCTTATCCTTCCATTCTCTATGTATTTAAGAATTCTCTTCTGAGCTTCACTCATTTGATTTGGAAGTATTTATTCTTTATCTGGCATATAATGTTTTCGCTGTCGTGTATTCCTTTAGCTTCTGCTCTTATTGAATGTCTAATCAGTCCAAGTGTCCGTTTTTAGCTTGATAGGCTCATTATTATTGTGCGAGAGAACTACACTTGCTGTTGGATGCATTTTAAATGTTTAATATGATATGCAAAATAGAAATCTCTCATTCATATGTCACTTTCCCCTTCTCTAACCCAAACAAAGCATCGAAACCTAAATATGAACCTGAACCTCAGCTCCCATCCAAAATGAGGGACCTGTAACTCGGTGTTTCGAAAAGCTCCAATTTGATGTAATAAGACCAGATCAAGGGATTCAAATGTCGCCACTTTTTTGTTTTTCCTCTCACGTGCAACTTATTTCATATTATAGATTTGTTTTTTCTGCACAATTGTTGATATTTCTTTCATTCTGACATGGTCGGTTTGGATCTGATTAGGTGTAAGCATTAGTGTTCCCTAGTCTTTATTGTTTCAGCTTAAACAAGCCACGGAAGTTTAAACAAGCCATGGAGATAACGCTTATGGAGTCTGATAAAACTTGAAACGTTCCTGGAATGTTTTTGTGATTTTTTGCCTACTTTTTATTACATTCTTTTACATTTACTGCAGCTATTACTGATTATTTGGTCTTGAATACACATTCTGTTGGAATGTAATATTTTCTACTGTGTATGGGTGACAGTTGAAAATTGTTCTCACTTTGTTGCTATACTATTATCATTCAGGATGAGTTTGCAAGCCTTCCTGCTATTGTGCCTACAGGTCCTATTGCCATGTTGGGCCTGGTAATTTTTGCGGTCTCATGGCCATTTTGTTTGAGTATTGACACTGCACAGTTTTGTACTGAATTTGATCCATGAATTAATCCATCTCTAGGGTGGTGGAACTGCAGCTCACTTGATGCTTGATTTGTGGCCCTCCTTGGAGATTCATGGTTGGGAGATTGATGAAGTTGTAAGAAATTCTCAAATGTTCAGATACTTTGGCCCTTTTTTCTTATAATTTGTTTTTCTCACAAGAAATCAGACTCTAAAGGCATAACAATGTCCAATCCTTCTCCTTAATTCTGAACGTCAATAAAAAGGGTAACTGGTTCAACCCTGATGATGCTGAATTTGATTATCATAACTTGAATAAGAAATGTCTGTCAAACCAATCATTATCAAGAACTGAATACCCATGGTAACTATGCCCATATAGTCCATTGGATCCCATTTTCCGATGCTCCAGCATGTAATACTTCCCCTAACATAGCCTGGGGCTCATTGCAGGAGAACAATATATAATGGAATCTTGTCTGGATGTAGTTGGTTACCATTTTTCCTAACAAATAGGCATCCGTAAATCTATGTCATGGACTGTGACCTATTCCAGAGAACTAAATAGTATCAATTATTTGCATTCCTGCAGAACTTTGAAACCCATGTTAAGAATTACTTGCATCTTCAGAACTTCGTTTATGGGTGTCACCACGATGGTTCACGAGGTTCCAACTTAGTGACTGCACCCCATTCCCAAATCTGTCACTTTTACTCACCCCACATACCCATGTTCCTTCAAAGTTTCTATCTTCATAGATGTACCTGGCGTTACTAACCATGCTCACAAGACATTTCGCATTAGTGAATGCTTAGTCTTCAATTTGTTGTGCAAATAGGTCCTTGCTTTGGTGTTATGTCTTTGATTGTCATCTATGTAGTTAATAGATAAAGCAAGGGAGCATTTTGGCTTGTCTACGTTAGAGAAGTACAAGGAAGCTGGTGGAACACTCCATGTGCACATTGGCGATGCACTGTCTCCAGAAGCTGCTGTCTGTGGTGGATATGCTGGTAGGTTGCTGAGAAATCAAGGTCATCAACTTTCATTGTGTGTTCGTGCAAAGGTTTGATAAACTTTTAGTTAATTAAACTAACTGTATATTTCCCTCTTTTATACCAACCACCTGGCACTTCTTGAAGAGTCATAAACCATATGATTTAAACTTCTTGCTCCTTAGTATCAGAACATTAAAATGAATCAAGAGAAATATCACTACAGACAAGTCATTATAGGAGCAAAAATCACTACTAAGAAATGACAAACCATTTGGAGAATCATAGCGAAAACTACAACAACAACAACAACTAAGCCTTTTCCCATACTAGACGGGGTCGGCTACATGGATTCTTTGTTTCCACAGATCCCTATCTTGTGCCATATTAGCAGTTAACTCTCAATAAGCTAGATCATTCTTTATTGTTTCTTTCCAACACTTTTGTGGTCGTCCTCTACCTCTTTTAATACTTTCCAAATTTAGTTTTTCTAACCTTCTTACAGGTTCTTCTTTTGATCTTCTTTCTATATGTCCAAACCATCTTAAACGATGTTCTCTCATTTTATCCTCTATTGGTGCCACTCCTAATTTGTTTCTAATAACCTCATTATGTATACAGTCTTTTCTTGTATGACCACTCATCCATCTCAACATCTTCATTTCTGTCACAGACATCTTTTGTACATGTTGATGATTAACTGCCCAACACTCAGAACCATAAAACATGGCAGGCCTAATTGCTGCTCTATAATATTTACCTTTTAATTTTAATGGTATCTTCTTATCACAAAGAATATCTGATGCTCCTCTTCATTTTAACCAACCAACATTAATTCTGTGTAACATCTCCATCAATTCTTCCATCACTCTGAAAAATTGACCCTAAGTATTTAAAACTTTCCTTTTGGGGAATGCAATGTGTGCCAATTTTAATTTCTATGTCCTCTGAAGTAACCAAATGATCAAACTTACATTCCATATATTCTGTCTTTGTTCTACTAAGTCGGAGGCCTTTGCTTTCTAATGTTTCTCTCCATAGTTCCAATTTTCTATTAACTTTTTCCTTAGACTCCTCCACTAATACAATGTCATCTGCAAATAACATACACCAAGGTACTTCATCTTGAATATGTTTTGTTAACTCATCCATCACCATTATAAATAAGTATGGGCTTAAAGTTGATCCTTGATGTAACCCAATATTAACTTCAAAGAAGTCTGTTGTTCCTTCATGAGTCCTCACACATGTTTTTGCACCATCATACGTGTCTCTTATAAGATTAATATATGTCAATGGGATACCTCTTTTTTCTAAAGTTCTCCATAGAATCATAACGAAAACTGATAGATATTATTCATTGCACTAGTGATCCAGAAAATACAACCAAATAATTGCTTTCTGATCTCATGAAGAAAGCACTTGTTAACTGGTTGAAGATAGTCACTGCTGTGTAAACGGTTGTAAGTGATATTTTTTGTCTTGATTGTCAGGTATTTTATTTATTGACTTTGAATTGTAATTGGTCAGGTATTGTAGTGGATTTGTTTGCTGACGGAAAGATTCTACCAGAACTGGAACAGGTCAGTTCATTTTTCTTCTTTGTTGAAACACGATACAGTTCCTTTTTTAGCTTGTACTTTTCATGCTTCCACTCAAAGAAAAAAAATGATCATATAAGATGTGCGGGAGTATTCATCTTGAAACTTTTGATCAGTATAGAGTTGTGTAATTATGTTATAATCGGAAAAGGTGATGGACAATTTTCATTTCTGATTGTCCTCTCATGTAAGAATTACTGTATACCACAAGCACGCCATGTTCACTGTTGCACATAACACAACCATCACACTTTCAAGACAAATGCCTTTACTGCTTAGAGAGGAGCATGCCTCGCTTGTCGATTTCCTAGGGGTTAATCAGCATGAACTTCATTATTCTACAAAACAAAAGAAAACAGTTGTGATATTTCTCTGATCGCGGGCGAGTCCCGACAGAGGCTTCAAGCCAGGTGCTCCTCTGCCTGCCTCCGCCTCTGCTACTGTTCCTTAGGAAGTGTCTATTGGAATTTGGAGAATTCAGGCTACCACTAACCTCTATAGTGGGCCTTACACTTACTCTGCACAGGCTACCGGCTATCATAAGGCCGACGAAATTCAGGTGGACAAAAGAAAGTGAGTATGTGCCGCTGCCCCCTACCTCTCGAGGGTCAGAATCCTGGCCTTGGGAGGGGAGATCGGCATTTTCTTCATAGGAGACTATCTGAGGCTGACCCAGAAGGCCCGCTCGGACTGAGTGAATGATGTTCATACTTCATAGCACCCTTGCCCTTTCTACGAACCAAAGTCATGGTCACCACTTGTTCATAACCAGTAATTTCAGTATTGAACTTTTTGAGTTTCAGATGGTATTTTCCGTAAAACTAATCGCTATCCTCATCTTCCATGGGTTACAGGTTTCAACATGGCTAGAACTAGAGAGGAGGCTGATGCCAAATGGCCGAATAATGGTGAATTGTGGTGGTTCCCTTGATGAAGATTGCAGCTCTTCTAATGGGGCAGACAATGTATATCTTTGGTCACATGATGTTTTTGGACAGAATCTCACTTTGGAGGCAATGTGCAAAGCCTTTCCAGGAAAAGTATGTTAGGTTTTTCATTGTTTTTACTTTTTACTCCTCTAGTGTCTTCTTTATTAGCCATAAATTTATCTTCTCTTTTGTACACTTCTACTAATCTGCATCAAACGTGAAAAAGACGTTCTCGTAATGGTAGAATAAATACTCTCTTTTAAGCTTGGTGTTGTAGCAACTAGTAGTGAGGTACCAACAAAGGTAAGGGATACTGCCAGTGGCAGACCTAGAAAATTCAGGTTGAAGCAAACTTCAGCTGGGAGAAATTCAGGTGAGCCAACCCATGTAGTTTTCAAAAAATTCTGACTGCCTGA
The DNA here is from genome assembly GCA_036023115.1 of Brasenia schreberi. Classification (NCBI taxonomy): domain Eukaryota; kingdom Viridiplantae; phylum Streptophyta; class Magnoliopsida; order Nymphaeales; family Cabombaceae; genus Brasenia; species Brasenia schreberi. The sequence continues at coordinate 22,015,684 of JAYKKT010000069.1, read as the reverse complement.
ATAAATTCTTTTTGGCTTTTTTGGGATTTAAGGTGTGGCGGCTGCCTCATCTCTCTCATTGATAAATCCACTGGATGCACTACCAGATTGCTCAGTTAGTGGAATCTCTGTTTCAGCTGAAAAAACAAATGCATAGACATAAGCAGAGGAGTGTTCCATTCTTCAGTTACGGATCATATTACAGTGTGGAAGCAGACAGACGAACTTGCTTGAGCAATGACTCCAAGCGCTAAGAGACCTAGTTTTTTAATGCATTTTATTTTGCCAATCTTGAAACTAGTATTTCCTATTGTGCAATCAAGATTTTAGTCATTTGATTGATTCTTGAGCAAGATAAACCGAACCTACCTCTAGGACTTGTATGGTGTTGGCGATTTCAATATCTATCTTCACATTTTTCTGGAATCCGTGCCTTGGAGATGCCTGTGTCTGGATAAATTTTTTGTGGTGCACTGCAGCAATCCAGAATGGTATTTATTGTGGCATTGTTAACTCATATTCGAGTTATTTCTGCTTGTTTCTTTTCCATGCCTCTTCTCTTCATTGGCAATCTATTCCAGTTTCCAGTAGTGAAACGAATTTTCCTGGTTCAGTTGCCATTATCAGAGAAATTAGATTGAATTAATGAAAATGGAGTTGTATAGTCTTGCATGTACGTGCCAATGCATATGACCTGTCTGCTGGTGTATTCTTATGTTGAAGATTTACTTCGAAACAGGTTAGCTGGAAGAAAATGGAAACAGGGGAGGGCCTTAATTTTCTTGCCCTTACGGGGCCTCAACCAGATTTGGACCTGTGGGCAGCAGCCATCCCAGAGCAATTAAGTTCCAAAGTCGGACAATGGAGACCTTGTGAGGCCCCATGATTATATGGGGAGCTTGGAGGGATCGCTTCAACAATTTGGTGAGTTACCTCTTTCCACTACTTTTCCAAATGAATGTCGGATTTAGGAAATGGCCACGTTCCCACGTTATTCTCAATTCAGGACTACGTTTATGTGTAGGCTTGAAATGCAGGCGTACCACTTCAAATCGGAAAAACTGACTACTACTGAGAATTGAGATCATGATGGAGCTGGCACGGGCTGTGAATCCATTCAAAAGGCTATCCTTCTGCCTTTTCTGGAGTAATTTTTCTTCTTTTTGACCTACAAGGTGTGGTATACGTCCCCCGTATTTTTGTACCATCTTTAGCACACAATATATAGTGCTCTGACTTGCAAGTGGGTGCCAATCTGAAAGTTTATCCTTCCATGCATATAATCTCTTACAGACTGTTGATGTATGTAATAGAACAGTTGAAGCTGGGAATCGACGTTCTCACTGGATTCAGTGTTATTGTTACGAGCAATTCACTAGATTCAGTGACAGTTTGAAAAAGAGGTATACTCCTGACTTCTTAGTAGCACGTGGGATAGTCGACTTCGTTGAGACGTGTTGGGTCCTTTAAAACTAAGAATCTTGTTAGAGATCTCTCAGCATTACAGGCCTCGAGTATATGAGCCTATCGATGCATTTACCATCTTCGAATCTTTCTGCAAAATCCATGGGTTCAAATGGACGTTGAGTACATCATCTTGGGAACCGTTCTCTCATATGCCCGTCATGGGTCCTGAAATATATTATCATGCAATTACACCATTTGTAAATATTACTCTGCTTTGGTTTTTTATTATTAGTTTGCTTTGATTTTTGGGTGACTGGATCATAGTTACTCTCATTATTATTAACGTTTCCACGCAGCACCTACTGGGGGTGTCGACTCACAAGTTGGAAGGACATGGGTTTGATAACTGGGGTGTGCATCTGGCTTCGGCCTCTCCATAGTACCCAAGAAAAGAAGGGAGCGTTTCATATTGAAATGGAAAACATTTCCTAAGTAGCTTATTTTGTTATGCTTGCCTGCGTGTCAATTGGGCTTGCCATCCGATTGGGCTCACTAAGTATTCTGAACGCATGAATATGGACAAGCAAGCCCACATTTTCTGCACTGCCGAAGAATATTGGAAGACTAGGTTGGCAACCGAAATACCAAACTCACCATTTCTAAACTGCTAATGAAGCAAAAGTAGAGAAAATCATAGCTGAATGCGTTTGCTGATGCCACAGACAAACCACCTACAGATTTTCGCTGCATGCATTGGAGAGAGATTTAATCGACAATCTACTTCCTGAAAGGCACATTTTGATCGACTAATTTGGCAAAGAAAATATATAAACAGTAATTTGGCAAAAAAAATATACATAAATATTCACCGCATAAAACGAGAAACTTTTTGGCTACATCGACTCCTGTAAGCTGCTGGAGAACATTCAGTACCCATTTTTCCTAGGTAAATATATGGTATCAATTATGAAGGCAGAGTAGTTGAAAATAAAAACTAATGTGCGAATTAAGAGATTTACCCTTTAAATGACGACTACAAAGGGAAAAGACAAGAAAGAAAGATGAAGATCCAAAGGAGAATTGCACCAAACAAGGCTACTTCCTCCAAAAATTGTACCGAACTGCTGAACAGGATGTTTGATGACAGTGAATTGAAATTAACTAACCCGTTACTAAATAAATCACTGTACACTAACAAACTACTTTCAGACATTGCCCAACCGAATTATAAATTAAGGATGCAAAAAGTCACAAGACGCACCCTTTTTACAGTAACCACTTTCATGGAACTTGCATACCTTCTGGGCTCGGGGTGTCCTAGGCCCACCCCCACCCCCACCACCGCCACCACCACCAGCAGGCCTGTTCCATGGCCTGCCACTATAAGCTTGACCACCATAACTACTCCTATCGCTGTAGCTGGAATGCCTATCTCCATCTCGCCTCTGCTGCTCCCATCCACTCCTCTGGTTTCCCACCTGAGATCCCCATCTTGGGCTTGTGTTTCCAAGCTGTGGGTTTAACCCCATTCTAGGACTTTCTACAGGCTGAGCCCAACCACTTCTAGATGAAGGAGGTTCGTTGGCCCCAGCGCTGTACCTCCAGCTGTTGTCTGAAGATGGTAATCCCCATTTATCAGTCGGGATACCAGAACTTTTTGGAGCACCCCACGTTTCTGAAACAATTGGCTTCTTGATAGCTTCTCCTAGATACGGATTGGCAGAACCACTTGCAACATTTCCATCCACTGCTAGAGATGGAACAGAGGAGCTGTTTGCGCTGTTTGGTTTGGTTGGTGTATGCCGAATATCAGATGAAGCCATTTGCACAGCAGCAGTAGCTGAAGCGGTTACATCCCCATCAAAGTTAGCAGAATCTCGTGGATTCTGAGCCATACGGGAAATGTCCTGCCCACTAGCGACAGCTGAAACAGAACCGTCTCTGGGCAAGGTATCAGAAGCTTGAGCATTCTCAACAATAGTAGTACTGCCCCAGACACTCGTAGTGGCTGGTTGTTCCTCAGTTGAAACAAGTAAACGACTTGAATGAGAAGTGCCAGAAGCATCGTGGATGCCTAGAACAGTATTAGAAGTCACAGTAAGAGCTGCACCGGTTAGTCCAGTGGATGTAGGAACCTCTTTACTGTATATGGGACACGGGTGCGAGATCACCAAGTGATCTACTGATCGACTGGTTTCAGAAACCTGAGGTTCCGCCTGCGGTGGAAGCCAACCATCACCAGAGACGTTAACTTGGGAGCGGATTGCAGTATCCGGCTCTTGCAACCGCCCTGGAGTTTCAGAAGCCATACGAGATCTTTCACCTTTGATGATTGGAATACCACCTGTTTGTTGAGAGATCAGTTCGGAACCCTCAGTCGGTGAAAAGGTAGTTGGTGTAGATGGCACACCGGGTTTTGAGACATTGCCTCCCGAACCAGATTCAGGTGCTCTGCCATCTGCTGTAAAGGAGCTACCAACCGGAACAGGAAGGTGTCCCTCAGGCCAGATACTATCGTCATCTTCCAGAAGAGAAGGCAACCCATGATTTTGAGCTAATGCATCAGAATCTTGATCCTTCTCCATATTCACAACCGGTTGAGTATCATCAGGTCCCAAAGCATCCCAAATATCATCCACCGGAATAAGGTGAGGAGTTAAATCATTTATTGGATTGAATAGACGGGTTGCAGGATCCTCATTCACAAGCAAAGCATCTTTAGCTTCCACAGGTTCAGGCAGAGAGCTAGCAGCAGAACCCACTTTTGTATCTTCAGCGACCACGTCTCTTAACAAAAAGGCATCCAGTGCCACACGTGAAACTGAACAACTAATAACATTGTCATGAGAATCAAGCTCCTGTTTAAGTGATTCAACAGTTACAACACCGTCAGCCTTCATCTTTTCAACGGAATCACCTTCTGTCCCACTGAAGGCATTAGATACTTCATTAACACTATGGCAACTGTCGTGGGCCGCATCACCAAGAGCATACTCTGCACTGACTGAAGGTAGTAGACCATGACTTGAGGCACCAGAGCCTACCGAGGAAACAGGTTCAACTGCAATCAGGTCAGCCTGTTGACTTTTACTTGCATCACAGACAACACCTATTGCTGCTTTAGGAGACGAATCAGGGGAGATCATCCCAGAATCCTGACCAGGACCACAAGTACTCACAAAAGAAGTTGAATCAAGTGTAGTCAAAGCAGAGTCCTGCTCTGGGACTAAAGACATGCCTGAAGTGGGCAGCTGCTCATCTGCAGCTGCAGGTGTTATCATAGGTCGAGTATCTGCAAGAGAAGACCGTTGCTCCAAATTATTTGCTGGATTCTTTGTCTCAGCATAAGTTCGAATGACGGATGACTTGCTTTCTGGAGATTGATGTGTTGTCTGGGATTCTTTAATAGATTGTTGCTCCAAACTATTCATACGGCTCAATGGTTTAACAGAAACTTCTGGAGAAGAGGTTTTACTTTTAGGAGCTTGATCATTCCACTGGGTTGTGGCAAGAGAATATAGTTGTTCCATGCTATTCATCGGACTCATTGGTTCAACAGAAACCTGTGCAGCAGGTTTTATACTTTCAGATGCTTGATCTTTCGACCACTCCCCACCAGCAGATTTCGATGTCTGGGTTTCAGAAGATTGTTGCTCCAAGTTATTCACTGGGCTCATTGGTTCATCAGGAACGTGAGGAGCAGATGCTTTACTTTCAGAATCTGGATCCTTTGACCATGCCACACCAGCAGATTTTGGTGTAGGGGTTGGTGGATCTGACCAATCACTCCCACCGGTAGCATCACGATGATCCTCAGCATCAGGAGTTGGGCTTGCCAGTGATGTTGGTTCTACCAATTTCTTTGAAGACAAATTTTCTGTCTGAACTTGCAGAACATTCCCTGGTGTTTGGGTTGAAGAAGCCACACCTCCTATGGGTTTATCATATCCCTGGCTCGTATTCCAAGTTCCACTGGCCTGAACCACCAAAGATGATCTAGAAGCTGAAACCCCAGGTAAGGTATCTCTACTTTGTTCAAGAGGTGTTCTGTATGAATTATCTGAATATGTTAAAGACGGTCTAGAAGCATGTGCCAGAGGTTGGTTCGACCAAGTACTGGATCCCCTTAATGAATCCGTCGCAACACGTCCCCATCCATCTTTTCTTGTTGTTTCAGCACCAGCTCCACTTGCCGTCTTTAAGCTAGAATTCCAATTCCTTTGGCCTTGTGTATGACCCGTCCAGGTTGCAGTGCTTCCAGACCAACTGCGATCATGAACTGCGTTACGGGTCCCAGCACCCTTCTGAGGTGCATAACTGCCTTGCTGGTCTAACTGGGATCGCTCCTGATGAAACTTTCCCACCAATGCATCGTTGAGCAGTATAGAGTCCTCTTGTCTATCAGACTTTCTCCATATTCTCAGATCTGCAGGGAAGTACCCCGTGGTACTCCACTTCCGCAACTGAACCATAGAAAAGGGCCCTTGCATTTTCCCAGTTGGATCACAATAATGCCACATCTTCTCTGTCTCATTGATCCCAGTGGACAATGCAACATCAACAGTTTGAGCCATTGGTGGAATTTCAGATTTTGAGGCAGCAGAAAGTCTATCAGACCCTTGATTCCTAGAATTGTTTGTTCCATCATTGTTCTGGTCACCATGAGAATAGGAACCTTTGCTTTGGTTCCAAACATTGTCACCAACACCTTGTTGAATTCTCTCACTTCTAGGTTCCACCCATGAAGATGAATTCTTATTTCTTTCCCAAGAACCATGTGAGTTTTTCCGAGAACCATCGAGGCCATCACTGGAAGGTATCTTTGAGGAGATTGCTTCCCCCCATCCTCTCTTAGAATATCTAGAGTCTCTAGGTCGCATATGATTCTCTGCAAACAAGTGAATTAATTTTCAACAAAAAATAAAGATGAACCACAATCAAGCAGTCCATATACCTATTTTTGCATCACCTTCATCTTCTTTTTCCTCAGCAGACTCATAATTTGGATCCATATGTGAATCGACATGCACATTGGGAACTTCCTGCAGCTTCTGAGCTCTTGCATCGGGATCACTAATAACCTGAAGTTTTTCTACGCATTCTCTAAGCGTAAAAGAAAGTCAAGGATATGTTGTTATCCATTTATGCTTTTTACAAGATCATTTTGGAATCAAACAAGTTGCAACCAAATACAAATTAAGTATTTCTCACAGAAAATATACTCTCTTCAAAAAGACAAAAAGCTAAAATTTACCCAATCGTTTTCCAGTTTTTGGTTTGTCGTGCATTACACAAGGCATCAGCCATGACAACAGAGATGAATAAAGAACAGTTCAAAATAAATAGTGTAATCGTAACAATTTCCTTGAAGTTACTTACAAATTATACCAAAGAGATACCACAACAATGAATTATAAAAGTGCATGGGCAAAAGGATAAACCATCAGAAAGATGCACATAAGATCATAAACCATAGATCAACTAGGAAAATTTGGTTCAAGCATTTATTCATATCTGCACATAGAAACAAAACCCAACTTCTTTAATAAATGCAAAACTAATTGGAAGCTTTTACTCAAAAACAAAGTCTTGAACGACCCGACTCTGGTCTAAACATTCTCATAGTTTCAGGCGTATCTAGTACAGAATTTCCACATACAGGTATGCCTTACACGGTCTTGATGGGGGATTTTCAGTTCTTGCACTGGTATGCACTAGATTAAAAGGAAATCAGATCATATGCCACAACAACGAAAAAATTACTTCCCATTATGTATAAAGCATTACAAAGTACCAGATTTTAATACTTTCACTCTTGTTCAAAAGGTTATTCAAGTAATCATATTTACAAAAAAAGAGAGGATTCATTCAGAAAACATGAATGCGAGATCATAGATAACAAGGCATTATAGTAACAAAATTAAATATTTGTCGAACACACCCTCCAGTTCGTCAAGAGAAGGTGATAACGAAATAAAAGCTGAACAAAGGTTGACTGCCCTGTAACGGATATTTTTCTTCCTATTTTTGCTTCAACTGGAATACGAAATGAGAAACCTATTCCTCTTCCCTCTTTCTCTTTCTCTTAACTTGCACTACATGTCCTTTGCCTTTTTTATCAATTTCTCAAATATTCTTGTCTTTACTTTAAATTATTTCCTGTACCTTCTCATGGAGCTGAACAAGGACAAAATTCGAAGATCACCCACATGTCACTGAAACATCAATCTTTAGAATCACAAATCTGATGTCACGCTTATTTTCCTCATAGCAGTTTCAAGGTCATTGAACCTTGAATTCCTTCAAACGGTACAAGCCAGCAAATCACTTCTTAATAATGACTAAAGTGATAAATCATCTTGAAAAGGTATGCCAACCTTATTATTCCCATGGCCAAACCTATTACTCAGACGTTAGGACACCATTCTCTCAAAGAATAAGAGTGAAACAAAGTCACTTGTGCATTCAAAGTAAGAACGATAAAGGCAAATCCCCAGACATGGCCTTTAGATAGAGCAAGAATTTAATGGTGGACACCCAAGAACACCTCAAAACTAATGTGAACCGGTAGTTCAAGAACATATTTGTTTGGAAAACAAAACACCAATCAGCACTCACTTTACAAAGACACTCAACTTCTCCAGCCTGAGAAATACGAATAAAGATAAACTGCAATTGGAAAATTACTATTTGAGGATATTCTTTTCGACGTCCTTTCTCACTAGCTCGATCACGAAGATGGCTCAGTCTTTGTATCTCTGTCTCAAACCACTGCATAATGAACATGTATAACGCAATTTCACAGTCTAATTAAAATTAAACAGAAGGAATTGACAAAAAATGAGCCACTCAAATTCTCACATCATTAACTTTGACAGGTTGAAGTGTCTTTGCTTTCTCCCGAATCTCACCCTATACATAAGAAAAAGAGGAATAAGATTTTATAATCTGAAAGTATGTTAACAAGTACTAACTTTGGATACCAAATATCATCTTACCACTGTAAGTCGACTAATGAATCCATATTTTATGCTCTGCCGTAGTCGCTTGCACTCCTCCTGCAGGTATAATCATTTGCCATTTACTACTGAACCCAAAAGTATACCATTATTGGAAATAACGATAAAGGTTATAATGGAACTCAATCACGGTTGCACACTTCAACATCTGCAACTTTACTAATCAGTAGAAAAATGGAAAAACATATGGATTCTCTGTCAGAAGATCTGTGCTGATTCCAGGCCAATGTACTTGTACCAGATAAAAGTACATTGCCAGAACGGACACCATAGAGAATCAACAATCAACAAAAGGCAGTGTTTAGCTTCCATGAGATTCGTAGTACCCAAAGATGACAAAAGATGGCCCCTAAATCACAGATTATAGGCATTGTCCCTGCACTACATACACCACTTTCTCAAATGAAATTATGAAACCAACTCCATCAAGGATGATTTAAGCCATACAACTTTAGCTGCATAGTTAGCAGCAGCTCCAACTCCATCCCTGTGGACAATAGAGGTATAATGTGCATGCCGTCATACTCCTTAGAATGTCAAAGTAGAACCAAGAAATACTATGGAGCCCAATTAAGCCACCCACCATACCCAATCTGCATCTTCATAAGCTGGAATATCCAAACTTCCCTCTTGACAAATCATGAGATCTAGTGTGCTCCTAAGATACTGAAGAAATTGTTTTAATGTTGCCTAATTATCAACAAGAATTGTCCATGAAGTAACATACTGTATTTGCTGCAAAGGCTACAACTTCTCTCATAGTCACGTATGAAATGCACTTACAACACTAAGTTTGCCTTCTCCAGTACATGTCACAAATACATCCTTGTAGTGAGTAGCCTTAGCCTTGATACACCAAGACAAAATGCAATTTCCCCATCTCCTTAAGTACTTTTAAAAATTGAACATGTAACAAGAATATCATCCACATACATCAACAAATAAACAACAACATTTTTATCATCTAGAAAAAAGGAAAGTTAATGTATTGACATTAGGCTCATATTCCTATTTAAGATTACTAAATAAGCCTAAATGCTAGAAAAAGAAAAAGAAAAAGCACAACAAAGTAAAAGTTAAAGTATTAAATTTGGAAAAAGTTCAACTAGAAAGTGTCAACTTTGAGAGTGGAATTCCTTCAAAACATCTAGGGATACAAACAGGTGGCACTGAGATCATATTTGAGATTACCAAATAAGCCTAACTGGCCTTGAATGAGGACTCACAAGGCAGAAGACCATAACTGATCTCAGATATGACATGCTAACCAAAATAAATTTTATACACATAGCAGAATCCTGCAAAGATACTACAGGGGAGGCCACCGAACCAGCATGAGAATCAAAACTGAAAAAGAAAATGAGTTCCTGTACCTCGGAGAATTCTTGATTTGAAACAGAATCAATTGTTACGGTTTCTGTCTTATTGAGATTTAAGATCTCCAACATAACATCAGTCGACTTCTTTCCAGTCTTATATTCTTTAGCAGCCTTACTAGTGCCTGTAAAAAGAAAAGCAGCAAATTCGCTTAGGATGCCATATAAGGAAATGAATGCATGGACATAACAAATGCCAAAGATTAAAGCGTACTAAAAATAGGAAAACAGATTACCTACAACTTGGACAAGCCTGTACATGTCTTGCTTACTACCAGACCCGGATATTCTGATTCTTACAAATGAACCAACAATTTTCTCCTGAAACTTCTCTGGATCATCAAGCAAATCCTCTACCAAGTTCCTTCGCAAGTAAATCAAGTTAATGTTATGTACATCTATTGCTGCATAATCAGTCGTATTTGTCTGTTGTGCACTCTCATCAGCTGTTTTCTTGTTTTTACGTTTTCTATCAGTCGCAGTCTTAGTTGTGGAACCATCCTCAGGCTCTACCTGTGTAATATCATCATCTCGAGTTCCTCCTGGGTCCTCAGGGACCTGAAAAGAGGCCTCCTTTATAAGAATGTGAGACTCGATAAGTTTCAACATTTCAAAGTGCCCAACACGAGCTTTACCAAAAAGATTCTGGAGCCTCACATCACAAATTATCTGACTCTTCTTATTAGGGCCACGAAGTTTATATTTTGCCACGTAATCCATCATGAGGGACTGAACCTCAAATACAGATAAGCTTGATCTATCACCTTTCATATGTTCTACAAAATCCAATAGCTCCTTAGAAGCCCACTGTTCAGAGTCGGTCATTATGGAAGCCCTTTCTCTGGACATATCTCCAGTTATGCTTGGAGGCACCTCATCTGTAGCATCGCTCCTTGGCTTTTTCTTTGGTCTCTTTAGTGATGATTTACCTTTCTCAAGGTGTCCTATAGAATTGTCAGAACAATAACTTAGTTCGTTTTTAGCATTTAATTGTTCATTAGCTGAAGCCTTGGACAGCGTAGGAGCAGCAGATCCCTTCCACGGGTTGCTGGCATTCATGACCTCCATGGAAGTCAATGATAGCTTGCGCTTCACATCTAACCAGTACTCCTTGAATAGATACTCCCAACTAGTTCTATCCTCAAAATCCACAACAACCTGCAAAAAACCATGTAAGGCCATCATAAACATTTGAAAACACCGTATCTAAAAGGAGAGTCTGACAGACAAGCTATTTCTGGAAGTCAACATACTCAAGAAGTAACATTTTCCTTGAATTACAAAGTTACTAAATCATATCGTACGATGCGGTATGACTTCATCGTATATTGGTACCTGAATTGATATGATCCAATCATCCAAGTATCTAAATCGCTATGTACTATTTATTGGGCTGTATGGCACTGTATCATGCGATACAGTGCGATACGTCCATGTATCCATGAGACACCCCTATATCGTATGATATAGGGTATATTTTCGGAAAGTCATGATTTCGACTTTTGAAGAGCAAGGTTGTTTTAAAACCCCTCATGCTACCTTTTTCATCATTCCTACTGCTTCCTCTTTCCAACAGGCTCCCTGTTCTCTCTTCCAAAGCTAAAAGTCTCAAATTGACAAGCCTGATTCTTGTTTGATTAAGAACTACTACAGCAAAAAAGTTTGGGAACAACAAAGAGGAACAACGGTGATAGATGCAACTTTTTTAGATATATTTTCATAATGTCAAGTGATAAGAAAACTAAGGATCTTACTTTTGTTAGATGTATCAAAGATAAGATTAAAAGATTCTAGTTGTAAGTAATGATATAAAAAATGGATGAAATAATTAATTTAATAAGCTTTTTAACGAAAATATAGGTGTTAAGCTTAGGTGAGCTAACCAAATCATAAGAATATATAAATTATAATTTCTACCAATATATTCAAAACAATAAAGTCAAAAAGGCTCTTAAATTTATGATGGTTATGTAAATCTATAGGACCGGATAATAATTATAGAAGTATGAAAAATCCTATGATAGACAAGTATTATTAAGCTTAGAAGATTATTTATGAAAAAACCAAAAGATGCTTGAGGAATGGAGGAAGAGTATAACTGTATCCATATACAAGCACAAAAGAGACATTCAAAGTTGTGCAAATTATCGAAGTGTCAAGTTGATTAGCCGTACTATGAAATTATGAGAAAGAAATAAATATCAAGTACAACAAAGAACCAATTTAGATTCATGCTAAGAAGATCTACTATTGAGAGTATTCATACTAAGATGTCTTATAAAATATTTTAGAGCAAAAAAGAAAAAATTTCACATGGTATTTATTGATCTAGAAAAAGCTTATAATAAGATACCAAGAGATATTCTTTGAACAACCTTAAAAAAGAGAGGTATCCCTTTGACATACAACAATCTTATAAGAGACAATGTATGATAGTGCACAAACATGTATTAGGACCCATGAAAGAATGACAGATTTCTTTGAGATTAATATTAGGTTACATCAAGGATTAGCTTTAAGTCCATATTTATTTGTATTGGTTATTGACAAGCTAACAAAACATATTCAAGATAAAGTCCCTTGGTGTATGTTATTCACGGATGACATTATATTAGTGTATGAGTCTAAGGAAAAAGTTAATAAGAAATTAGAACTATGGAGAGATACTAGAAAGTAAAGGCTTCCGACTTCATAGAACAAACACAAAATATATAGAATGCAAGTTTGATCATTTGGTTACTTCAAATGACATAAAAATTAAGATTGACACACATTGCATCCCTGATAAGAAAAGTTTTAAATACCTAAGTTCAATTTTCAAAATGATAAAAAAAGTAATAGAGATGTTACACATAGAATTAATGTTAAAATGAAGAGATGCATCAGGTATTCTATGTGACAAGATGATACCATTAAAACTGAAAGGTAGATAAGCAATTAGATCCACTATATTATATAGTTATGAGTGTTAGGTAATACAAAAGATATATGAAGATGTTGAGATGGATTAGTGGTTACACAAGGAAAAACGTATATATAATGAGGTTATTATAAACAAATTGAAAGTAACACCAATAGATGATAAAATGAGAGGGAAATCATTTAAGATGATTTGGATGCATAAAGACGACCAAAGAAAGTTATTGTAAAAAGGTACGAGAAACTAGATTGTGAAAATGTTAAAAGAGGAAGACCACAAAAGTATTCAAAGGAAACAATAAAGCATAATTTAGCTTATGTTGAGTTAACGGTTTGCATGGCACATGATCGAGTTCTATGTAGCCGACCCCATTTATTATGAAAAAGGCTTAGTTGTTGTTGTTGTATATTATGCACAGTGGAGTTAACCGTATAAGACATCATCTAGCTAGAACATGGACAAACATATGTCATTGCACTATTGTGCCTAACAAGTCGAGGAGCCAAATACTAAAAGAAATAGAAGATATACAAGCGAGAAGAGAAGAACATCAAGCACCGGGAGCAAGAAGAACACAAGAAAGAGCACAAGGAGAAGAATAAAATAAATAGATAATTGTTCCATGTTTTATTTATTTTAAAATTTAGAACTTTAAAAATCTATGACTCTCACAATATGTAGTAGCTTAAAACTTTAATATAGTTTTTCTCAACTTTTTTCATTAAGGTAGTTTTATCTTTTACGCATGCCTATGATGCATGACATTATGCATGTTACATAATGGTTTGATATTTTTTTATATGTTTTTACTTTTAATAGTTTTTAAGAAAATTATAAGAAATCATATGCAGGATGCATGTGTATCAGTGCGCTGTGCAATATGGGCACCGATATGCTATTTACAACATTGCCTGGAAAATAAAAGTATTAGAGGACACCATGCAAATAAAGCCAAAGAACCAGAACACAGAAAATGACACATAATGGACATAAAGTAAGCTGTTGGCAAACTCTGATACTGGATCACGTTCACCAACCACTGCTGGCATTGCACGCTGGAGGCCATTTCCACACAGTACTAATCATCAAGGTGAAAGTGAAGAGGCATTTCAATTATTCACTAGACTGACTGATTAGACTGATTAATCATTTCCGACCAGTCAAGTATATGACAATAAGGTGAACCACCAAAAAGAAAAGTGAGTATGCTTTTGTCACTATGATAAACCTTCCTTTCCCTGACTATAAGGTCATAATTCAAACTTGCAGAGTAACATATCCCTACCTTAAGATAAATGGTATTTTCTTACAAATAATTCCAAATAGGTTACCTATATACATAACCAGTAATATTTTTGGTATTATGTACTTTCTTGAATTATTCTCATATACATGATTTCATGATTTTTTATCTTATCAACTTTTGTGCACACAAGTAAAGATATTCTGAAACCTTGAAAGACTAACAAATGTTCCTTGCTGACCAGATCAGTTTATAAACAACCTATCATGTGATATCATACAGCTTTATAGAAGAAAACACATCATAGATGAGGGAGGCCATTTACCAACAACATGGTGCTGGTTACAAGCTTCCAATGGACAATAAGATTAGGTCAATTTCTCAAGTTATTGGGACTATCCAGTTTCCTGGTGGTTCTTTTGCAGTTGGAAACCGTATTCAATGATTATCACTTGATACAAAGGCAGCAATTAATATGCCTGCTTGCCCTTAATATGGAGATGAAAACCCAAAAATGCTACCTGCAAACCTTCTCTTACCTAGTAAAAACTTTCTGAAAGACTTGAAATCGTGGATGCTTCTCAGAGATTCATGAATGCTGAAAGTGGATTGAAAAGGTTTCAAGAGAAAAACACAACTTTGGGACGTCAACGACTTTTAGTGGAATACCCAACAGGTCATGATAAACTAGATCTTGTTTGGAGAGGAAAAGGATTGGTTGAAAATTAATAAATAACAAGGCATGCATGGTTAGACCAATACAACCGTTATTGGGGGATAAATTGGCATAACCAGATTCAATCAAGTGCGAGTGTTGCTTACAGTTTTGAACATAGGTAAACATCTTTTGTCTTATAAACCCTTCAATAAGTTGATATGTTACTGTGAACCACTTATATATAGGCAAATAACTTGTTTCAGTTATGCAGCTTCAACACCTGTTACCAAGAGGATGGGTGCAGACTTTACCTGTTTGAAAGGCAAACAGTTTCTCGGTAGTGTAATATCATGTTGCTCAACCAAGCAGATCTTTCTTGACAAAGTCCACATCTTTAGGGTGTAACAATATCACATGCTCTAAGACAAACATTACAAAGAAAACCTAAATTGGTGGATTGCGTAAACGATCAATAACCCTCAATGCACCATAAGACTTCTGGTATATTGCTCTTCTCTGTTATCACATAGAAGGTATGCGCCTGTTAGAATGGAGAGAAAGGCACACAACTTGCAGGCATGTCTAGGAAACCAGAACCATTTTCTCTCTGTCAAAATGGTGTGGTTTTGGGATATAGAAAATCATGGGTGTGATATTTTACATAATTGATAATACCTCTTGAAATGAGAAGATAAACTCTGTTCTCATTAGCTATTATGCACCAATAACTTAATAATCGGTCAATAGTTGATAAAACGTAACAGACACTGGTAAGCATAGCAGTAGTAGCTATGTCTGACATGGTATCCACGTGGGTGTCATGCTCGTATTAATGTCATATAGGACAGGACAAGATAGGACACTTCGCCTGTCCCTCTGAGAGGGCATTTCCTCAAGTCCAAGCCAGATATAGAGGTAATGGTCCTAAAAGGTCATAATGTTTTGCTATCACTTCCATCCGAGTGATGGTTGCCACTTGTGATTGACATGATGGCGTAGAGTATCTTTAAAATCTAGTAATATCTACATGGTTGTTGTAAAGCTAAAACCTTTTTCAATGTCGTTATAAGTTGGTTATTTCTATCACCTTTTTATAACTCATATATTACTCTTGAATGAAGTATAGCTATTATCTTAAATAAAATGCATATTGCTACATGATTCAGTCATAAGAATTAAAATAGTGGGAGACCTATTTATCTTTTCTCCTTCCATTTATTTCACTCACCATCACCATCGTCATTACCCGAGTCACCAACACCATATGCCGCAATTATATCACCATCCACGGCTGCCACCTTCATCACTACCACCATTCATCGGTAACACTCACTGCCACCCCTATCCTCCACTAAAACTAACATGCACCACTAAAAGAAGTCCATCAAAACACTTCTTTCACTTCCAAATAAATTCTCACTCACAACAACTTAATTTTTTCATTTTAGGAATAAGCAGGAGAATATCTAAACAGGACTAGTAAAGTAAGCTGCCAATTTTCGATCTCTTGAAAGCAAAAACTCTACTGAAGAGTGTGAAGAACTGTAAAGAAGCAAATGAAACCAGATCATCACAACCAATCATAATCAATCAAGCAGAATAAGAAAATTCTTGATCTTACCCAAGTCATCAAATTCAGTAATTCTTAATATAATCAAATCACTATGTGTGCGTTTATCAAGAGGTTTTAAATTGGATATTGGGTCTTGGATTTGAGTATGGCTATCTGGATCCAATCCAAACCCTATGTGGATCTGGATCGCGGATCTCGGATATTTTGAGATCCAAATCCAATCCAAACACTATTTGGATCTGGATATTTTTGGGTCTAGACCCAATCCAGTCTTTTCTTCTGCTCCTTGGTTTCTTGGTCATTTCTGATGCTTTTCACCGTCGGTTTTGAGCGGGCTTCGATTCATCGGACGCCCAACTCTGGCCTGGGTCTTTCCCAAGTCTTTCTTCCAATCGGTGTTCTGCTTTTCAGGACCTTTTCGACGTTCGTTTCGGTTCGCCGTTTTGGTTTCTGGTCGATTCCTGTTGATATCGAACTCAGATTGCCGTACGGATTCCGTTCTTCATTCTGACGGGACGTGTCTCGGACTTCTGTCGACTTCCTCAGGTACTGGGCTTCTTTCTGCATTTTTGGAGCTGCTTTGCGCTTTTTCTCTGACCCAAATTGCACTTTTACCCTTCTGTCGGGCTTTCCTCCAAACGGGCTCTCTTTTCTTCCGTTTTTGAATAGGGGGTGGCTTTTGAGACTCCGGGCTCAATTTGCTCTTCTTGCCGGGGCTCTCCTTTTGCCTTTTGTACCTGTTTTCACATTTTAAAACAGGTTGTCGTTTTGGCTCAAACGAGCTTTTTGTGTTTTTGATTTTTGAAAAATTCGGGGTGTTTACAATATGTTTTTCCTTAACTGTAAATACATGTTTTGGTGAGCCCAAAGCGATTGGTTAAGCAATTTGTAGGTCTGACTGCTGATGAAACAGCTGACCTTTGGATCGCAGCAAGACATATAGGTTCCAAGATTGAGTGTTATTTTGGTGCTTCTTCTCTTACATTTGCGCTTCAGGTAATAGTTTGTAATCTTTGAAGACAAACAGAGAATTCAATATCCTTCTGTGTTTCTATAACTCGAGTCAGCCTTGAATAGGTCGGTTTCTGTAAAAAATAAATTTATGATTTTTGTCCAAAACCACAACTGCTATTGAAGTACTGAAGTTATACTTTTGAATGACAGTTACTACACCAACTCATGCATTTTTGTGATTCTATCTGTCTTCCTGCCTTGATTGACCATTTATGCACCTATCCATCAGTCTACACATGAACATGGATAAATAGTCATCAATTGTTTCAAAAACTGTGGGTTGGAACGTGGAAGAAGCACATAAAAATTTGCACAATTACATGATTCATCAGGTCCTTTTTCCTTGTAATTTGTGATAACCGTACCATACATGTTATGTGTATCATGGATGGATTAAGGATAGAAGCAATTCTTGGCATGGAAGCCCGCACATCTGGAATTCTGAACATTCAAAATTTTAAATTACAACGTTGTTTTCAATGTTCTCTGGAATCCAGAAGTCTTTGAGGATCGAACATCATTTTCTTTTGCCTAAAACATTGTTATTATTAATTATGTTAATTATCTCTCAAAGCGACACTACAATCACATTTAGGAAATTATTAATCTGTAAGATTTGCTGTCTGATGGGTTACCTACATTTACATCTAGGTGCTTTATGACTGTCGAGCATTCTAATGGAAAGGTTGTGACAGGATGGTCCAGAAGCTGGTCAAACTGTTCCACACGTTCGTGTTCATATCCTCCCAAGAAGGGCCGGTGATTTCAAGAATAATATTATAAAGTAAGCTCTTATACATTTATATTGATAATTTGTACCATCCTCACAAGTATTAGTCACAACAGTTTTGCAAATGTGACTGATATTTCACATTGAAGAGAAGGAAAATGGGCTCAACTTGGATAAACCGAGGAGGAACAGCACGATGGAGGAAATGGCTAAGGCAGAAGATATGTGGGAACTCTTCTCTGTTGAACAGTAGTCCATCTGCTCATGTATCAGCATTGTGTTTGGGAGCACTCATCTGAGCGGAATTTTAAGAATATTACGAGTACAAGATTGAAAAGAATGTTTTTCATTATGAAGATAAAGCAATTTTGTATTGTTTTCTTGATAACTGTTCATTTTGCTCTTCTCTCTCTCTATAGAGAGGAATTATTACATGCGCACGTGGTTATATGCTTAAGGGAGAGAGATGATGGATAACCTTTGAAAGGGCATACTAGTTTTGAGGGTAAGAGTGTAATAATGGTATCTTTATAAATAGTTTTTTTAATGATAGTCATGCTCGCAAAAGTTAAGAGTAAGCATGTATTCCTTGAGATGGCCGTTATTCGGCTTTCATATATATATATATATATATATATATATATATATATATATATATATATATATATATATATATATATATATATATATATATATATCTATATATACATATATATGTGCTAAAAATAAGGTGGTGAAATGAAAAGAACAAACAGAGAATAGCAAGCTCACATATATTCTACGTAGATTCGTAGACTATTTAGGAAGTAGAAATATCTTTTCTACAAGGATTATGATAACGCTTCTGTTTGTATTAATAAAAGCATGACACAAGAAAACATGTGTTTTTCTCGGAGCACGTCTGGGTCGCTGCTTTGCTGAATCACCTCACCCAGTTGAATTATCTTCGAATCGGTTCAAGAACATTGCTGTCCAATGGAGCAGCCCATGGCATCGCTCGATCGGCCTTACTGGTGCTGGATAAACCAGCAAGGGGATGGATTCACTGTAATTCTCCCAGAAAAGGAAAAACTTTGGATCGGTTGGTCACAATTGTGTTCTGACACGAAGTTATTACCGGTATTTTGTCATATTAATTGTGTTCGTTAATATCTTTTACGCCTCAGGCCCTTGGAAGGTTTCAAATGAATATTTTGGTGTACAAGATTTCGTGGGTTTCAGGCCAGACCCGATACCAAACCCGGGAAAGCCAGTGCGGGAAAATATCCGCTGGTTTATCTGGTCCCTTCCATCTCGCTCCCTTCCATCCGCCATGGCAGCCATCACCTTCTCCTCGTTGCATAGCGTTCGCCCCCCTCGTCTCTGTCTGTGTGTCCATGGAGTCGGAGTCGAAAGAGTCTCCACGAGAAGAAGGCGTACCGCTTTTTCTCTCTCCAGCGACTCGAGCGCGAGGGTGGTCGCGTTTTCCCACTCACCCAAGGCTCGCCTCGAGCCAACTGCCATGGGTGGAAAGGAGGATGAGGCTCCGGAGTTCTCACTCGTCTCCCATTTGACCACTTCCCATAATGAAATCGTAATCCTTGACAACCGCGGCACCAAGATTCTGCTGCTCGATCCTTCACGTATGCCCCTCTCTCTCAATTGGCACAATTAATAAAATGAATCTAGTTCCCAGTATCATAAGTTAAGAATGTGTGTGTGTGTGTGTTTTAAGGTTTATATTACTATTACTATCTTTTATTCTTCCTTCGTGCTTTTGACGTACTAAGAAATAACTTTTGTTTGAATTCCCTATTATACGAGCGATTTTCTCACGACATATTCACGCAGACAGCGTTCATAGCATTTACACCCAAGAGAACAAGTGGACGGGTTCATATTGGGTACGTAAGGCTCTCTTTTATTAACGACTGAGTAATTTGATAATTTGCACTTTTGATTGTCAATGTTGGCCTTGTGGCTTATTTGTAAACATTTTCACCTTTCTGTATGTTTTTAGTTTCATATCTCATGCATACCTTTCAGCGAAACTATATATAGGAGTTGCTTATCAATGCTTTGGGCGAGTGAAAGGATTGGAAAAGCATAACGTTCTTTCTTATCCTTCCATTCTCTATGTATTTAAGAATTCTCTTCTGAGCTTCACTCATTTGATTTGGAAGTATTTATTCTTTATCTGGCATATAATGTTTTCGCTGTCGTGTATTCCTTTAGCTTCTGCTCTTATTGAATGTCTAATCAGTCCAAGTGTCCGTTTTTAGCTTGATAGGCTCATTATTATTGTGCGAGAGAACTACACTTGCTGTTGGATGCATTTTAAATGTTTAATATGATATGCAAAATAGAAATCTCTCATTCATATGTCACTTTCCCCTTCTCTAACCCAAACAAAGCATCGAAACCTAAATATGAACCTGAACCTCAGCTCCCATCCAAAATGAGGGACCTGTAACTCGGTGTTTCGAAAAGCTCCAATTTGATGTAATAAGACCAGATCAAGGGATTCAAATGTCGCCACTTTTTTGTTTTTCCTCTCACGTGCAACTTATTTCATATTATAGATTTGTTTTTTCTGCACAATTGTTGATATTTCTTTCATTCTGACATGGTCGGTTTGGATCTGATTAGGTGTAAGCATTAGTGTTCCCTAGTCTTTATTGTTTCAGCTTAAACAAGCCACGGAAGTTTAAACAAGCCATGGAGATAACGCTTATGGAGTCTGATAAAACTTGAAACGTTCCTGGAATGTTTTTGTGATTTTTTGCCTACTTTTTATTACATTCTTTTACATTTACTGCAGCTATTACTGATTATTTGGTCTTGAATACACATTCTGTTGGAATGTAATATTTTCTACTGTGTATGGGTGACAGTTGAAAATTGTTCTCACTTTGTTGCTATACTATTATCATTCAGGATGAGTTTGCAAGCCTTCCTGCTATTGTGCCTACAGGTCCTATTGCCATGTTGGGCCTGGTAATTTTTGCGGTCTCATGGCCATTTTGTTTGAGTATTGACACTGCACAGTTTTGTACTGAATTTGATCCATGAATTAATCCATCTCTAGGGTGGTGGAACTGCAGCTCACTTGATGCTTGATTTGTGGCCCTCCTTGGAGATTCATGGTTGGGAGATTGATGAAGTTGTAAGAAATTCTCAAATGTTCAGATACTTTGGCCCTTTTTTCTTATAATTTGTTTTTCTCACAAGAAATCAGACTCTAAAGGCATAACAATGTCCAATCCTTCTCCTTAATTCTGAACGTCAATAAAAAGGGTAACTGGTTCAACCCTGATGATGCTGAATTTGATTATCATAACTTGAATAAGAAATGTCTGTCAAACCAATCATTATCAAGAACTGAATACCCATGGTAACTATGCCCATATAGTCCATTGGATCCCATTTTCCGATGCTCCAGCATGTAATACTTCCCCTAACATAGCCTGGGGCTCATTGCAGGAGAACAATATATAATGGAATCTTGTCTGGATGTAGTTGGTTACCATTTTTCCTAACAAATAGGCATCCGTAAATCTATGTCATGGACTGTGACCTATTCCAGAGAACTAAATAGTATCAATTATTTGCATTCCTGCAGAACTTTGAAACCCATGTTAAGAATTACTTGCATCTTCAGAACTTCGTTTATGGGTGTCACCACGATGGTTCACGAGGTTCCAACTTAGTGACTGCACCCCATTCCCAAATCTGTCACTTTTACTCACCCCACATACCCATGTTCCTTCAAAGTTTCTATCTTCATAGATGTACCTGGCGTTACTAACCATGCTCACAAGACATTTCGCATTAGTGAATGCTTAGTCTTCAATTTGTTGTGCAAATAGGTCCTTGCTTTGGTGTTATGTCTTTGATTGTCATCTATGTAGTTAATAGATAAAGCAAGGGAGCATTTTGGCTTGTCTACGTTAGAGAAGTACAAGGAAGCTGGTGGAACACTCCATGTGCACATTGGCGATGCACTGTCTCCAGAAGCTGCTGTCTGTGGTGGATATGCTGGTAGGTTGCTGAGAAATCAAGGTCATCAACTTTCATTGTGTGTTCGTGCAAAGGTTTGATAAACTTTTAGTTAATTAAACTAACTGTATATTTCCCTCTTTTATACCAACCACCTGGCACTTCTTGAAGAGTCATAAACCATATGATTTAAACTTCTTGCTCCTTAGTATCAGAACATTAAAATGAATCAAGAGAAATATCACTACAGACAAGTCATTATAGGAGCAAAAATCACTACTAAGAAATGACAAACCATTTGGAGAATCATAGCGAAAACTACAACAACAACAACAACTAAGCCTTTTCCCATACTAGACGGGGTCGGCTACATGGATTCTTTGTTTCCACAGATCCCTATCTTGTGCCATATTAGCAGTTAACTCTCAATAAGCTAGATCATTCTTTATTGTTTCTTTCCAACACTTTTGTGGTCGTCCTCTACCTCTTTTAATACTTTCCAAATTTAGTTTTTCTAACCTTCTTACAGGTTCTTCTTTTGATCTTCTTTCTATATGTCCAAACCATCTTAAACGATGTTCTCTCATTTTATCCTCTATTGGTGCCACTCCTAATTTGTTTCTAATAACCTCATTATGTATACAGTCTTTTCTTGTATGACCACTCATCCATCTCAACATCTTCATTTCTGTCACAGACATCTTTTGTACATGTTGATGATTAACTGCCCAACACTCAGAACCATAAAACATGGCAGGCCTAATTGCTGCTCTATAATATTTACCTTTTAATTTTAATGGTATCTTCTTATCACAAAGAATATCTGATGCTCCTCTTCATTTTAACCAACCAACATTAATTCTGTGTAACATCTCCATCAATTCTTCCATCACTCTGAAAAATTGACCCTAAGTATTTAAAACTTTCCTTTTGGGGAATGCAATGTGTGCCAATTTTAATTTCTATGTCCTCTGAAGTAACCAAATGATCAAACTTACATTCCATATATTCTGTCTTTGTTCTACTAAGTCGGAGGCCTTTGCTTTCTAATGTTTCTCTCCATAGTTCCAATTTTCTATTAACTTTTTCCTTAGACTCCTCCACTAATACAATGTCATCTGCAAATAACATACACCAAGGTACTTCATCTTGAATATGTTTTGTTAACTCATCCATCACCATTATAAATAAGTATGGGCTTAAAGTTGATCCTTGATGTAACCCAATATTAACTTCAAAGAAGTCTGTTGTTCCTTTATGAGTCCTCACACATGTTTTTGCACCATCATACGTGTCTCTTATAAGATTAATATATGTCAATGGGATACCTCTTTTTTCTAAAGTTCTCCATAGAATCATAACGAAAACTGATAGATATTATTCATTGCACTAGTGATCCAGAAAATACAACCAAATAATTGCTTTCTGATCTCATGAAGAAAGCACTTGTTAACTGGTTGAAGATAGTCACTGCTGTGTAAACGGTTGTAAGTGATATTTTTTGTCTTGATTGTCAGGTATTTTATTTATTGACTTTGAATTGTAATTGGTCAGGTATTGTAGTGGATTTGTTTGCTGACGGAAAGATTCTACCAGAACTGGAACAGGTCAGTTCATTTTTCTTCTTTGTTGAAACACGATACAGTTCCTTTTTTAGCTTGTACTTTTCATGCTTCCACTCAAAGAAAAAAAATGATCATATAAGATGTGCGGGAGTATTCATCTTGAAACTTTTGATCAGTATAGAGTTGTGTAATTATGTTATAATCGGAAAAGGTGATGGACAATTTTCATTTCTGATTGTCCTCTCATGTAAGAATTACTGTATACCACAAGCACGCCATGTTCACTGTTGCACATAACACAACCATCACACTTTCAAGACAAATGCCTTTACTGCTTAGAGAGGAGCATGCCTCGCTTGTCGATTTCCTAGGGGTTAATCAGCATGAACTTCATTATTCTACAAAACAAAAGAAAACAGTTGTGATATTTCTCTGATCGCGGGCGAGTCCCGACAGAGGCTTCAAGCCAGGTGCTCCTCTGCCTGCCTCCGCCTCTGCTACTGTTCCCTAGGAAGTGTCTATTGGAATTTGGAGAATTCAGGCTACCACTAACCTCTATAGTGGGCCTTACACTTACTCTGCACAGGCTACCGGCTATCATAAGGCCGACGAAATTCAGGTGGACAAAAGAAAGTGAGTATGTGCCGCTGCCCCCTACCTCTCGAGGGTCAGAATCCTGGCCTTGGGAGGGGAGATCGGCATTTTCTTCATAGGAGACTATCTGAGGCTGACCCAGAAGGCCCGCTCGGACTGAGTGAATGATGTTCATACTTCATAGCACCCTTGCCCTTTCTACGAACCAAAGTCATGGTCACCACTTGTTCATAACCAGTAATTTCAGTATTGAACTTTTTGAGTTTCAGATGGTATTTTCCGTAAAACTAATCGCTATCCTCATCTTCCATGGGTTACAGGTTTCAACATGGCTAGAACTAGAGAGGAGGCTGATGCCAAATGGCCGAATAATGGTGAATTGTGGTGGTTCCCTTGATGAAGATTGCAGCTCTTCTAATGGGGCAGACAATGTATATCTTTGGTCACATGATGTTTTTGGACAGAATCTCACTTTGGAGGCAATGTGCAAAGCCTTTCCAGGAAAAGTATGTTAGGTTTTTCATTGTTTTTACTTTTTACTCCTCTAGTGTCTTCTTTATTAGCCATAAATTTATCTTCTCTTTTGTACACTTCTACTAATCTGCATCAAACGTGAAAAAGACGTTCTCGTAATGGTAGAATAAATACTCTCTTTTAAGCTTGGTGTTGTAGCAACTAGTAGTGAGGTACCAACAAAGGTAAGGGATACTGCCAGTGGCAGACCTAGAAAATTCAGGTTGAAGCAAACTTCAGCTGGGAGAAATTCAGGTGAGCCAACCCATGTAGTTTTCAAAAAATTCTGACTGCCTGAATAAATTCTTTTTGGCTTTTTTGGGATTTAAGGTGTGGCGGCTGCCTCATCTCTCTCATTGATAAATCCACTGGATGCACTACCAGATTGCTCAGTTAGTGGAATCTCTGTTTCAGCTGAAAAAACAAATGCATAGACATAAGCAGAGGAGTGTTCCATTCTTCAGTTACGGATCATATTACAGTGTGGAAGCAGACAGACGAACTTGCTTGAGCAATGACTCCAAGCGCTAAGAGACCTAGTTTTTTAATGCATTTTATTTTGCCAATCTTGAAACTAGTATTTCCTATTGTGCAATCAAGATTTTAGTCATTTGATTGATTCTTGAGCAAGATAAACCGAACCTACCTCTAGGACTTGTATGGTGTTGGCGATTTCAATATCTATCTTCACATTTTTCTGGAATCCGTGCCTTGGAGATGCCTGTGTCTGGATAAATTTTTTGTGGTGCACTGCAGCAATCCAGAATGGTATTTATTGTGGCATTGTTAACTCATATTCGAGTTATTTCTGCTTGTTTCTTTTCCATGCCTCTTCTCTTCATTGGCAATCTATTCCAGTTTCCAGTAGTGAAACGAATTTTCCTGGTTCAGTTGCCATTATCAGAGAAATTAGATTGAATTAATGAAAATGGAGTTGTATAGTCTTGCATGTACGTGCCAATGCATATGACCTGTCTGCTGGTGTATTCTTATGTTGAAGATTTACTTCGAAACAGGTTAGCTGGAAGAAAATGGAAACAGGGGAGGGCCTTAATTTTCTTGCCCTTACGGGGCCTCAACCAGATTTGGACCTGTGGGCAGCAGCCATCCCAGAGCAATTAAGTTCCAAAGTCGGACAATGGAGACCTTGTGAGGCCCCATGATTATATGGGGAGCTTGGAGGGATCGCTTCAACAATTTGGTGAGTTACCTCTTTCCACTACTTTTCCAAATGAATGTCGGATTTAGGAAATGGCCACGTTCCCACGTTATTCTCAATTCAGGACTACGTTTATGTGTAGGCTTGAAATGCAGGCGTACCACTTCAAATCGGAAAAACTGACTACTACTGAGAATTGAGATCATGATGGAGCTGGCACGGGCTGTGAATCCATTCAAAAGGCTATCCTTCTGCCTTTTCTGGAGTAATTTTTCTTCTTTTTGACCTACAAGGTGTGGTATACGTCCCCCGTATTTTTGTACCATCTTTAGCACACAATATATAGTGCTCTGACTTGCAAGTGGGTGCCAATCTGAAAGTTTATCCTTCCATGCATATAATCTCTTACAGACTGTTGATGTATGTAATAGAACAGTTGAAGCTGGGAATCGACGTTCTCACTGGATTCAGTGTTATTGTTACGAGCAATTCACTAGATTCAGTGACAGTTTGAAAAAGAGGTATACTCCTGACTTCTTAGTAGCACGTGGGATAGTCGACTTCGTTGAGACGTGTTGGGTCCTTTAAAACTAAGAATCTTGTTAGAGATCTCTCAGCATTACAGGCCTCGAGTATATGAGCCTATCGATGCATTTACCATCTTCGAATCTTTCTGCAAAATCCATGGGTTCAAATGGACGTTGAGTACATCATCTTGGGAACCGTTCTCTCATATGCCCGTCATGGGTCCTGAAATATATTATCATGCAATTACACCATTTGTAAATATTACTCTGCTTTGGTTTTTTATTATTAGTTTGCTTTGATTTTTGGGTGACTGGATCATAGTTACTCTCATTATTATTAACGTTTCCACGCAGCACCTACTGGGGGTGTCGACTCACAAGTTGGAAGGACATGGGTTTGATAACTGGGGTGTGCATCTGGCTTCGGCCTCTCCATAGTACCCAAGAAAAGAAGGGAGCGTTTCATATTGAAATGGAAAACATTTCCTAAGTAGCTTATTTTGTTATGCTTGCCTGCGTGTCAATTGGGCTTGCCATCCGATTGGGCTCACTAAGTATTCTGAACGCATGAATATGGACAAGCAAGCCCACATTTTCTGCACTGCCGAAGAATATTGGAAGACTAGGTTGGCAACCGAAATACCAAACTCACCATTTCTAAACTGCTAATGAAGCAAAAGTAGAGAAAATCATAGCTGAATGCGTTTGCTGATGCCACAGACAAACCACCTACAGATTTTCGCTGCATGCATTGGAGAGAGATTTAATCGACAATCTACTTCCTGAAAGGCACATTTTGATCGACTAATTTGGCAAAGAAAATATATAAACAGTAATTTGGCAAAAAAAATATACATAAATATTCACCGCATAAAACGAGAAACTTTTTGGCTACATCGACTCCTGTAAGCTGCTGGAGAACATTCAGTACCCATTTTTCCTAGGTAAATATATGGTATCAATTATGAAGGCAGAGTAGTTGAAAATAAAAACTAATGTGCGAATTAAGAGATTTACCCTTTAAATGACGACTACAAAGGGAAAAGACAAGAAAGAAAGATGAAGATCCAAAGGAGAATTGCACCAAACAAGGCTACTTCCTCCAAAAATTGTACCGAACTGCTGAACAGGATGTTTGATGACAGTGAATTGAAATTAACTAACCCGTTACTAAATAAATCACTGTACACTAACAAACTACTTTCAGACATTGCCCAACCGAATTATAAATTAAGGATGCAAAAAGTCACAAGACGCACCCTTTTTACAGTAACCACTTTCATGGAACTTGCATACCTTCTGGGCTCGGGGTGTCCTAGGCCCACCCCCACCCCCACCACCGCCACCACCACCAGCAGGCCTGTTCCATGGCCTGCCACTATAAGCTTGACCACCATAACTACTCCTATCGCTGTAGCTGGAATGCCTATCTCCATCTCGCCTCTGCTGCTCCCATCCACTCCTCTGGTTTCCCACCTGAGATCCCCATCTTGGGCTTGTGTTTCCAAGCTGTGGGTTTAACCCCATTCTAGGACTTTCTACAGGCTGAGCCCAACCACTTCTAGATGAAGGAGGTTCGTTGGCCCCAGCGCTGTACCTCCAGCTGTTGTCTGAAGATGGTAATCCCCATTTATCAGTCGGGATACCAGAACTTTTTGGAGCACCCCACGTTTCTGAAACAATTGGCTTCTTGATAGCTTCTCCTAGATACGGATTGGCAGAACCACTTGCAACATTTCCATCCACTGCTAGAGATGGAACAGAGGAGCTGTTTGCGCTGTTTGGTTTGGTTGGTGTATGCCGAATATCAGATGAAGCCATTTGCACAGCAGCAGTAGCTGAAGCGGTTACATCCCCATCAAAGTTAGCAGAATCTCGTGGATTCTGAGCCATACGGGAAATGTCCTGCCCACTAGCGACAGCTGAAACAGAACCGTCTCTGGGCAAGGTATCAGAAGCTTGAGCATTCTCAACAATAGTAGTACTGCCCCAGACACTCGTAGTGGCTGGTTGTTCCTCAGTTGAAACAAGTAAACGACTTGAATGAGAAGTGCCAGAAGCATCGTGGATGCCTAGAACAGTATTAGAAGTCACAGTAAGAGCTGCACCGGTTAGTCCAGTGGATGTAGGAACCTCTTTACTGTATATGGGACACGGGTGCGAGATCACCAAGTGATCTACTGATCGACTGGTTTCAGAAACCTGAGGTTCCGCCTGCGGTGGAAGCCAACCATCACCAGAGACGTTAACTTGGGAGCGGATTGCAGTATCCGGCTCTTGCAACCGCCCTGGAGTTTCAGAAGCCATACGAGATCTTTCACCTTTGATGATTGGAATACCACCTGTTTGTTGAGAGATCAGTTCGGAACCCTCAGTCGGTGAAAAGGTAGTTGGTGTAGATGGCACACCGGGTTTTGAGACATTGCCTCCCGAACCAGATTCAGGTGCTCTGCCATCTGCTGTAAAGGAGCTACCAACCGGAACAGGAAGGTGTCCCTCAGGCCAGATACTATCGTCATCTTCCAGAAGAGAAGGCAACCCATGATTTTGAGCTAATGCATCAGAATCTTGATCCTTCTCCATATTCACAACCGGTTGAGTATCATCAGGTCCCAAAGCATCCCAAATATCATCCACCGGAATAAGGTGAGGAGTTAAATCATTTATTGGATTGAATAGACGGGTTGCAGGATCCTCATTCACAAGCAAAGCATCTTTAGCTTCCACAGGTTCAGGCAGAGAGCTAGCAGCAGAACCCACTTTTGTATCTTCAGCGACCACGTCTCTTAACAAAAAGGCATCCAGTGCCACACGTGAAACTGAACAACTAATAACATTGTCATGAGAATCAAGCTCCTGTTTAAGTGATTCAACAGTTACAACACCGTCAGCCTTCATCTTTTCAACGGAATCACCTTCTGTCCCACTGAAGGCATTAGATACTTCATTAACACTATGGCAACTGTCGTGGGCCGCATCACCAAGAGCATACTCTGCACTGACTGAAGGTAGTAGACCATGACTTGAGGCACCAGAGCCTACCGAGGAAACAGGTTCAACTGCAATCAGGTCAGCCTGTTGACTTTTACTTGCATCACAGACAACACCTATTGCTGCTTTAGGAGACGAATCAGGGGAGATCATCCCAGAATCCTGACCAGGACCACAAGTACTCACAAAAGAAGTTGAATCAAGTGTAGTCAAAGCAGAGTCCTGCTCTGGGACTAAAGACATGCCTGAAGTGGGCAGCTGCTCATCTGCAGCTGCAGGTGTTATCATAGGTCGAGTATCTGCAAGAGAAGACCGTTGCTCCAAATTATTTGCTGGATTCTTTGTCTCAGCATAAGTTCGAATGACGGATGACTTGCTTTCTGGAGATTGATGTGTTGTCTGGGATTCTTTAATAGATTGTTGCTCCAAACTATTCATACGGCTCAATGGTTTAACAGAAACTTCTGGAGAAGAGGTTTTACTTTTAGGAGCTTGATCATTCCACTGGGTTGTGGCAAGAGAATATAGTTGTTCCATGCTATTCATCGGACTCATTGGTTCAACAGAAACCTGTGCAGCAGGTTTTATACTTTCAGATGCTTGATCTTTCGACCACTCCCCACCAGCAGATTTCGATGTCTGGGTTTCAGAAGATTGTTGCTCCAAGTTATTCACTGGGCTCATTGGTTCATCAGGAACGTGAGGAGCAGATGCTTTACTTTCAGAATCTGGATCCTTTGACCATGCCACACCAGCAGATTTTGGTGTAGGGGTTGGTGGATCTGACCAATCACTCCCACCGGTAGCATCACGATGATCCTCAGCATCAGGAGTTGGGCTTGCCAGTGATGTTGGTTCTACCAATTTCTTTGAAGACAAATTTTCTGTCTGAACTTGCAGAACATTCCCTGGTGTTTGGGTTGAAGAAGCCACACCTCCTATGGGTTTATCATATCCCTGGCTCGTATTCCAAGTTCCACTGGCCTGAACCACCAAAGATGATCTAGAAGCTGAAACCCCAGGT
Organism: Brasenia schreberi; assembly: GCA_036023115.1. Taxonomy (NCBI): domain Eukaryota; kingdom Viridiplantae; phylum Streptophyta; class Magnoliopsida; order Nymphaeales; family Cabombaceae; genus Brasenia; species Brasenia schreberi. The sequence goes on along the minus strand of JAYKKT010000069.1, from coordinate 21,985,414 downwards.
AAGGTATCTCTACTTTGTTCAAGAGGTGTTCTGTATGAATTATCTGAATATGTTAAAGACGGTCTAGAAGCATGTGCCAGAGGTTGGTTCGACCAAGTACTGGATCCCCTTAATGAATCCGTCGCAACACGTCCCCATCCATCTTTTCTTGTTGTTTCAGCACCAGCTCCACTTGCCGTCTTTAAGCTAGAATTCCAATTCCTTTGGCCTTGTGTATGACCCGTCCAGGTTGCAGTGCTTCCAGACCAACTGCGATCATGAACTGCGTTACGGGTCCCAGCACCCTTCTGAGGTGCATAACTGCCTTGCTGGTCTAACTGGGATCGCTCCTGATGAAACTTTCCCACCAATGCATCGTTGAGCAGTATAGAGTCCTCTTGTCTATCAGACTTTCTCCATATTCTCAGATCTGCAGGGAAGTACCCCGTGGTACTCCACTTCCGCAACTGAACCATAGAAAAGGGCCCTTGCATTTTCCCAGTTGGATCACAATAATGCCACATCTTCTCTGTCTCATTGATCCCAGTGGACAATGCAACATCAACAGTTTGAGCCATTGGTGGAATTTCAGATTTTGAGGCAGCAGAAAGTCTATCAGACCCTTGATTCCTAGAATTGTTTGTTCCATCATTGTTCTGGTCACCATGAGAATAGGAACCTTTGCTTTGGTTCCAAACATTGTCACCAACACCTTGTTGAATTCTCTCACTTCTAGGTTCCACCCATGAAGATGAATTCTTATTTCTTTCCCAAGAACCATGTGAGTTTTTCCGAGAACCATCGAGGCCATCACTGGAAGGTATCTTTGAGGAGATTGCTTCCCCCCATCCTCTCTTAGAATATCTAGAGTCTCTAGGTCGCATATGATTCTCTGCAAACAAGTGAATTAATTTTCAACAAAAAATAAAGATGAACCACAATCAAGCAGTCCATATACCTATTTTTGCATCACCTTCATCTTCTTTTTCCTCAGCAGACTCATAATTTGGATCCATATGTGAATCGACATGCACATTGGGAACTTCCTGCAGCTTCTGAGCTCTTGCATCGGGATCACTAATAACCTGAAGTTTTTCTACGCATTCTCTAAGCGTAAAAGAAAGTCAAGGATATGTTGTTATCCATTTATGCTTTTTACAAGATCATTTTGGAATCAAACAAGTTGCAACCAAATACAAATTAAGTATTTCTCACAGAAAATATACTCTCTTCAAAAAGACAAAAAGCTAAAATTTACCCAATCGTTTTCCAGTTTTTGGTTTGTCGTGCATTACACAAGGCATCAGCCATGACAACAGAGATGAATAAAGAACAGTTCAAAATAAATAGTGTAATCGTAACAATTTCCTTGAAGTTACTTACAAATTATACCAAAGAGATACCACAACAATGAATTATAAAAGTGCATGGGCAAAAGGATAAACCATCAGAAAGATGCACATAAGATCATAAACCATAGATCAACTAGGAAAATTTGGTTCAAGCATTTATTCATATCTGCACATAGAAACAAAACCCAACTTCTTTAATAAATGCAAAACTAATTGGAAGCTTTTACTCAAAAACAAAGTCTTGAACGACCCGACTCTGGTCTAAACATTCTCATAGTTTCAGGCGTATCTAGTACAGAATTTCCACATACAGGTATGCCTTACACGGTCTTGATGGGGGATTTTCAGTTCTTGCACTGGTATGCACTAGATTAAAAGGAAATCAGATCATATGCCACAACAACGAAAAAATTACTTCCCATTATGTATAAAGCATTACAAAGTACCAGATTTTAATACTTTCACTCTTGTTCAAAAGGTTATTCAAGTAATCATATTTACAAAAAAAGAGAGGATTCATTCAGAAAACATGAATGCGAGATCATAGATAACAAGGCATTATAGTAACAAAATTAAATATTTGTCGAACACACCCTCCAGTTCGTCAAGAGAAGGTGATAACGAAATAAAAGCTGAACAAAGGTTGACTGCCCTGTAACGGATATTTTTCTTCCTATTTTTGCTTCAACTGGAATACGAAATGAGAAACCTATTCCTCTTCCCTCTTTCTCTTTCTCTTAACTTGCACTACATGTCCTTTGCCTTTTTTATCAATTTCTCAAATATTCTTGTCTTTACTTTAAATTATTTCCTGTACCTTCTCATGGAGCTGAACAAGGACAAAATTCGAAGATCACCCACATGTCACTGAAACATCAATCTTTAGAATCACAAATCTGATGTCACGCTTATTTTCCTCATAGCAGTTTCAAGGTCATTGAACCTTGAATTCCTTCAAACGGTACAAGCCAGCAAATCACTTCTTAATAATGACTAAAGTGATAAATCATCTTGAAAAGGTATGCCAACCTTATTATTCCCATGGCCAAACCTATTACTCAGACGTTAGGACACCATTCTCTCAAAGAATAAGAGTGAAACAAAGTCACTTGTGCATTCAAAGTAAGAACGATAAAGGCAAATCCCCAGACATGGCCTTTAGATAGAGCAAGAATTTAATGGTGGACACCCAAGAACACCTCAAAACTAATGTGAACCGGTAGTTCAAGAACATATTTGTTTGGAAAACAAAACACCAATCAGCACTCACTTTACAAAGACACTCAACTTCTCCAGCCTGAGAAATACGAATAAAGATAAACTGCAATTGGAAAATTACTATTTGAGGATATTCTTTTCGACGTCCTTTCTCACTAGCTCGATCACGAAGATGGCTCAGTCTTTGTATCTCTGTCTCAAACCACTGCATAATGAACATGTATAACGCAATTTCACAGTCTAATTAAAATTAAACAGAAGGAATTGACAAAAAATGAGCCACTCAAATTCTCACATCATTAACTTTGACAGGTTGAAGTGTCTTTGCTTTCTCCCGAATCTCACCCTATACATAAGAAAAAGAGGAATAAGATTTTATAATCTGAAAGTATGTTAACAAGTACTAACTTTGGATACCAAATATCATCTTACCACTGTAAGTCGACTAATGAATCCATATTTTATGCTCTGCCGTAGTCGCTTGCACTCCTCCTGCAGGTATAATCATTTGCCATTTACTACTGAACCCAAAAGTATACCATTATTGGAAATAACGATAAAGGTTATAATGGAACTCAATCACGGTTGCACACTTCAACATCTGCAACTTTACTAATCAGTAGAAAAATGGAAAAACATATGGATTCTCTGTCAGAAGATCTGTGCTGATTCCAGGCCAATGTACTTGTACCAGATAAAAGTACATTGCCAGAACGGACACCATAGAGAATCAACAATCAACAAAAGGCAGTGTTTAGCTTCCATGAGATTCGTAGTACCCAAAGATGACAAAAGATGGCCCCTAAATCACAGATTATAGGCATTGTCCCTGCACTACATACACCACTTTCTCAAATGAAATTATGAAACCAACTCCATCAAGGATGATTTAAGCCATACAACTTTAGCTGCATAGTTAGCAGCAGCTCCAACTCCATCCCTGTGGACAATAGAGGTATAATGTGCATGCCGTCATACTCCTTAGAATGTCAAAGTAGAACCAAGAAATACTATGGAGCCCAATTAAGCCACCCACCATACCCAATCTGCATCTTCATAAGCTGGAATATCCAAACTTCCCTCTTGACAAATCATGAGATCTAGTGTGCTCCTAAGATACTGAAGAAATTGTTTTAATGTTGCCTAATTATCAACAAGAATTGTCCATGAAGTAACATACTGTATTTGCTGCAAAGGCTACAACTTCTCTCATAGTCACGTATGAAATGCACTTACAACACTAAGTTTGCCTTCTCCAGTACATGTCACAAATACATCCTTGTAGTGAGTAGCCTTAGCCTTGATACACCAAGACAAAATGCAATTTCCCCATCTCCTTAAGTACTTTTAAAAATTGAACATGTAACAAGAATATCATCCACATACATCAACAAATAAACAACAACATTTTTATCATCTAGAAAAAAGGAAAGTTAATGTATTGACATTAGGCTCATATTCCTATTTAAGATTACTAAATAAGCCTAAATGCTAGAAAAAGAAAAAGAAAAAGCACAACAAAGTAAAAGTTAAAGTATTAAATTTGGAAAAAGTTCAACTAGAAAGTGTCAACTTTGAGAGTGGAATTCCTTCAAAACATCTAGGGATACAAACAGGTGGCACTGAGATCATATTTGAGATTACCAAATAAGCCTAACTGGCCTTGAATGAGGACTCACAAGGCAGAAGACCATAACTGATCTCAGATATGACATGCTAACCAAAATAAATTTTATACACATAGCAGAATCCTGCAAAGATACTACAGGGGAGGCCACCGAACCAGCATGAGAATCAAAACTGAAAAAGAAAATGAGTTCCTGTACCTCGGAGAATTCTTGATTTGAAACAGAATCAATTGTTACGGTTTCTGTCTTATTGAGATTTAAGATCTCCAACATAACATCAGTCGACTTCTTTCCAGTCTTATATTCTTTAGCAGCCTTACTAGTGCCTGTAAAAAGAAAAGCAGCAAATTCGCTTAGGATGCCATATAAGGAAATGAATGCATGGACATAACAAATGCCAAAGATTAAAGCGTACTAAAAATAGGAAAACAGATTACCTACAACTTGGACAAGCCTGTACATGTCTTGCTTACTACCAGACCCGGATATTCTGATTCTTACAAATGAACCAACAATTTTCTCCTGAAACTTCTCTGGATCATCAAGCAAATCCTCTACCAAGTTCCTTCGCAAGTAAATCAAGTTAATGTTATGTACATCTATTGCTGCATAATCAGTCGTATTTGTCTGTTGTGCACTCTCATCAGCTGTTTTCTTGTTTTTACGTTTTCTATCAGTCGCAGTCTTAGTTGTGGAACCATCCTCAGGCTCTACCTGTGTAATATCATCATCTCGAGTTCCTCCTGGGTCCTCAGGGACCTGAAAAGAGGCCTCCTTTATAAGAATGTGAGACTCGATAAGTTTCAACATTTCAAAGTGCCCAACACGAGCTTTACCAAAAAGATTCTGGAGCCTCACATCACAAATTATCTGACTCTTCTTATTAGGGTCACGAAGTTTATATTTTGCCACGTAATCCATCATGAGGGACTGAACCTCAAATACAGATAAGCTTGATCTATCACCTTTCATATGTTCTACAAAATCCAATAGCTCCTTAGAAGCCCACTGTTCAGAGTCGGTCATTATGGAAGCCCTTTCTCTGGACATATCTCCAGTTATGCTTGGAGGCACCTCATCTGTAGCATCGCTCCTTGGCTTTTTCTTTGGTCTCTTTAGTGATGATTTACCTTTCTCAAGGTGTCCTATAGAATTGTCAGAACAATAACTTAGTTCGTTTTTAGCATTTAATTGTTCATTAGCTGAAGCCTTGGACAGCGTAGGAGCAGCAGATCCCTTCCACGGGTTGCTGGCATTCATGACCTCCATGGAAGTCAATGATAGCTTGCGCTTCACATCTAACCAGTACTCCTTGAATAGATACTCCCAACTAGTTCTATCCTCAAAATCCACAACAACCTGCAAAAAACCATGTAAGGCCATCATAAACATTTGAAAACACCGTATCTAAAAGGAGAGTCTGACAGACAAGCTATTTCTGGAAGTCAACATACTCAAGAAGTAACATTTTCCTTGAATTACAAAGTTACTAAATCATATCGTACGATGCGGTATGACTTCATCGTATATTGGTACCTGAATTGATATGATCCAATCATCCAAGTATCTAAATCGCTATGTACTATTTATTGGGCTGTATGGCACTGTATCATGCGATACAGTGCGATACGTCCATGTATCCATGAGACACCCCTATATCGTATGATATAGGGTATATTTTCGGAAAGTCATGATTTCGACTTTTGAAGAGCAAGGTTGTTTTAAAACCCCTCATGCTACCTTTTTCATCATTCCTACTGCTTCCTCTTTCCAACAGGCTCCCTGTTCTCTCTTCCAAAGCTAAAAGTCTCAAATTGACAAGCCTGATTCTTGTTTGATTAAGAACTACTACAGCAAAAAAGTTTGGGAACAACAAAGAGGAACAACGGTGATAGATGCAACTTTTTTAGATATATTTTCATAATGTCAAGTGATAAGAAAACTAAGGATCTTACTTTTGTTAGATGTATCAAAGATAAGATTAAAAGATTCTAGTTGTAAGTAATGATATAAAAAATGGATGAAATAATTAATTTAATAAGCTTTTTAACGAAAATATAGGTGTTAAGCTTAGGTGAGCTAACCAAATCATAAGAATATATAAATTATAATTTCTACCAATATATTCAAAACAATAAAGTCAAAAAGGCTCTTAAATTTATGATGGTTATGTAAATCTATAGGACCGGATAATAATTATAGAAGTATGAAAAATCCTATGATAGACAAGTATTATTAAGCTTAGAAGATTATTTATGAAAAAACCAAAAGATGCTTGAGGAATGGAGGAAGAGTATAACTGTATCCATATACAAGCACAAAAGAGACATTCAAAGTTGTGCAAATTATCGAAGTGTCAAGTTGATTAGCCGTACTATGAAATTATGAGAAAGAAATAAATATCAAGTACAACAAAGAACCAATTTAGATTCATGCTAAGAAGATCTACTATTGAGAGTATTCATACTAAGATGTCTTATAAAATATTTTAGAGCAAAAAAGAAAAAATTTCACATGGTATTTATTGATCTAGAAAAAGCTTATAATAAGATACCAAGAGATATTCTTTGAACAACCTTAAAAAAGAGAGGTATCCCTTTGACATACAACAATCTTATAAGAGATATGTACGATAGTGCACAAACATGTATTAGGACCTATGAAACAATGACATATTTCTTTGAGATTATTTCTTTGAGATTAATATTAGGTTACATCAAGGATTAGCTTTAAGTCCATATTTATTTGTATTGGTTATTGACAAGCTAACAAAACATATTCAAGATAAAGTCCCTTGGTGTATGTTATTCACGGATGACATTATATTAGTGTATGAGTCTAAGGAAAAAGTTAATAAGAAATTAGAACTATGGAGAGATACTAGAAAGTAAAGGCTTCCGACTTCATAGAACAAACACAAAATATATAGAATGCAAGTTTGATCATTTGGTTACTTCAAATGACATAAAAATTAAGATTGACACACATTGCATCCCTGATAAGAAAAGTTTTAAATACCTAAGTTCAATTTTCAAAATGATAAAAAAAGTAATAGAGATGTTACACATAGAATTAATGTTAAAATGAAGAGATGCATCAGGTATTCTATGTGACAAGATGATACCATTAAAACTGAAAGGTAGATAAGCAATTAGATCCACTATATTATATAGTTATGAGTGTTAGGTAATACAAAAGATATATGAAGATGTTGAGATGGATTAGTGGTTACACAAGGAAAAACGTATATATAATGAGGTTATTATAAACAAATTGAAAGTAACACCAATAGATGATAAAATGAGAGGGAAATCATTTAAGATGATTTGGATGCATAAAGACGACCAAAGAAAGTTATTGTAAAAAGGTACGAGAAACTAGATTGTGAAAATGTTAAAAGAGGAAGACCACAAAAGTATTCAAAGGAAACAATAAAGCATAATTTAGCTTATGTTGAGTTAACGGTTTGCATGGCACATGATCGAGTTCTATGTAGCCGACCCCATTTATTATGAAAAAGGCTTAGTTGTTGTTGTTGTATATTATGCACAGTGGAGTTAACCGTATAAGACATCATCTAGCTAGAACATGGACAAACATATGTCATTGCACTATTGTGCCTAACAAGTCGAGGAGCCAAATACTAAAAGAAATAGAAGATATACAAGCGAGAAGAGAAGAACATCAAGCACCGGGAGCAAGAAGAACACAAGAAAGAGCACAAGGAGAAGAATAAAATAAATAGATAATTGTTCCATGTTTTATTTATTTTAAAATTTAGAACTTTAAAAATCTATGACTCTCACAATATGTAGTAGCTTAAAACTTTAATATAGTTTTTCTCAACTTTTTTCATTAAGGTAGTTTTATCTTTTACGCATGCCTATGATGCATGACATTATGCATGTTACATAATGGTTTGATATTTTTTTATATGTTTTTACTTTTAATAGTTTTTAAGAAAATTATAAGAAATCATATGCAGGATGCATGTGTATCAGTGCGCTGTGCAATATGGGCACCGATATGCTATTTACAACATTGCCTGGAAAATAAAAGTATTAGAGGACACCATGCAAATAAAGCCAAAGAACCAGAACACAGAAAATGACACATAATGGACATAAAGTAAGCTGTTGGCAAACTCTGATACTGGATCACGTTCACCAACCACTGCTGGCATTGCACGCTGGAGGCCATTTCCACACAGTACTAATCATCAAGGTGAAAGTGAAGAGGCATTTCAATTATTCACTAGACTGACTGATTAGACTGATTAATCATTTCCGACCAGTCAAGTATATGACAATAAGGTGAACCACCAAAAAGAAAAGTGAGTATGCTTTTGTCACTATGATAAACCTTCCTTTCCCTGACTATAAGGTCATAATTCAAACTTGCAGAGTAACATATCCCTACCTTAAGATAAATGGTATTTTCTTACAAATAATTCCAAATAGGTTACCTATATACATAACCAGTAATATTTTTGGTATTATGTACTTTCTTGAATTATTCTCATATACATGATTTCATGATTTTTTATCTTATCAACTTTTGTGCACACAAGTAAAGATATTCTGAAACCTTGAAAGACTAACAAATGTTCCTTGCTGACCAGATCAGTTTATAAACAACCTATCATGTGATATCATACAGCTTTATAGAAGAAAACACATCATAGATGAGGGAGGCCATTTACCAACAACATGGTGCTGGTTACAAGCTTCCAATGGACAATAAGATTAGGTCAATTTCTCAAGTTATTGGGACTATCCAGTTTCCTGGTGGTTCTTTTGCAGTTGGAAACCGTATTCAATGATTATCACTTGATACAAAGGCAGCAATTAATATGCCTGCTTGCCCTTAATATGGAGATGAAAACCCAAAAATGCTACCTGCAAACCTTCTCTTACCTAGTAAAAACTTTCTGAAAGACTTGAAATCGTGGATGCTTCTCAGAGATTCATGAATGCTGAAAGTGGATTGAAAAGGTTTCAAGAGAAAAACACAACTTTGGGACGTCAACGACTTTTAGTGGAATACCCAACAGGTCATGATAAACTAGATCTTGTTTGGAGAGGAAAAGGATTGGTTGAAAATTAATAAATAACAAGGCATGCATGGTTAGACCAATACAACCGTTATTGGGGGATAAATTGGCATAACCAGATTCAATCAAGTGCGAGTGTTGCTTACAGTTTTGAACATAGGTAAACATCTTTTGTCTTATAAACCCTTCAATAAGTTGATATGTTACTGTGAACCACTTATATATAGGCAAATAACTTGTTTCAGTTATGCAGCTTCAACACCTGTTACCAAGAGGATGGGTGCAGACTTTACCTGTTTGAAAGGCAAACAGTTTCTCGGTAGTGTAATATCATGTTGCTCAACCAAGCAGATCTTTCTTGACAAAGTCCACATCTTTAGGGTGTAACAATATCACATGCTCTAAGACAAACATTACAAAGAAAACCTAAATTGGTGGATTGCGTAAACGATCAATAACCCTCAATGCACCATAAGACTTCTGGTATATTGCTCTTCTCTGTTATCACATAGAAGGTATGCGCCTGTTAGAATGGAGAGAAAGGCACACAACTTGCAGGCATGTCTAGGAAACCAGAACCATTTTCTCTCTGTCAAAATGGTGTGGTTTTGGGATATAGAAAATCATGGGTGTGATATTTTACATAATTGATAATACCTCTTGAAATGAGAAGATAAACTCTGTTCTCATTAGCTATTATGCACCAATAACTTAATAATCGGTCAATAGTTGATAAAACGTAACAGACACTGGTAAGCATAGCAGTAGTAGCTATGTCTGACATGGTATCCACGTGGGTGTCATGCTCGTATTAATGTCATATAGGACAGGACAAGATAGGACACTTCGCCTGTCCCTCTGAGAGGGCATTTCCTCAAGTCCAAGCCAGATATAGAGGTAATGGTCCTAAAAGGTCATAATGTTTTGCTATCACTTCCATCCGAGTGATGGTTGCCACTTGTGATTGACATGATGGCGTAGAGTATCTTTAAAATCTAGTAATATCTACATGGTTGTTGTAAAGCTAAAACCTTTTTCAATGTCGTTATAAGTTGGTTATTTCTATCACCTTTTTATAACTCATATATTACTCTTGAATGAAGTATAGCTATTATCTTAAATAAAATGCATATTGCTACATGATTCAGTCATAAGAATTAAAATAGTGGGAGACCTATTTATCTTTTCTCCTTCCATTTATTTCACTCACCATCACCATCGTCATTACCCGAGTCACCAACACCATATGCCGCAATTATATCACCATCCACGGCTGCCACCTTCATCACTACCACCATTCATCGGTAACACTCACTGCCACCCCTATCCTCCACTAAAACTAACATGCACCACTAAAAGAAGTCCATCAAAACACTTCTTTCACTTCCAAATAAATTCTCACTCACAACAACTTAATTTTTTCATTTTAGGAATAAGCAGGAGAATATCTAAACAGGACTAGTAAAGTAAGCTGCTAATTTTCGATCTCTTGAAAGCAAAAACTCTACTGAAGAGTGTGAAGAACTGTAAAGAAGCAAATGAAACCAGATCATCACAACCAATCATAATCAATCAAGCAGAATAAGAAAATTCTTGATCTTACCCAAGTCATCAAATTCAGTAATTCTTAATATAATCAAATCACTATGTGTGCGTTTATCATGAATCCACTCCGTACACACAGACCCACACGTAAATTTAATAACTGTCCTGATTGTACCAGCCCATGTAAAGAGAACCCTCACAAAAGTATGACCACCTTACTCTCTATGTCCCACCTCAATAAGCTACTAATGTTCCCACAATCGTTGAGATCCAAAACAGGCCCTTCAGCTTAGAGCCACACTAAGCCTCACCTGGCCATAGAGGGCATTGCTGCAGCTATTCCGTTGTATAATAACTGTCCCACCGAACAACCATATGCTCACAGGAACTCAGTCTAAACATAACAAGCATTACAACAAAACTTCCTCCAAGGCATGCATCACACAATAAATAGATACCAAGATAAACTTCTACAGCATGGTAAAACATAATATTTGACAGAAGATGAATCACCCTACTACAGTTCCATAAGAGAAAACTGCAAACAACAATCAAATGATCAAGTCCTTTAGCATCAGATGGCATAGAAGAACCTCTGTTACGCAATTTCTTTAGAACTCGCACATAAAAAGGCTAAAAAGCAATTCCATTCACATCAGAATTAGCAGTAACATACATTTTCCTTGCTTGCGTCCTTATTTTCTATAAGCATCACCAATCTCATGCAAGATACACATAGACCTTTGTTTAGGCGCACACATAAGAAATCAGACTCTTTAATGCACCCTTTGCAAAGAGAATAAGTACAAGTGCAGCACAAGAAATGGGCTGCCTTCTGACAAACGCTACACAGATGCCAACCTGTATCAGAGATGGAAACAATATCAGTAAACAACTCCGGATAATCTGAACAAAATAAAAACCCTCCACGAACCCAAAATGAGAATACAGACAGCATTTCATGCAACAAAGCCACTAAAATCCCAAATAATAACTTAAAAAAAGCAAGATGAAAATGGACGAAGCTTCACTTGATAATCAAACAGCAAGGTCATGAGTAAAAGGCACAAGTGTGTGCACGACAAATACTATCTCAAGTTTTATAACATTTCATCTCAGACTTTGCACAATTAAATGTTATCGGCAATTCTTGGACATATTTGTGGCATTTTTTTCATGTTTCACCACAAAATGCCAAGATTTTCTAGCATTTACAATATGGTACATTAAAATATTAAAAAATCATAAAATCATAAAATCATAAAAAATCATCTTGTATCATAATACAGTGAATCGTGCGATATGGGGTGTATTGTATGATACAGTACCCATACTGCAATGTATCGTGTGATACATTGTGATACAGGTGTAATATACATGTATCAATTCAAGTACCGATACACCCGTATCATGTATCGTATCGTACGATACAATACACTATTTACAACATTGGTTTCAAGTGCCTACCTAGCAGGCAGGGGTCAAAGGTGAACAAGCTAAAAGAATTATGATTCTGAGATACAGGGTCTGCATCGTTCCTACAGAGGCCAAAACTGAAAGTCCTAGAGGGCATGACAGTTGATGGTTTTAAACTTTTATGCCATTAGGTAGGTGACAAAAGGGCGTCATCCTTGCTGACTTGACCAGATCACAAGCAGCTTAAGTAAGAACATCCTTCTGTTTGCCGACACATGTTTGTCACTAACTTCCAAAATTGGCAATTAAAGTATTTGTCAACTAGTATGACAAAAACAAATTGAGTATACATCGTTGCCAGCAACAGGATGCCTTATAGAAGGGAGTTTAATTTGTTTCTTTGCAAAGAAATGAAATATGGAAAAACCAAAAGATGCCCGAGGAATGGAGAACAAGTACACTTATACCCATATATAAGAACAAGGGAGACATTCAAAATTGTGCGAATTATCGAGGTATCAAGTTAATGAGTCATACTATGAAATTATGGGAAAGAATTATCGAATGTAGGTTAAGACAAGTATCAAGTACAACAGAGAACCAATTTGGGTTCATGCCAGAAAGATCTACTATTGAAGCGATTCACCTTTTGAGACGTCTTATGGAACATTTTAGAGCAAAAAAGAAAGACCTTCACATGATATTTATTGATCTAGAAAAAGCTTATGATAGGGTACCGAGGGAGGTTCTTTGGAGAACTTTGGAAAAAAGAGGTATCCCATTGACATATATTAACCTTATAAGAGACATGTATGATGGTGCAAAAACATGAGTCCAAGGAACGACAGACTTCTTTGAAGTTAATATTGGGTTACATCAAGGATCAACTTTAAGCCCATACTTATTTATAATGGTGATGGATGAGTTAACAAAACATATTCAAGATGAAGTACCTTGGTGTATGTTATTTGAAGATGACATTGTATTAGTGGAGGAGTCTAAGGAAAAAGTTAATAGAAAATTGGAACTATGGAGAGAAACATTAGAAAGCAAAGGCCTCCGACTTAGTCGAACAAAGACAGAGTACATGGAGTGTAAGTTTGATCATTTGGTTACTTTAGAGGACATAGAAATTAAAATAGGCACATATTGCATTCCTCAGAAGGAAAGTTTTAAATACCTAGGACCAATTTTTCAGAGTGATGGAAGAATTGATGGAGATGTTACGCATAGAATTAATGCTGGTTGGTTAAAATGGAGAGGAGCATCAGGTATTCTTTGTGATAAGAAGATACCATTAAAATTAAAAGGTAAATATTATAGAGCAGCAATTAGGCATGCCATGTTTTATGGTTCTGAGTGTTGGGCAGTTAATCATCAACATGTACAAAAGATGTCTGTGACAGAAATGAAGATGTTGAGATGGATGAGTAGTCATACAAGAAAAGACCGTGTACATAATGAGGTTATTAGAAACAAAGTAGGAGTGGCACCAATAGAGGATAAAATGAGAGAACATCGTTTAAGATGGTTTGGACATATACAAAGAAGATCAAAAGAAGAACCTGTAAGAAGGTTAGAAAAACTAAATTTGGAAAGTATTAAAAGAGGTAGAGGACGACCACAAAAGTGTTGGAAATAAACAATAAAGAACGATCTAGCTTATTGGGAGTTAACTGCTAACATGGCACAAGATAGGGATATGTGGAAACAAAGAATCCATGTAGCCGACCCCGTCTAGTATGGGAAAAGGCTTAGTTGTTGTTGTTGTTGTTGTTGTGCACCATCTTGAAAGACGAACAAAGATGGTCAAGTCTCTCCCAACATGCCTTTTCACATTTTGGATGTCCATGGTAGCAGCGTATATATACTATCTTTCATCATTTATCTCCTATATATTATCATCAATATCAATAGAGAAAGGCACTTCAATACATATCTGGAAGCAAAAACTAGAGAAAGGCACTACAGTTCATATACATAAATGCAGGTGCAGAAGCAAGATCAAAAGCTGGCCATAAATTAATCAAATATGTTTACTATGTTGGTATGGTAAAATTACCTTATGTATCTTGTCCTTGCTTTATAACATTTATCTTTGTTACCATTGACAGATTGGTTTTATCCTGCTCAAGAAAAGGGACTGATGCATCTACATACAACTCAAGATTATTGACAATACATTACATCAGTTATGAACTTTTTACTAGTAGTGTGGAACCTTAACACTCAAAGGGATACTTTCCAGCACGATGCATGTGATTATTATTTCTATTCCAAAGTAATTTCTTATGGCATGAAGTAATAACTTAATCGATTTGAACAGAAAATAATTGTCTAAAAAGTACTGAACTCTGTTACCCCCGATTCATAAATCCTGTCTCTCAACCTTCCTCTGTGGTTTTCCTCCATTCATGTGAATTCTTCTCCCCCAATTAAGTTAAAACTCCTCCAAAAAGAATCGTTACCCTTGCCTTGTTGACCTTTCACCTAATTTACTGATATAGCTTTCTAAACTCTCTATGCTGAGTAGTTTGTGGATCGTACTTACCAAGTTATTGTCATGAATAGTAGGTGAGAAGGTGAGTGTTGTAGTGCATGCTGAAAAAGGGGGGAAAAGAAAAACATGTCCATGTCTTATGAATCACAAAGAGACAAGATATCCTTCATAATACTCTTTGTTTTTCCTGGAGAAACTCTTTGGAATCTCCTTTTTTTACTGTATGCACATAACATAGGTGATTTACCTGTTGAAAATTGCATCATCCTTAACCCTTATTCTGCACTGATTCTTAGACTTTAGTCAAGTAGAGAAAGGAGATCCAGCAATACACAACAACAACAACTAAGCCTTTCCCCATACCAATTCTTTGTTCCATAGAGCTCAATCACGTGTCATGCTAACATTTAACTCAAGAAAGGCTATATTATTCTTGATTGTTTCCTTCCAACACTTTTCTAGTCTTCCTCTTCCTCTTTTAACATTTTCACCATTCAATTTCTCATACCTTTTTAATCGAAACTTCCATTAGTCACCTTTCCACTTGTCCAAACCATCTTATAAATGATTTTTCCTTGTTTTATCATATATTGGTGCCACTCCCAATTTGGAGATCCAATGATATAAACAAGATAAAAACAACAGTCTATGTCTACAAGGTAACTAACGGCATATACATTATATAAATAAATTTAGAAGCTGTTAAAGGCTTATGTCCAACCAATGTGTTTCACTTCCATCAGAACTTTAATTTTTATGACTGTTCTAGTCGTCCCTCAAACAAAAGAGATCTGATGAAGCCACTACTAACAGTTCAAATCTATTGGATTGGCATCAGTTTTAAATAAAAGTGGCCCACAACATAGAATCTTAGCAACCATCTGATTCAGAGCACGTCATTTGTTACTTCAACAAGAAAAACTTTTCCTCTGTGAAATACATTACTTTTCAAACTTCCCTATGCCTTTGACTCATGGAAGGTGCCTCTCACCTTTCCTTTCCTTTTCCACCCAGGTGTGAAATAGCAAAGCAGTTCCACTACAACTTATAAATTCTCCAAAAAGAAATTATTAGCCACCTGCCTTCTTAAGTTTCCCCCCACATTGCCAACATAGACTTCTTAACTTCCATATTCCAAAATATAGCTCTTAATTGCTGAGTTATTACCATGAGCAGTCTGTGAGAGTGAGCCCATGGAACTGCCACCGCAACACGGTAGCTCTCATAAATATTCTATTTTTTTCCTGAATAGATTCTTTGGCCCATTCTTTCTTGCTACATGTGCATAATAGCTTAATGGTTTTCCATATATAAGCATTACCCCTTCTTGTCCTCTGCACAATGAATTTCCGCATACATGAGAATCCCCGTGCTAGTTTCAGCTCCCCAAACTAACCCACGGCCCAGGGATCATGCAACCAGAATCAGCATCCAGCCCCCAGCGTCTAAATTTAAACGTCAACACTGCCATAGGCAGCAAAGCTTGTCAAAGAACGGCTATCTAACTAATTCCTTCCGCGTGCTTAACAACGTTATCCCAGTAGAAGCCAGTGAAGTAACAACGGGAAAAGGGTGCAGAAAACGTCTTCCTTATATTGTCAAATATAACTGTTCAAACGCAGACCAGTTAACCAATTTAAAGAATTCCGATCAATGGAAACCAAAATTCCTTGCGTTACGCATTAACAATTTAAGATCTATTACCTCTAGTAAACCAAGTTGAGCAAGCGAATAGACCATTCAAATAACAATAGAGAGAGAGATGGACAGAGGGAGAAAGCGACGAGAACAAGCACGACCAGAATTGGGATAAATCAAAGATTCCCAAGCAATTTGCAAACAGATAATTCGCGGTGGTCTGAAGGGGGAAAGGGAATGATACCCGCTTCATATCCCAAACATGATTTAAAGAGGGGTACACCTATGGAACCCTGACACGCTTGTGAACACACGCACGCACGCACAGAACTAACCGCAGTTCCATTTGCCCTTCTTCTTAAAGAACGCCTCATCGCGATTAACACAAACTGGGTGGTAAGCCTTGGGGCAGAACCTGAAGAAGCAAAAAAGACAATAAGAAAACCTCCGACTCCGAACCCACCAAAACCCTAAGAAATAGCGAGAAATAACAACAAGAACTTCTTCCACCATGAGTGTAAAACAGAGGAAAACTGATACCTTCGGTCACAGAGTACAAGATTTCCACCATCGAAACAAATGAAACAAACGTCTTCCTCCTCCTCACTCTTCTTGGCCTTCACCGGGGTCCTGGCCACCTTCCTCCCCCTCTTCCGGCTCCCGCTCCCGCCCCTTCCTGACCCACCGTGCTCCTCCGCCAGAACGGCCATCTCGACTTCGACCGCCCCGCCGCCCGCTGCTTCCCCGCCGCCATCACCAACGGGAGACGGAACGAGTTGCAGCAAATCCTCCCCTTCGAACGGTGGCAGGGCCGCATCCAACACGGCATCCTTCGTCTCAGCCGCCTCCATTGGCGGCGAATCGCCGTCCGGCTGGTCCAATTTCATCGGACAGTAGACATCGGCCACTCCGGCGTCTACGAAAGCGGCGTTCTCCATCACACCACTTTCGGCAATTCGTCCGAGAAACGCCCGCTTGACGAAGCAAAGTACATCTGGTTTCTAGGGCTTCCTTCGTGTTCCCTCTTTCCCCTTCCTCCTCGGAATCTGAACTCTTCGTTCGTCGCCGTCAAAGAGGGTCGTTGACGAAGCATGAAATTGCAGACGGTCTCCCCTCTCTCTCACAACCCCTCTTCTTTATTCCCCTTTTCGCTCTTGTCCTGTTATCCGGAAATCGCACCCCGTTTTCTGACATAACCTTTAATTTTCGGATTTTTTTTAGTCGTTAAGGGAAGGAGCTGATAGCCTGATGCAATGGTGCAGCATGCGAAAATATTCTTTTACCCTTTTCTAGGGGTGGAGTACGTCTGGTAAAAGAGCAGAGATGGACCGAACGAACCATGTCCTTTGTTCGGCTTACTTTCTACTGGAACGAGCCGAGCTTACTGCCGGCCCAGCACCCTCTGTTTGAAGATGGACCCTTCATTTGCCTTTGATTATCTTGAATACCATAGTACAATTACCTCGAGCATTGATTCAGGTAAATTTTTTAAAACATTTAGTTAAATGAGTTCTCTCACAAGCCGGGTGGAGCTGAACTAGCAGAGAACGAGCCGAATTGAGCCAAGCTACACTCTGCTCAGTTCATTTACCGATTTCTAGGTGGTGAGGAGATTGAATTGAATCTTGACGGGTGTATTTTCAACGTGTTTTAAGATGGTTATGACCATGTTTTGGACGTTTAATGATGATCATTAGGAGTTGCAAGTGCTTCAAGTCGAACCTCATAGCTTATCAATAACGTGATTTGATCAAGAAACGGGATAATGATTTAGTGATTAGTTTGAGTTGACTCTAATTCAGAAGTAATTGAGCTTGAGCTAACGATGATGTCAACCCGATTTGGAATCTCCTTCTGTAATTATAACATGGTTTGATTTGCTTGAACCATCTTTTTTAAAAATATTGAAGATCTATAAATATCAAATTAACTGCCATTAGACAAATTCTCAAAAGAAGTAAATTGAGATTAATTTAATATCATTAATTGAGACTTCATGTTTGCCAAGCATTTTTATTGGTATTCTTTTTTTTAAGTATACAACCGGTATCTAAACCCGAATACTCCAACTGATCATGTTCGAGCATGGCCAGCCCACGAGGGTAAAGCTCTCCCAGGACTGGTTTTCTCCCCATTCACAACTCGAGACTCTTTACTTAAAAGGGACTTGAGACCAAGTGCCAAACCACTTATAGTTTTGCAATAAACTAATCCTTTAACGTTTTAAATGCACAAATTTAATATAAGTTTTGTACAAATAACAAAATGATACGAGCATGTCTGAGTCCAATTTCTTCTTGTTTATTTGTTAGATGTGAGTCCAACTGCCTTCTTACATATAAAATGCAACCTCATTGGTTTATTCAAATCAGTTTTAACGCTGGAATTCAACATGATTTCCTGATTGGGTCGGACTCGAATTCTCTAAGACCCGACCCGACCCGCAGGTATCCCCAAGTGCGAGGGCCAATTGGTCCCGTAACGCGTTAATTTTGTAGTAAACGAAACAGACGGGTCTTTGGACATGAAGTTGCGAAAGTACGTAGTTAAGTGAAATATACGAACGTATAGGAGATGGATGTAATTTAAAATGTGTCCATGGCAAAGGAGCTATAAATCGACGCACCGATTTTTTCCCAAAAGAGAAGGCGAAAGGGGGAGAACACGGAACGAGAGAGAAAGAGAGAGATGCAGAGGCCCCGACGACGATGCGAAGGAACGGCGATGGGCGCCATCGTCCTTGATCTCCGCCCCGGTGGCGGAATCGGCCCATTCAATCTCGGTATTACTCCTTTTCCCTCCCATTTCCTCTCTTTATCTGGTCGTTCCCGTTTTCCATCGGTGCCGGTGGCACAGGATCCCTCAATTGACTGTAAATTTATGTTCGAATCAAATTGAATTTGGTAATATTGGAATTCATCAATTACAAATCGCATCAGGAGGCTTTCCCGGTGGAATTAGAACGTGAACGACGAAGAGAGTGCGGCCTTCGTTTTTTATTTCGGGTTCTGATGACTCGGAAATCATTTAGTCATCCTGTTCAGTGGGCTGTTTGCTGCGTGTTAATCGCGAACTTTGATTCGTAGCGCGAGATCTCCATCCGCAAATGTTGTTTCTGGTTATCTGCGTTTTCATCTATTTGCATTTCGTCACATGGACATGTATTGTGCAGGGATGCCGATTTCTGACGCGTTTTCGCAAATAGAGCAACAGCCGAATATCTACGACGTGGTTCACGTGAAATACTTCGACGAGGTTGGTTATCACGTTTGTTGCGAGCATTCGTTCCCATGAGAGCTATCTGGAGTTTATGCTCATGTAATTTAAATGTCCTAAACCGAATGAGTGGCTTTCTGAATTGTTCTTCCTTTAGTTGATTGTTGGCATTTCTCATCGTTCAACTTGCGAAGGTCTTTGAAGAATGCTGTTTCAGTTAAATACTCGCATCGTTCAATCATGCGTACCTTCCTTTCATTTTGATAATAGCATACGGTGGTAACGAGATTCATCGGCTGTATAATTTATGATATTTGTTCAAAGTAGAGGCAGTTACATTCTGTTTTCATTTTACGATCTTGTTATTTTGTAGGAGCCGCTAAGGCTGGACATAGTTATGAGCTTTCCTGATCACGGATTTCACCTTCGTTTTGATCCATTGTCACAGGTACTATAGCACTTTAAAACCTAGATGATGTCCATGTTCGAGGTTGCTACTTCTTTTTATTTTGTTCAGTAATTTTAGGTGTACGGAAATAGTATATGATTTCTTACCATGTTTAAGTTCTAACACGTGACAGGTCTAGTATATGACAGGGAAATGATTTACTTATTCCGTTGATTGATTCCACTTATGCAGAGACTACGCCTTATTGAAGTTTTTGATGTCAAACGGCTGCAAATGCGCTATGCAACTTCTTTGATTGGGTGAGGCATATGCCAGGCATCATTCCTCTCCTAGAGCATTTATCATTCTGCCATTTTTATCTGAATCTACCGTTGTTTGCAGAGGACCTTCCACACTTGCAACTTTTGTTGCTGTGTATGCGCTATTTGGTCCAACCTTCCCAGGGATATATGACAAACATAGGGGCGTTTACACACTATTTTATCCGGTTTGTCTTGCCGGTTATGTTGGCTATGCAAAACAATACTATATTGTGTACATGTTGGTAGTTATGTTGAGTGGGTGATACGAATTGACTTATGTATGATAGCAGGGATTATCGTTCGCCTTTCCAATTCCATCCCAGTATACCGACTGCTGTCACAATGGAGAAGGTGCGTTGGCCGTTGAGCACTTCCTCTTGTGTTTGGCTTGCTCCAAGTTGGTAATGGATTGTCAAATAAATGGGAATGCACAACTATAATTTTTTATTGCTAACAAAGGTGTTCTACTTTTCCAGCAGAGTTACCCTTGGAGTTCCCTGACGGGACTACTCCAGTTGCTTGTCGTGTCTCCATATATGACAGTTCAACAGACAGGAAAGTTGGTGTTGGGTTGCTTATGGATAAAGTTATAGTCCCTCCACTGCCTGCTGGAAGCTTATACATGGAAGAGGTGCATGGCAAGGTCAGTTTTTGACCTTCTATAAGAACATTACTTTCTTTGGGTGGTAAAGACCATCTTATGGTATATCCTGTAATATTGTTCTGGAGTAAAATTTTGGTATTCAGTTTATTTTTTGGTTGCATATTGTGGTACCTAGTTATGAATTGCAGATTCTGCTACTTGGTTGATTTGAATGATTATGTAAACATGATTATATTCTCACGTATATCGAAACAGCTGCATTCATTTTATCTACTCCCTTTCTTTAATGCCTCCTTCAGCTTGGAGATGAGCTTTGGTTCAGCATCGGAGGTCAGCATATCCCTTTTGGTGCATCACCTCAGGTCAGAAACAGAATCTTCTTTTGGTATCATATTACTTTCCTTACATGGTAAACCTTTGAGTAAATTACTAGTCCATGTTGGAACCTGATCACTCGTTATTTATGGTTCTTGCGTTTGATAGTTTGACTGTGTTATTTAATGTAGGATGTTTGGACTGACATAGGCCGTCCTTGTGGGATCCATCAGAAGCAAGTAAGTACAATGTCTGAATTGTATGTTCTTCAGTTTATGTTCTTGCTGAAGCCTTTTGATTTTATGAATTCAATTAGCTTTGGCGTTTTTTATCCTTTTAGGGTTTCTTTTTATAGAGCTATCCAGCTGGTGTAGTAAGTCATTGGAAAAAGTCTGTACGTGAACTTAATGGAAAGGACAAAGAAAAGAATCTGAATGCTTCCTCATTATTTTATCCAATGATATTCGTTTATGATTTGAAGATCAAGCTTTAGATGTTTTAGCTGAACTGGTATATAATTTCAGAATATAAACTGGATAGCATGTGCTGTGGATCTCCTGAAGGACAGACTGTTCTTTGCTTGTAGGAGATGTACCTGGCATAGAGTTGAATGTTCACATAACAACTCAAGTTCTAAGTTTCTTGTGTGTCATGCTCGTATTCTTCTCAATGGGCTATTGCCATAGGAACTCCGCTCATATAAGGGATCACATTTGCATGGCCGGTCCCAAGCCCGGATAAAGAAGGAGGGTTGCATTAGGCTTCTAGCGTAAAACTTTGTCGGATTTATATACCATGGATTATACAAATTATGAGCACTGTTTTGGGACGTTCCCTCTTAGCGACACACTAAATAGTCTGAATGCATTGAAAAGTAAGCAAGGTCCTCTACATCTTCGCCCGAATGTAGTGAATTAATTACAGAGAAGGTTTCCACATCATGGACGAGTGTGGGCAAAGAAGTTAGTCTCGCTATATTATCCTCGAATGTAGTGAAAAGTTACAATAAGGGTCTCAACATTTTCAAATGGATGGATGTTGGGTTAAAGAAGTGTCCTAAGATTTGTATTGGTACTTCAACTTAAGAGACAAAGTGGGTTGAAGAAAAAGCAAAAGAGATTGAGAATAAAGGTTTTAAATTATGGTACTTATAGATAAATTCACACAACACAAACACTTTGAAGAAAGAACACTTTATTATCATGACGAAACCCCACAACTTGATATTACAAGAGTGAAGAAGAAGTATTTATAGACAAAAGAAGGTAGAATACAATAGGAAGAGAGAGTAGAAAATAGGAAAGAGATAGGAAGAAGAAGGGTTAGCACCCAATGGGTAGTGTGATGGTCGTTGGTTGGCATGCTGGTTGCAATGGTTGGCCCAACAGGTGGCAGCAACAATAGCAGGTGATGGCGACAGCAGGTGGCAATGGTGGTGGCAGCTAGTAGTCCTTCTAACACTCCCAAACTGATAGAGAAACAACTGTCAATTTGCTCATAAGTTTTTGAAACCAAGTGTTGGAAGAGCTTTAATGAATATGTATATGCAAGTTGATACTCAGTCTAAACATACTGGAGATTAAGATTTTCTTGTAGATATTCTTCTCGAACGTAGTGACAATCTATTTTAATGTGCTTTGTATGCTAATTGAAGATCTATTTTAATGTGCTTTGTATGCTCATTGAAGATATTGTTGTGTGCAACGCACATGACACTCTTATTATCGCAATACATTTAAAGCGAAGACTCTAAATGTATGTGTAGGTTTTCCAGGATTTGTCTAAACCACGCTAGTTATGGTGTTGTTGCCATTGCTGTGTATTCGGATTTTGTGGATGAGAGAGGCTTTTTGCTGCTTTTTACACTTTCGTGAGATAAGCGAGTCATCTAAAAGGAAAAAAACCTTTGGTTGAATGTCTATCATTAATATCTCCTCCCCAATCAACATCAATTAATTTTAAAGAAGATGAAGAAAGTAAGAAAACTCCTTTTTTGTGGTGTGTAATATATCTTACTATTCTCGCGACTGTACTCATGTGGACAGTAGTGGGTGTATGTTGAAATTGATTTACTCTTTGTACAACATGCATAATATAAGGTCGAAAAAATAGTCTGATAGGTTAAAGCACCAACCATTTGGCCGATGGGGAGATGGGTCCTTAAGTAGTTTCCCATCTCTAAGCTTTATTTTATGCTAAAGTATTTTAGGAGTTTCTACAAATTTATCATAAAATAATCATGATTTGTTAACAATATCATGAGCAAACTTTGTTTGTAACAAAAAGGCACCTTTATTATTACGAGTTACTCCAATACCAAGAAAATAATTAAAGAAGTCAAGATCCTTCATATCAAATTCTTTATGAATCTCATCTTTAATGTTCTGAATATCGATATTATCACTTCCAGTGATAATAAATTAATAATATCATCCACTTCTATGAGAGTGATGGAAGAATTGATGGAGATGTTACACATAGAATTAATGCTGGTTGGTTAAAATGGAGAGGAGCATAAGGTATTCTTTGTGATAAGAAGATACCATTAAAGTTAAAAGGTAAATATTATAAAGTAGCAATTAGGCCTTCCATGTTTTATGGTTATGAGTGTTGGGCAGTTAATCATCAACATGTACAAAAGATGTCCGTGCCATAAATGAAGATGTTGAGATGGATGAGTGGTCATATAAGAAAAGATCATATACATAATGAGGTTATTAGAAACAAATTAGGAGTGGCACCAATAGAGGATAAAATGAGAGAATATCGTTTAATATGGTTTGGACATATAGAAAGAAGATAAAAAAAAGAACCTGAAAAACTAAATTTGGAAAGTATTAAAAGAGGTAGAGGACGACCACAAAAGTGTTGGAAAGAAACAATAAAGAATGATCTAGCTTATTGTGAGTTAACTGCTAACATGACACACGATAGGGATTTGTGGACACAAAGAATCCATGTAGCCGACCCTGTCTAGTATGGAAAAAGGCTTAGTTGTTGTTATTCATGTATAACAAAAGGATCACAATACCTTATGTATTTCTTCTCATAAAGAGGGCAATATCAGTATAACATGTAAGAAAATCATGATTAATCATAAACTCACTAAACTTATCAAACCATATAAAGCCTTTTTTAAGCGAATAATTTGATTATTGGGAATAACTAGACCCGGTGGAGGTTTCATATACACTTCTTTTAACACACCATTTAATAAAACATTTTTGACATCTATTTGAAAAACATTTCAATTCTTTACAATACTAATAGCAATAAGGGTTCTTTCTATTGTAATTCCGGCTATAGGAACAAAGGTTTCATAATAGTTTATACCATATTTATGAGTATATCTTTTGACAACTAAACATGCTTTATATATTTCTAGTGTCCCATCATTCTTTGTTTTTATTTTATAAACCCATCTACAACCTATAGGCTTCTTTGATTTAGGTTTTTCTACTAATTTTCAGGTTTGAACTTTGTTTAAGGCTTCTAACTCCTCATTCATAGCATTTATCTAATGAGAAAAATATTGTGTTTCTGTAAAGTTTTTAGGTTCCTTAAAAGTGGACAAAGTAATTAGCGGGGATCTATGAGCAGGAGAAAATGTATCATAAGAAACAAATTGGAGGTCTTGATTCTCTAGTAGATCTCTTAGGGGAAGTTTCAGTTGATCTACGAGTATAGTATTGTTCAAAAGGAGAAATGATATGACTAGATTCTTGAACATCCTCCTCATGTGTTAAACATACTAATCCGGTTACGAAACTTCTCAACCACATTTTAACCAATAATCAAAGTGATTTTGGAGTTGTACTTTTCTCATTTTTTCAATTCTTATTTATGTCTCTCCTGTAGTTTGAGAAAATCATCATCACTTTCTTACTCTATCCATTTGGATTCTTTGATGGTCTCATCAGTATAATTCCAATAGTCTTTAGAAATAAAATACTTTTTCTTCGTGCCCAACTTGGATAAGAGTTGAGCTCCAATAAGCAACGAAAACTTTCATTTTTTTCTTCCATTCTTCTCAATAATCAATATAAAAGATGAATAGTACCTTGATTCTTACTCTATCCATTCGGATTCTTTGATGGTCCCATCACTATAATCCCAATAGTCTTTATAAATAAAATACTTTTTCATAGTTCGTGCCCAACTTGGATAAGAGTTGGGCTTCAATAAGCAACGAAAACTTTCATTTTTTTCTTTCATTCTTCTCAATAATCAATAGAAAAGATGAAGAGTACCTTGATTAAAACAATTCCCAAATTTTCGGCATAAATCCCAAAGCAACCTTAATCGAAATCAATCTAGCTTTGATACTATGTAAAAATGATGCCAATATCTTACCAAAGTGATCCACAAACTCAAACATAAGCTATCACGAAAAATCTTCAACAAGTTAAATCGCAAAACAATCCACCAAACACTTGGTGTACGAGTCAAACCAAATATCAAGTCAAGGGAGCATGAAAAGCTCTAATTTGTTAATAAGACATCTCTTCTATTTATAGATCTATTTTATAAGGGAGAGAATTTATTTTACATAAGAGAGAATGAGAGGTCTTTTCCCAACGGCTACCGCAAGTAGTCGTTAGGAGTGTCCCCAACGGCTACTTGCTATAGTCGTTGGGAGGGGGACTGGCCCTTGAGGCCCAATCCCTAACTGTCCCCAATACATTTTAACAGTTACAAATAGAATTAATGTTGGTTGGTTAAAATGGAAAGGAACATCCTGTAATAAGAAGATATCATTAAAGTTAAAAGGTAAATATTATAGAACAACAATTAGACCTATTATATTTTATGTCTTTGAGTGTTGGGCATTTAATCAACATGTGCAAAAGATGTTCTTAGCATAAATGAAGATGTTGAGATGGATGAGTGGTCACACAAGAAAAGATCGTATACATATAGAAACTAATTGTTAGTATGGCACATGATAGGACTCTGTGGAAACAAAGAATCCATGTAGCCAACCCCATCTAGTAAAGGAAAAGGCTTAGTTGTTGCTGTTGTTTGGCTATTGCTATAGGAGGGGGATGTCAGAAGGCTCACGTTTGTGATCTTGAAGTAGACAGCTGAGTCATTTGAATATTAAACTGGAGTTTCGTTTCATGCATTTCAAATGGAAGTTCTAGTAGGAGTTGACATATTTTTGTGTAATGTAGGTAGATCAAATGGTTATTCACTCATCGTCTGATCCTCGCCCACGAACGACTCTCTGTGGAGATTATTTTTATAACTATTTCACTCGTGGACTTGATATATTGTTTGATGGCCAAGTGAGATCTTACTCCTTGTTCTCAAATCTCCTTTTGTATAAGCTGCTTTCTTTCTTTAGACCTATTGGACCACTTTGGTAGTAACCTTTTTTCTTTTAATGCAGACTCACAAAATTAAAAAGTTTGTTCTGCATACGAACTACCCAGGTCACCCAGATTTTAATTCATATATCAAGTGTAATTTTGTTATTTATAACCCAAATGGTGAGGACCACTTTACTCTTTCTTTGTTTTCTTTATTGATGCTTTTCAGGATTCCTTTTTGTTTATTTAAAATTTGTGTTGGTCTGTTACTTGTCATGAAGATGCTGAGCAAATAAAAGAAGGAGATGCTCCTGAACATTGCATTACACCAAGTACTAAGTGGGAGCAAGTGAAGGTAGCAACATACTCCTTTTTGTTACTGTTTACGATAAACTGCTGGAGATGAATGTCTTCATCTATCAGCACTCTTTATCTGCACTGTTGGCTTCATCATTCTTTCAAATTCTTTTAATAACGCCTTCTTGCTTTTAACTAGTTATTTATCTCATGTCTAATGGCATATGAGCCTTCTTTTCTTCGGTTTTTCAAATTGTTTGATTTTCCAAGGCATGGAAAAATCATTTATTAAAATGCAAACAATGTGAACTGGACAATGAATCAGGTTAGAAAGGGTTACTCCAAACTCGAACAGTAAAACATAAAACATGAACAGCATGCACAAAGTAACAGACTACAAACAGGACTTTAGACTAAGAAGGAAAGAAAAACAAGTGATTAAAGGTAGAAATGAGGGATGGGGGAAGGATCTAATTACGCAAAACTTGATTAAAGTGAAGAATAAATCAAATCTTTGTTCATTTGCTAAACTGAAAATTGTCCGCTATCTATCACTGCACGGGACACCCTAGTGGGCCGCATTCATTTTGGAGGACTTCTTTTGGAAACCAAGTTTCTAATTTCCCTCTTAACAGGAGATTCTTGGTGATGGTGGGCGTGCCGCCATCCAGACACAAGGTTCAGCAAGCAACCCGTTTGGGTCAACACTGGTATATGGTTATCATAATATAGCTTTTGAGGTAAGAAATGTTTTTGAAACATGCATCATTCACTTTTTCCCTTTACGTGTTTCAGTGTCCTTTCATATTGCGCATTAGATTGTCCTAGATCATTGCCATCTTAATCATATTCAGTTAATGCAGTATGAAAATGCCTGAAGTGACGATGCTTTTGACAGGTGATGAAAAATGGCTATATAGCAACTGTAACTTTGTTCCAGTCCTAACTCAGTACCTTTTGGTATGTAACTCATGTCTTTCATTTTGCTTGTAGTTATATTTCATTGTTAAGAGTTATATTGCCATTCTTTTTGTATTTAATTTTCAGTCATGTTAGAAGTTCTTTTGCTACCTCTTTGATATTTTTTGTCCTTTGTATATATTTGGTTTATTTGACTATTCTTGTGTAAACTTTGTTTAATAATTTGATAGGCGAACTTCGTTTCATTTGGTCTATGAACTTGTTCTTTCCTTAAGAATCTTCTGTGTGTTTTGTTGTGCGATGGTAATGATTGTTGAAAATAAGTGTGCATATTTTGAGTTTTGTTTAATAATTTTACTGGGGTGTACGGAGAGTTCTTATTTATTTGGTGCATGAACCTATGCTTTTTCAAGATACTCTATCTTTATGGTTGCGTATGGATTCGCTCGTGTGCAAGAAATTGATGGTAATGGTAATTGTAAATAAATACACATACTGAAGACACGGTGTACAATTATACATTACTATTTCCTTGATATCACTACTTTTCTTGGTTATACATGTTTCGTCCATGTATGTTTCTAAATCTTCTGTACAGTATAGCCTTGAATGGAGCGTGAAATTGTCTCCGATGACTGTTTCTGTTACTGATCCTGATCCTGGTGCAGGAGCTGTGGGTGGCCACGAGTTGAAGACGGAAACGCAACGAAGTGGGAAAATACATCTTCACGCTGCGAATTGGTAGTATAAATATGCAACTTTATGTACAGGGCATGGTCAACCGTGCTTCTAGGTCGACAAGCGAAGCTTCTCCGTATCTACCAGACTACCGGTGACCATTTGAGGCGACACATGTACATATGGGTACAATGTGAAGATTTATAATTTGTTCTTTCAAGATTTCTGTAATCAAGTTGCATAGTGTAAATAAGCAATCATGTAAAATAATCAACACAAAAGTATAAAACCTGCTGTGCACCTTCTGATGTCACATTTGTGAGACCCACAGTCCGTGGTGGGTATGTACTGCCTTAATCGCTGTGTTTGAATTTGAGCAGGTTTATGGGTCATGAATCAATCAGCAATCCCATTTTGAAACCTATTGGGGCATCTAGTTTTATTGGCGAACTGGGTTTAGACACAACCTTACTGGATAAACACTTGAACCTCTGACCTCATCTAAGAAAGCCCAAAGCTGTACCTTTCCACCACACTCTGTTGGTAGGATTGCTTTCACCTTACGAAGGGAATCATTCTTGGAGTGATATGGGGGAGTTGTTCGATGCACATCAAATGGATTGCACAGCGTCGTTGCTATGTTGCCATACGGAGTGCATAGCGCATGTTTACAGCACCCGTGCATCATGGAGAGACGGATCCAGTTCCTCACATGGTTCTGATTCGTGGGTGAAGCAATCACACGTACGCAGTGCTTGTGCTTGTTCAATATTATGGTGTTTATTACATTTTCACCACTTAGAGGACACACTTGTCTTCAAGGAGGGCTTGCTTTGGGTATTTGTCATTTGGGCTGTAAATCTTTGACAAAGATGTGCAGTTGTTTACATATGGGTACACAATTGCACATTTAGCTGAAGACTTTCTTTCGTCCAGTCATTAATTACTTTGATGTAATGGTTTCAAATTTTCAATTGCCTTGGCAATTTGGGCCCTGCCGTGGCTGATCCATGTCACTGAATCGAACCATTTGTTCTTGTGGAACGTGGTCTTTCTTTCTGTCCTCCAAGAGACTCATAGATGGGAATGGACATCCCGTGAGAGAATAATATCTTTTGAAATATTGAGATGTATTTATTGCTTTGGGTGGGCATTCAATTGCCCTTTGTTTGTCTTGTGTGCTGCCGTTCTCATTTGTTTGTTTGCTAACTCGTGAATCTCTCTTCCATTTGCATTATGCGCTCATGACATTTCTTTGTCAGTCAAGTTCATGCATGTGGCCTCTCCTTCATGCATTAAATGCACATTTTCCTTTTTTACTTCCATTATTAAGCTTCTATTTGAGTTATTGTAAAGTAGAAAAGATGAGATCTTATATTCAAAGAGAAAATTTAAAAGGAGAACTTACACTCCGCGGTTCCGGGCTGCCAAGACCATAAAATTTGGAAGTCATGGTGCCAGTTCCATATACAACGCAAACACAATACCACGTAAAGCCCGCACAAAGAAGGTTCCACGGACCTATGTTTAGTGGCAGAAGTTAACTTGAGAAACTATCTCTAAAAAGTAGGGATGACAATGGGGTAGCTTGGGGACGGGTATACCTATACGGGCCACAACCCAAACCGGCTATGGGTTCTCTTTTTTGCAATGGGAAACGAGGCAGGTATGGGGCATGCATATGTGTGTGTATTGTGTGTAATACATACGCGAACTGGAACCTGATATTCCCTGCCTTAAGTCTGGTTGAGTAGGTATTGCACGGGTCCAGTCAATATAGCCATCCCTACTAAAAGGTTCCCCATGTCCCCAGGAAGAGTGTTCCTGAGCAACTCGAACAGCAGGTTGATTGGTGAGAAGTGCAAAACAGTGTTTACTTTTGGGCATATTAAAAGTTAGGCATATGATTTGTAGTTTGCCTCATCTTGGCGTGTTTTCAAAACTTCATCTCATTTTTGGTGCTTTTCTCATAATACCAGCGTAGTTTGTTACCCTTTTTATTATTTCCAAATCTTTGGGAAGTATTAAAATTTTCCATACATCAGAATCACGTGGAGAGTGCACCATCTTTTCCATTATTAAATTACAAACCTCTTTGGCTCTTGCCATCTAATCAAAGTACTTTATGAGGACGGTGTTGAGATTGAAGCTAACAACTACGACAAACTTATGACATATGCTCTCTCTCTCTCTCTCAACATTATACGTCATTTATAGATAGGACGAACTGATGCAAATTGCCACATCAAGCTTCGGTAAAACCTGATGCTAACTTCTAGGCTCAATTCATCAAAAAGGTCATCAAGAACATGATTTTGTGCATTTACTTTATTTAGATTGATAACGAGATTACAAGACAGTTGGTTCGGCACCAACAAGACGAAAGAGGGTCAACATGAAACAAAACAAGACTGGTACACTTATAAGGTAGTTCAGACATTTGAAGAGGCAGACCATACAAAGAACGGGAAGAAGGTATGGGAATATATGATAAACATTTTAAAACGACAGTTTAAAGTTGTAGAGATGAACCAACAAAACGTGATCCTTTCTTTTAGATTAAATACTGCGTGGTGCAAGATGGATAATAATGCTACTAGGAATCATTCAATCAACTCCACGTTGGGGGATAATTAAGGATGATTTTGATCATTTTACTTGTTTTTCTTTTTAAGCATAAGAATGTGTAATATGAAGAAAATTGGACACTTGTGCGATGCTTTATATCTAGCCTATTAACGTGCATTTAGTGATAGACTGAATGCAGCGCAGGGCGTAGGTATAGTTTGGCTTATTTGGGTGCAGGGCTGCCATGGAAAACTCAACTCTTCAGGGAAAAGGTTCGATCATATAAGTTCCTGTAAGTTTCTCTGACATCATGAAGATATATTCTGCGGCTTCTCCCACACCACCCTTCAGCGATGCCCTAGATTCGACAAAATGCCATAAACTTTCTAACGCAATGATTCCTGTAAACTTCTCTTGGGTATCACGCGAACACAGAACCAGAATAAATCAATGGCCACAGAGAAAGCCAAAAGAGAAACACGAACCAAGGCTTGTTAGTGGAGCCAGCTGCGTAGATTCTTAACGCCATTTTGATCCGTCTTATGTCAGACCAACAATTCAAAGTGAGTTCTCAGATATTTTATAGGCAATATGATTCTTCAGAAGCATGAGTTGAAGCTTAAAAGATCAGTAGGTGAGGCATTCAGATCCATCTATGAAAGTAAGCGAAATGAAAGGTTTGGCCTCCTCCTCAGTGAGCTCCCTGGACAATGAAACTCTCTCGGAAAAGTTTGTTCCCGGCCCATAACATTCATACTGCCCGTAAAACACGGTCCTGTAAGTGCATAACATACATTCCTTTGTTACTGCATAAACAAACTGGGGAACAGTGATTTAAGTATGACTACATCAATTTGTATTGATTGACAACACATCATTGTTAAATCAAGAGAGACATATATTAAAACTAGTTCTACCATGTGAGCTCCTATAGCAACCATCAAATACTTGAGGATTTCTAAATGCTCATACATGTATGATATCTAACTTTTGTCAGGTCTACTAAAACTAGTTTATAAAAACATGTACATATATGCGCACGACTGTTCCAGACTCAGTCACAACTTCTTTGTCATTGTGAACCAGCCATTGATTTTAAAAAACTCGACAAAAATCTTGATATGATGAGAACATGTAACCTAAGTCATGAGTTTGAGTGTATCGCACTTTTACTCGAAAAGAATAAATTTAGTGCGTGGTCCAAATGTGATTTCCCTGGTAGAAAAGCTTGAAACCCAACTATTTACATGCACTTCTGAGTAAATGGTTATAGTTTTGCAAGGGTTTAAATTTAACCATCTTAGCTTTCTCAGGTTAGAAAATTTCCATAATCTTTTTAAACCATGCATTGTATAAGAAGATTTAGAGCTTCAGTGTATTGCACTTGAGTATACAAAAATATTTTTCTAGAGAAATTGGTAGCCGAAGTCTGAAGCCAGCACATGTTAGCCAACTTTTGTCAAAGCTAACGATTACTTTTAGAGTTCGCGTGCTGGCTTTGCGTCTACCCTATAGTGTGTGAGTGCGTGTGTGAGAGAGAGAGAGAGAGAGACTTACATTTGTCTGTTTGGGTCACCCAATTATCATCCTCGTGGGGTGATGACGATATCCATGAAGATGTAGGCGAAGACCACCCTAGAAAGGAGAGAGAGAGACTTACATTTGTCTGTTTGGGTCACCCCAATTGTACCATCCTCCTGGGGTGATGACGTTATCCATGAAGGTGTAGAAGAAGACCACCCTAGAAAAGGTTCCCTATGCCCTTCCCAGGTAGAGTGCTCCTGAGCCGGTCACCTTGCACCACACAAAGGAGAACCCCGTCTCCTCAAGCATGCTGTCCCTCTTCTGCACCGTCAAAGCTCCATACCTCTCAGTAACAGCATGCAGATGGCAGCCCTCATACAAAGACAAGCCATTCCCAAGTATGAAGTTCATTGATCCCTCTATGTAGCACTGTCTGATGGCAGAAACCTTTACATAAGCTATAATCAAGTGGTACGAAAAACAAAAGCATAAGCAAAATCACGAACTTATGTGTACGAGTCACCCTTTTTGAGTATGTACGGGTACTTTCACCTTCCTCTTACGATAAAACGTAGACACAACTCGAAGAACACGTACTTGGCTTCGAGCCAACCTTGAACAACGTCTTAGTGACTTGAGAAGGCAAAGTTTTGAAAAATATCATGCACGGAGGGAACATAAAGAATCGGGAGAGTAGATAGAGTACATAAAGACAGTGTGTAGGATTAGCAACCTTAATCACCTATTTATAGTACATGTGATGGATCACGTATCTTAAATCCGATCCAATCATCATAACTATTCAGGTCCATAATCGTTCTTGCTCCATTTTATCTAGAACCATTTTGTCTTATCCAGAATCATTCCGTCTTATATGGAATTGTTATCCCTTATCATTTCTCATGATCGTGAAAGACTCTTTAAGATCAAAAGTTTTATGTGTAAAAAGATAGACCAAAAATAATTCCGAAGCCCAAGTCTGACACGCACGTGTGGACTAACATGTCCTCCCCAAAGCTCTTTAAAGTAAGGTTCATCAACTACCAACTATATAAAAAGACATGAGTTTGTCACATTCTTTGACTAAACTTTGTCTCCTCTTAGTATCACATGAACAAGTTGTAGTCATGTGACTTTTTACCCACATGGTCGTATAGGGTGTCTTGAGCTCTATAGAACTTGCAGCCGATGAAAGCAGCCGTGCCGCCCGGAAATCCTTAATGCCACTCCTTGCTTCCCTGATGCACCTTATGGTGGCAATGGTGCTGCATTCTGCATGCACAAGGATGAATACGTCTCAAATTTTGCACCCCATCAACCAAGATGATGTATTGTATCTTAGTTCTTTAGGATTCAGAGCTCCACGTATTGCTTCTCGTATACCTTTTGTATCCTGGTAACTGTGATTGCTGCTACTGTATGCACAAAATGCTTCTGATACTCTGAAAACGTTTCGATGTTGTTTTAGAGCGTTTTGTGTGCACACTGAACAAAATGCTACTGTATGCACAAAATACTCTGAAAACATCATACTTTGACAATGATATTCACATGCCAAAAACACTGTTTTGCAGAGTGGCGGGGTTATACACACACGTGTATGTGTGCGTGTGTAATTGTCATGAAAAATCTTTTCAAAATATCACGGGTCACTCAGATTTCTTTCAGAATGAGGCAAGTAACCATGAAGCTTTACCACCAATACCAATGACACTCATACTATAAGTGTAGCCACAGTAGCCCGATCAGCTTGCTGCATAAATGAGATTAGTTGGCTTATGAAGATCGTTATTACAATTACCTGCAAGCTACTTTAATGACTGCAGACATAGCACCAGCAGCATTGATATAATTCTACATGGTTGTAGTTTATATTCCATTCCTGGCCACAGCAGGCCTGATCATCGAAGACATCTGGCGTATGTGCCCAGAACCAAGCGCAGAGCTCGGCCCTGGTCAGCAAGCTCAGGACGAAGGCAAAGAACACAAAATCCACCTAGTTCATTTATTAATTCATTTAGTTTTCTAATTATCCAGCATGAATTCCACCTTTAGAGAACAGCATGCAACATACAACAGCATAAGTAACAACGTTAAAATGTGTAGGCACCTTGAATGTGATATTCTTGGCGACGAAGAAGGGAGAGTTGACAAACTGTTGCAGAAAAGAATGTTCCTAATGGCTTCCCATCTCTGCCAATATGGTCTGCACTATCTCCCCACTCAATAATGGTCTTATCCGCTCCAGCACCCAGTAGGGTGATGTATGCTTTGGTGGTAGGAATCACCAAAGCAATGTTTCACAAAAATATAGAGCATGCAATGAACAAAACCAAGCCTTTTGGTATTACTTAAGTCGCATAAATAGATTCTTAGTCGCCATTGAGCTCCATGCAATGAATTCCTCAAAAGAAAAAAATGCAAACGGAAGAATATGGCATACTTGTACACGCCTTTATTTATGTTGATGATCACTCTATGAAGGTTAATATCAAGGAGAGAACCAATAGCTTTCTGCACCGAATCGAAGCATCCTTTTGTGGAGTCTTTGTCAACTGTGATGATCTTGTAAGCCTTATCCTTGTTCTTTGCTGCTTTGAAAACGGAGTGTTTTAGGGAACCCATCTTCCTTATCCATTCCAAGTATCCATCTCTTATGAGTACATTATCACCGGACTTGATCCACTGCCTTCCTGACGTTGAATAAACAGTTACAGCTAGTAATACTGTGAAGAAAAACAATCTGCAATGCATTTCCTACCACCAACACTGGCAGCACCACAAGGAACTACGAAGGTGTTGGTGGCTGTGAATAGCTAGAGAGGTCTTAGAGGGCAAATAAATACAGTGAGAGAAGTAGGGAAAAATCCTGCTGCATCCTTGCTTGCAAACAAAATGGTAAGATATGCACGCAGAGGAATCTAGCAGAGCTATGTCACTGTCTGCTTGAACTCTACTCTTCCCATCAACTTCTTTTGGGATCCGTTCAATTAAATATTATTAAACATTCAACAGATTCCCTTAAGATCAGTGGTTAATCCTTTTCAACAGCTGACCCATGTCAGGGTGGCTTGGAGGTCATAAACAATATATATATATATATATATATATATATATAGAGAGAGAGAGAGAGAGAGAGAGAGAGGTGTTAAAAAGGTGTTGCTCTTTTCTTTGAGAAGATACAAGGAGAAAGATAACTGGTTAGTTCATGTGAGTTACTATGCGCATGGTGAAAAAAACCTTTCGGCATGCTTTCCAATGTGTCATGCACGTGAATCTTACTCTGTAAAGTCTCCCTTGGGATTGGATGGTATTTTAGGAGCCCATGGCGTCCCTTTCAAGCTCCCTCCGTAGTCTTGCACAAATATGTATGTCAAGACTGCACAATATTGATGACAGTCATAACTTTTAGGTGAAATGCATGTGTCCAGAGGGGCTTGGGTGCCGTTCATCTTAATGGATAAGAGCCATGAAAGGCATGGTACGAAGGTGGGACCCACCCAACACATGATATTCATGCATTGTTTGTGCCTTTGAATTTAAGGAAAGTTTTACAAAAGTACTCGTGAATTTGTGAATTTAACGCTTTAGAAGTTCAATCATGTCAGCATTTTGAGAGAGACCTAAGGCTTTTACTGTTAATCAATTAATGATCTCAGGTTTCAGTCGTTAATCAACTGTGCACATTGTAATGTAACTCCGACGTTAGTTTTTATGTGCGTGCGGGAAAAACCTCAAGTTTCTATTTAGTTAATGATAGTAACCTTTAACCGTACTTCTTTAAGATGTTGAGAAACTTGACCTCTTAAAGTGTAAAATCGAGAAACCATATGATACTTTTTTGTTAAATTTTCTCCTCAGTTCCAGATAGTTGGTGTTCAATGGCATCCCGCATCCTGCGCCAGTGTCCTTACAAATTGGACGAGCATTGGAGAGTCGGCCGTTAATGTGAATTCTTCTGGCTTTGTACCAAAGACATTCTTGTGCAGCATTCAAGGGTTCATCTCATAAATTATCAAGTGAAGCTGACTTTAAGAATGTGACAGTCCATTCAAAGTTGGTGTTTGATCCCAAAGATCTAACGCTTTTTGACTCGAACATAAGTTTTTTATTTGCATAATCGCACTATGGAGATGGGAACCAAATCTATGGATGGCCGAATGTATAGAAGAAAACCTTAAATCTGATCTCATTCTTATAAATTCGTTTTGCCTAATTAAACCACCAGTGACAGACCCACCTATTCCGGTTGAAGTTGGGTTGACCCATTCTGGGGGTAAAGCTCTCCAAGCACTGATTTTCTCCGATTGCAAGATTCAAACACACGACCTTACCTGCAAGGTTTGTTCTTATAGATTTAAATCTTGCTGTGACTACAAATGGATTAGAAAGAATAAGAGTTCATGTACTTGGTCATTTCATGTACAACATTGCCATGTCTAGTTAGTTTCGGTAAGCAAGAGCAATAGTTTCAGAAAGCCCTTGAAGAATCCCAACCAAACAATGAACCAGTCGACCGAATTCAAAGCTAAGGTGAGCTGTCAGCAATGCGAAATGAATATCATAATCAGAGCCAATATTATAAATACCATATTGTAGGTATATCATTACCTGGATAGATAGGATTCTGATAGCTGTATC
Organism: Brasenia schreberi; assembly: GCA_036023115.1. Taxonomy (NCBI): domain Eukaryota; kingdom Viridiplantae; phylum Streptophyta; class Magnoliopsida; order Nymphaeales; family Cabombaceae; genus Brasenia; species Brasenia schreberi. Next base: position 21,948,298 of record JAYKKT010000069.1, on the reverse strand, counting down.
ATTTTTCGCCTATTTATTTTGGCACCTATCACACACTGTCATAATGTATCTATTGGTTTTTCTTTTTGTACTATTTTGATTTCTTATACAATTCTCTTGATCAAATAAAGAATAAATATTGTCATACGATACTTTGTGACATGCATATAGGTATTCAGTAAAATGCAGGTCCCGTAAGCTATTTAGAATCTAGATCAGAAGCAATGTTTCTCTTGGGGACAGCATGCCAAATTCACTAAGAGGTGGAGGTCGACTGCACCAAAAAAAAGCAGGCCCGTTGACAGAGTGGCCAGACATCCACCAAGTTACTAATAAAACAAGAGCTGCAATCTTCAGTTTATTCAACACTTGCTCCAAGTATTATATAATTAATGGGAAAATCTAAGAAAAAATAATCAAAAGTTTCAGCCTGAAGAAAGAGGCACTCGGCAAAAGCATAACTTGACTAATCACCTCCATAGAGAAAGACAAGGAATACTTCCTAAACCTGCAGCAGAAATCGTGACCTTAAGATTCATCGTACAGAAAACCTAGAAAGGAAGGCCTCTTGCTTCAATGGAAAACATAGGAAAATAGCTCTTGCACTGATAGTGTACTGTCAAGAAGGTTGCCAATTATTTTACAAGAAAGCTGGGTTGAACAAATGTTTTGCAACACATAACAGTGGAAAAGATGAAACTCTCCGGAGATAAACCTCACTAACTCATGGTGCACATCATGTCTCGACGTGCATGTACATGGAAAGAGTACAACTTGGCTACATTGGAGGTAATAGAATTCTCAATTATTTCTTCAAAACAAAATTTACAGTTTCAAGTGGAATTCATCACAATGCTAAACTGCTCCTGCTTTCTCCCTGAAAGGAGAAATCAAGCTTCTAATATTTAGTTTCTTTGATTGTGTTATACAAATCCCACTTCTCAATAACAAGAATGACTGCCAAGATGAGAATTCAAAACTGACCTATACGGATCACCAATTTCTGCACAATGGATGTACGTGTTTCACTCCATTGTTAGTGCAATACAGACGGCCTGGACTTCTTGCATATTTTGTTTGCATTATACTGATGTATGTTAACCCTATTTTCTCAAGTAAGATTCTCCAGCAAAGCTAGAATAAATTTATATGGAAAGAAATACATAAAAATATCCCATCCTTCCCAACCGCACAACCACCAATATCCTGCAAAACGTTACTTCTAGCAAAGGGGCTTACTAAACTTTACAAATTGAAGATAATGCTCTGTTCTTAAAGAAGGAAAAGATCAGATATGTGCTGTTAAAATAATTCACCTCCCTACAAAGGTAACCTTTGAATAAAGCAACCCTCCGTTCAATACGTCATTATAAAGTTTTCACCAACTGAAACATATTTTCGTTAAGATAATGCTCTGTTCTTAAAGAAGGAAAAGATCAGATATGTGCTGTTAAAATAATTCACCTCCCTACAAAGGTAACCTTCGAATAAAGCAACCCTCAGTTCAATACGTCATTATAAAGTTTTCACCAACTGAAACATATTTTCGTTTCCTTATTTTTACCAAAGGAAATCAGCATGGGTCAGCTAAATCAGCAGTGAAGTATCAACAAACCCTGCTCTTAATTTTCAAACGTAGATTTCACTTGAAAGCAGTAACCAGTATATATTGACAAGTGATGCCATTCAAAAACAATTATGCATCACAGAAAACGTAAAAGATGATTGCTAATAAGGCCTCTTCTGCTCAGTTCAAAATCAGCAGCTTGTATAGCCATCAAAGAACCTTTCATAAGTTGTTCAATTTTACAGATATTGATTACTAAATTTTGTGTTCTCTTGGATCATCTCTAACCACATCAAAATCAATCTCAAGCATCCGATTTGGTTTCCTGCATTCGTTTTTTGCTTTTCCCCTCTGAAATACAACTTTTTAGTAACAATTCTTGTTTCCCCGGTTCATAAACCTACCCTGGACTTGATAAATAACTAAAAGAAGGAAAGACAAAAATATCAGGGTTCCTATCATTCTCTAGCTGCACATTTTCTATCATGTGCCTCAAATATTAGGAGAAGATACCACGTAGAAATCCAATTTAGCCTGTTGTACATATCGCCACAAGAGTGTGAAACATGACTGCCTTGAACAAGCTAGAACATCTTTACATGATTTTCTACCTTTTCAGTTTGATGTTCATTGACCTGAAGCTTAACGAGGAATTCCATTCACAAATTTACACATTGGGCCTGAGTGTGCATCTTCAGCAAAGGATCCATCAGTATGAGGAAACAGCAGCGACTTACTGCTTATGTGAGTGTAACCACTATAATCTTTAATTTGAAGCCTCCAAGCACTACAGCTTCTACCAAATATTGTGATGGGAGTAATTTTTTTATATTCAGTATAGATGTATGAATCCAAGAATGCATAACCATTTTTATATTGTCAACCCTCCTATTTACCTCAGGCAAGAATCATCTTTTAAGTCTCATGCTGTATTCTCTTGATTCAATAGCAAACAACTTTGGATGACTCGTGGAAGGTTCAAGCTACTTCTAACCATTCTCGTGTTAAACTCACCAGTAAATTCGTGAGTGGTCCCTTTTGGAGAAAGCTAATGAATATAGATATGCAGAAGCAGAAATAGAAACTCCAATACAACAACAACTAAGCCTTTTCCCATATTCCCATCCTAGATGGGGTTAGCTACATGGATTTTTTGTTTCCACATAGCCTATCATGTGCCATAGAGGCAGTTAACTCAACATGAGCTAGATCATTCTTTATTGTTTCTTTCCAATACTTTTATGGGCTTTCTCTTCCTCTTTTAACATTTTCACAATCTAGTTTTTCATACCTTATGGAGCTTCTTTTGGTTGTCTTTCTACATGTCAAAACCAACAATTTCTCGTCATTTTATCCTCTATTGGTATCACTCACAATTTATTTCTAATAACCACATCATTTATATAATCTTTCCTTGTGTAACCACTCACCCATCTCAATATTTTCCTTTCTGTCACGGACATCTTTTGTATATGTTATGATTCACTGCCCAACACTCAGAACTATAAAACATAACAGGTATAATTACTGCTCTATAATATTTACCTTTCAACTTTAATGGTAATACCTGATGCTCCTCTCCATTTTAACCGATCTGTATTAATTCTATGCATAACATCTCCATCAATTTTTCTATCATTGTGAACTCTTAAAACTTGACTCTAGGTATTTAAAACTTTCCTTATGAGGGATACAATGTATGTCAATCTTAATTTCTATATCCTAAGTAACCAAGTGAACAAACTTACATTCCATATATTGTCTTTGTTCTACTAAGTCAAAAGCCTTTACTTTCTAGTATTTCTCTCAATAGTTCTAATTTTCTATTTAAGACTCGTCCACTAACACAATGTTATCTGCACATAACATACATCAAGGTACTTCATCTTCAATATGTTTTGTTTACTCATCAAATACCAATATAAATAAATATGGACTTAAAGGTGATCCCTAATGTAACTCAATATTAATTTCAAAGAAGTCGGTCATTCTTTTATGAGTCATCACATCAAGGTACTTTATCTTGAATATGTTTTATATATGTCAATAGAATACCTCTTTTCTAAGGTTCTCCAAAGTACATCTCCCGATACCTTATCATAAACATTTTCTAGATTGATAAATACAATGTAAATGTTCTTCTTTTTACTCTAAAATATTCTATAAAACATCTCAATAGGTTGGTAGATCTGCCTAGCATGAATCTAAATCGGTTCTCTATTGTCCTCGATACTTTTCTTATCCTATGTTCAATAATTCTTTTCTATAATTTCATAGTATGGCTTATTAACTTTATACCTGATAATTCACACAATTCTAGATGTCTCAATGTGTCCCTTGTTCTTGCATATAGTATAAGTGTACTCACTCTCCATTCCTCAGGCATCTTTTGGTTTCTCCATAGTTCATTAAATAATCTTATGAGCCAAGTGATCCCCGTCTCTCTTAGAATTTTTCATACTTTCTAATTTTTCTAAATTAATACTAACACCCGTATTTTCGTTAAAAAGCTTATAAAAATAAAATTTTCATCTATTTTTTATATCATCATTTGCCACTAAAATGTTCTCATCTTATCTTTCATAGAAAAATCTTTAGTTTTCTTATCTCTTGTTTTAGCTATCCTAAAAAAAAGTAGAAATAGAAATTCCAATACAAAAACAACTAAGCCTTTTACCGAGATCAACTACTGTAAGAAACAACTGGGTGCAAAGGAAGAAGATCAAGATAAGCTAACTAACAAGTACAAATACGATCAACAACTAAGCAGTTGATTATAAGTAACTCCGTCCAAATAACTTCCTTTAATGCAGCACTCCTGCAGAAGGAATCGAGAACTGCTTCTAACACATCCACTGCCCAATAGCTATCCACGACGAGCATATGCTTATAGATCGATTGTGATTCATCAGAATGTGAACAATTATGAAACGAACAAGAATTTTGGAAACATGATTCACAGAACCAACAGCATTGTAAAGAAATTTAAGAATCATCAGCAGAAGTTTTACAATTGAACAGATTAAACTTATCTTTCATGGCCTCAGACTCACTCTCGTACTCTTTAAACCTGTATACTTCCTGCTTATATGAAGATGGCACTTTCCCTTCGCTGTAGCAGACACAACACAAGCTGAAGTGAGAGGTCATCTCTTTGAACCTAGGGCCAATGATGGGATATCTGCAGACAGAACAGGAACGGTTTCCATGGCGAATTCGATCACCACTTTCGAGCTTCACCAACGTATTCATGATGCCGAAACCCCAGTCCGGATCATCAAACATCTCGAGGAACTCAGGGAATGAGATCACAGCAGCATCACCGGCATCACCATGGACTTCCATTATGTCGCTCATGCCCCTAGAAGGAATATATATAGCCCTCAGATACTTGATATATGCATTAGCGTCCGATTTCCTAACTTGAGAATTAGCTTCATCAACAGAACGCCATAACAAAGCATCAAAAACCGCACGCTTCCTCTTCTCGGTACTTCCAGAGCAAATGGGAGCAAGAACAGCATAGAACATGCCGATATCAACGCGCCCTGAGCCAGATTCATCTAAAACTGCTAAAATTCTCTCATTGATCGCCTTCATGGCTCCTTGAAATGCTTCAGGCTTTAAGAATTTGAGCAATTTTCGAAGGTTGACCTCGAGGGAGGCCTTCCTAATTGATTTTCCAGGCACTCCACCGCCGGAATAAGTGACAGGTACCTTGGTCTCACTCAACTCTTTCTTCACAAGATCAATCTCGCACCGGCCGAATCTCGTGAGCCTCTGGAACGCCCTAATCCCAAGAGCTACAGCCAGATCCTGCCTGGCTGCTGTCTTCTTGCTCGCCCGCCGGAATTTCAATGCCTCAACAACCAAAAATTCCTCTCCGCTAACATTCCCCTTACCCTTCTTCTGCAAAAGCTTCAAATGGGCCATGGCGTCGAACAATTCGACCCTTTTGGTCATCTTGAGCGCCTCTTTAAGCGCTTTCTTCGCCTCCTCCATCTCTCCGGCCCCAAGCAACGATACCGCTCGGTTGAGTTGCGCCCGCCAATGGTTCGGCCATATAGCCAACACCCTTCCATACATTTCTGACGCCCTCTGATACCTCCCCACGTCCATAAACAAGCCACCCAGATTGTATAAAGCGTCGAGATGTCCCGGGCGAAGATCAATCGCCTTCTGGAACTCCTGAATCCCCTTTTCATCTTCCCCCATCGCGTGCAGAACCGATCCCAAATCGCAATGGGCGTCGGCGTAATCCTGCCTCAGGAATACGGCTTCCTCTAACGCCTTCTCCGCCGCTCGGTACTCTCCAACACCAAAAAGGGCGCTACCCAAAAGTTTGAGCGCTCGGTAATGCGTAGGACAAAGGATTGCGGCCTCTCTGTAATGTTCGCAAGCACCAAGAAGCATCCCTTCTCCTTCGAGGGCGATTCCGAGATTGACGTGAATCTGAGGAAGAAGATACGACCATTGATTCCCGCTAACTTCGGCCGCTTCAAGAGCCAAAAGAAACTCATCTTTGGCCTCGGAAAATCTTCCCAATGCGTAGAGAGAATTGCCGCTTCTGAAATGAGGCCGAACGTCCGTGGGTTGCAATTCCGACGCTCTCTTGAAGGTAGCCAACGCTTCTTTAAACAATTGGTGGTCGTAGAGCGTTCTTCCGATCGCCATATGCCCATCGAACACTTCTTCCCTCGACGTCGCGGTGTCGGCGCGGTTCCTGAGCGCACGCAAATCTTTCAAGAAAACGTCGTAGTCGTGGCCGGATTCCTCCCAGAAAACCCTCTTCGAGACACCACTCTCCGATTCCGACCCCAATTCCCGTGACCACCCGGGGTCGGAAAACGCGTCGCCGACGTTCTCCCCTTTGATTTTCCCGTCCTTCATTTGCTTCACCTTCAACCTCTTGATGACGATCTCCAAGTCGTCGACGATCTTCCACGTACTGTCGAAGGCGATCCCATGGTTCGGTGACGATGCCCACGCCGCAACCCCGGCCTTCCGCCCCGGCGCAGCGGCGATCGAGGCCGAGCGTTCGTCGAGGATGAGGGACGACGAAGCCGCCGAGACGATGGACTGCGAGGAACAGAGTTCCAGGTTGAGGGCGTCGAAATCGCGGTCCACGTCGCCGGCGCCGTCGTTGTAGGTTCGGAGGAGGCCTTCGAAGGTGAGTCCCTTTTCGCCGTCGATAAACTCGCCGTACGTCCGGAAAACCTCATCGAGAATGGCTTGGATCTGCTGGTCGCTGAACTTCACCCTCGGATTGACGGCGACCACCAGCGCGGCCATCTCCGCACGGTTGAGCCCACCGTCCTTGTTCGCATCAAACTGCTGGAAGATCTTTCTCACCTTGTCGCTCCGGTCGTCTCTGTCCCTCCCGGAGGCCATTCCGGCAGCACCCAAAACCACTTGTTCTCAAATTCCCGATGGTTTTCCGGCAACTAGGAAGAAAACCAACTTAGTGAAGATGATATGAAGAGAGACCACCCTTCATTATTGAGTGATTTGGTGATGGTGGTGGCATTTGCAACCCTTGGGTTTTTTACAGGGCGAATGGAGGGGGAGAGGGGACAAACCATAAGGTTGGGTGGCTGCTGTATGTGGATTTTCTTTTACAAGACCAGGTTGTAAATCTGGTAAGATTTTGAATGCTGCTGTGCTTTCTCATCATCCCTGTGAATGTGGTCCTTCCGTTTCCTTCAAATAAGATAAAATTTATGCTTAAAATAAAATATAATTTCTATGAGAAAATAGTAGCACACTTTTGGCACGCGTAATTTCGCAGATGCAAGTTTTTTACAAAGGAGGACTGAAGCCTAATCTTGTTTGACTAATTTTATCCACAATAAACACACATATATATATATATATATATATACATATTAAGATCCGCTTAAAATGACATGTTCACAATTGTCGTCGTTTGATGAAAAGGGATCAATAGCCGAAACTAATGAAAAAAAGCACAAAATACTAAAATAGTCGAAACTAATATGGAAGTACTTTTTATTTCTGTGTATCAATTTTCACCATCCGTCGTCCTTAATTTGAGTGTGTCATCTAACAAGACCTTCAATAAAGAAACTTACTACTTTCCAATATATATATATATATAGTTTGAAGATTTAAGATAAAACTATGTTTAAAGTAGCTTCCGGGTATTGCGTGTAGGGATGATAATATATTGGTTTCACTTATGGGAACTCAGACATATTCCTATCTAAAAGGCGCACCCACCCAATTTGAAGTGGGTTCCAGTCCAAGTATCACAAAGACTCCATTTACTTTGACCTCGTACACGATAACAAGTATGAAGCCTCACATCGTACACGAATACAAGTATCGACTCCCCCCCCCCCCTCTCTCTATATATATATAACTGTGTTTGATCTCACATAAATCCAAAAGTTTTTTACCATTTGATCTTCAAAATCTATAGCAAAGATTTGAATCAAATATATTTTTATACTTATATTTAATGCATATGAGTACATTAAATATATGAATCTTTACCGTCGATCTCAAAAATAAAAAATAAATAAATTTGTGAAAGATTATATACCAAACATTATTATATAGCTAATACTCTCTCTATATATTATAATATACCCAAGAATAAAATTAAACATTTATATATGGATATGTATATAAGACCTTTCTATGTTTGGGCAGGTGAGTAGGAGTGGCTTTTATCACCCATGGATGATTGATTGTGACGGTACGAAGCACAAAAATAAGGTCCCAATAGGAGGTTGGATATAAGTGTTCTCGTTTTGGCCCACTGCATCATCATCCCCAACTATACCTAAAACAAATAATTATGTTCCTTTATAAACTATTGTACTTATACAATCGAGTGACCATAGACTAACTAAATCATTTTCTATTAATTTATATCTCCGATAATCTGGGTTTCTAAATAACTAATTATAAAACTCAATTATGGGGGTTGGGAGATGTCCACCTCCTCGATATCGAACTCTTGGCCTTCAAATTCAGCTTGATGGCTCTCTCGAGTTGACCCCCCAACCATAAGCATGGCGTATTATTATTATTTTTCGTAAGGGTTATAAAAGGAGGCCAAAGCCTAACATACACGCACCACCCTCACAGTCGAACTCCACGCCAGCAACGAGGATGTCAAAGCACCCCGCCAGTTGAGCTAATGCTCTCGGTGCGTGTATGTGTCTAGTTTTTTTTGAAGGAAGTTGACACATTTCTTGTCATGGGTGTTTATAGAAAAACATGCGATCTTGTTTGACTAATTTGATCTTAATGATGTATGTAGAACAACCAATTGAATGTGTTATATATAGTTTTAGTTCGGTGATTTTCAGGCAAAACAATGATTTTATTTGTAAATATATGTTTATATTCTTTGTGTGTTCTTATTGAGTAGGCTGGTCAACTCAAAAACCCTTCAAGTTGAAGGTCACTAGATCGATACCGAAGGTGTTCATGTTTATATATAGTTTTAGTTCAATGTGTTTGATTTAATTAGATGAGTAATTTACGTTCCAAAGAAAAAGATCAGTTATTTAAGAGTACGAGAGTCTAATGTGCATCAGCTCACCTAGCCAGAGGTTCGACTCACTTGGTTATGAGTTGGTACTTGGGGGGTGCTCTCTTCATTGTACCTACACATGATTGGTTTGAAACCGGCCTGGCAGTTTTAACTAAAACCTAACCATGAAATGATTAGAACAAACGGGATACAAAACCATCGACCTCTTGGTTCACGTCTGGTTCATCCTATCTGAAAAGGGCATGGCAATCAATCCCTCGGAAGTGGTAGTCAAACCCGAACTAGAACCAACAATTCCTCCTTTATTTTTAATTTTTATATGTACTTTAATAGTTTTGAAACAAACTAACTCTCATACCTAAGTTGGCAACAGTGAATTTGATTTTTCATTATGTTTTTTAAAACAAGAACGTAAAACAAAACGGAAAACAGACACAAGCACGAAACCAGACCCGCAACTGGATAGAACACACTGGAACTGGGTAGGTCTCCGGGAAGCGAAACAGGGCCGGTTTGAAACAGTTGGTCCCAATTTAGCTGGAATCGCCATGTTTAAGTACTTTAATGGCTAAGGTATGCTCAAAAAGGATGACTTTATTGAATGGGAGCTCCCCTGGGGTCCATATTTGAAAATGATGGGAAGACTAGCCCAGCTCTATTGTATAACGGGCTAAGGACCCATAAATGCAACCAACTATACAACCAAAAGAGGCCATAACATCAAATGGACGCATTACCAAGCAAGGTCCACAACTTCACAGTGCTTGATTTCAGCTTATCCATGGATTCTCATTTGCATCCGAGTCGGCAAACCAGTTGATCCAAATAAAAAATCATGCCGATCGACCTGACTACCGAATTCGTTTCGGTTTGACCTGGAACCTCCAACAATGGGACTTTGTGATCCGTTTGAATGTTTAGGGGGTGTTTGATTACGAGGCCTAACGTAGACAAACGGAGGCTTTGGCATGCAGTAAAAAGCAGGACCGTACCCGAGTACGAGGCCCATCAGTGGAACTGGAGCTGCAGTTCTAATTTCGTCGTCCCGACCTCACAATCAAAACACCCCTTTATCAAACTGGATCAAGTTCCGGACATGTCAAAGGCATTGCTCTTTTCGCAGAGAGAAGCACACTCTTTGTGCCTCAAATATGAACCAAAAGTTACCTTTCCCTCTACCATGTATGTTGACCTTGATAATAAATCAAATTCGTCCTTCTATTCATTGCATGTAGAGTTCAAACGTGAAGGGTTTGGAACCGTTAGTTCCTGTTCCGGTTTTATAAAAGGTGAAACACGAAAGTGATAGTTCCCACCCGTTTTGACTAATCAACCACTTATTCTATTATTCAATTAGTTGGATTTGGTAAACCCATATTCGATGTGGATCGGAGCCGGTTACGAAAAGGGGTTCTGTTTGTCAACATGGCACACGAAATAGTAATAATCAACCAATTTTTGGAAACTAGTCTTAACAGTACCATAAGAAGATGAGAGTAGGTGTTATCTGGTAGGGTCTCTCATCTTCTCCACTACATTTTTCTTGGCATACAACTAATTCATAAATACAAATATGCTGTGAGAACAATAAATGTTTCCATGTGCACGTTGCCCCATGGTCCATGCCAAAGGGCCTATCACACGCACACAAACTTCATAATGAAGAGTTTGGTGTCTTGTACACACATTCGTATATAATATATATATAAGTGATAAATAATCAACAACAACAACTAAGCCTTTTTCTCTTACTAGATGGGGTAGGCTATATAGATTCTTTTCTACATAACCCTATCATAATTTGTAGAATCCATGATAAATAAGTTTGACAAAGTTTTACGCTCGCTGTGAGAAGCCTAACTTAACCCTCCTCCTTTGTCTGAGCTTGGGACCGGCCATATCTACTGTTTGATTTGTATGATTAATGATGAAGTTTTGAATTAAAAGTGGATTATACTCCTATACTTTATGTGGTATATTGAATATTTTTTGTTGAATTAAAAGTATTGTTGTACCTCTTTATATATATATATATACATATTGATATGTTAGTGTGTAGCTTTCTATCTCTAATGTAGTATACTCATGAACAACTTTTACTTTTGGGAATATGAGTGTAATATTAATTTATCTTAATTTTTTTTAAAACTATGTAACTTCTAAATCTCTCCAAAAGTAAAGGGCTGTATTCACTTTCATATATATATATATATATTATTCGATAATTTAACTTATGGAACCATTATTTCAATTAAAGCAACTAAGAAACCTAATAGACGACCCATTTAGTGTGGAAAAAACTTGGTTTTGGTAATAAGTAAAAAAATTTAATGAATGCTAAAACAGTGCCATGATAGGTCTGCTATCTTTGTTTCTCGCCTTCCTCCGGGTGCACCAAGTTGGTGGGCTCTCTCTCTCTCGCTCTCACAGGATTGCACCAGCTGTTATATGGGACCACTCATTTGTGAGAAAGAAGGTAGCCTAGCCCCCACTTTAACCAGCATATTGTAAGACAATATCTCATACTAGATTTTGATGTACTCTGGAAAAATGATTAATAAATAGTTAAAGATGTGACAGTTAGATAATTAAAAGGATTGATATAATTTCAGAAAAATAAAGAGGTTGACAACAAATTGTGGTTTGATCTTGCTCTCCATTGGTGCGACACGCACACATTTAGAAATGTAGATTATACCTCTCAAAAGATCTGATCTTTGGACTTCAACTATTTGTTTGGACTATCATTTTTACTTAGGATAAGTGATAATATAAGAAAAGATAATATATAACGAGGTTATTAGAAACAAATTGGGAATGATGCTAATATATAATAAAATAAAAGAAAATTGGACACGTAGAAAGATGACAAAAAAGCATGAAAAACTACATTGTGAGAATTTTCAAAGAAAATGAAGAAAACTATAAAGTATTGGAAAAAATAATAAAAATGATATGTTGAGTTAACTATTAGCATGACACATGAACATGCTCTATGAAAACGAAGAATTGTATGAAAAAAGACTTAGTTGTTGTTCTATCAACTATAGGTATTGTAACATAAAACCAAGCCTTATCACACGCTAAGCTGGGTTGGCTACATGGGTTTTTAGTTCACATTGTGATCTATCTTGTGTCATGTTAGCAGTTGAGTGAAATAATAGACGGCCATGTTTTCTACTAATGATGGCTACTTAGCTATTGAAATGTATATAATAGATGGCCAAATTTTTTGTTGGGGGTGGGGAGGGTTGATAAGGAATTCAAGAGTAAGAACTCATTGTTCAAATGATGGTCATACATCTCTCAACAATCCTGACCATTCATCACAAGTTGAGGCCTAAAGCAAAATCTGCTTGTGACATACGGCTTAAAATTGGTGCCATGAGTTTACAAATTTCGACAATAATAACAACTAAGCCTTTTCCCATATTGAATTCGAGTCAAAAAAATCTCGGAACCTAAAAAATTGATACTATAACAAGTTTAAGGTCCGTGCCTAATTAAGGTAGGTTTCCTAGTGGCCTTAACTATGAGCCACCCTTGCCACTCATCTTAAGATGTTTGTCATACTCAATGATTGCATGTGCAACAATACATAACATTTAACACATAGCTTATAATGGCTAAACTAGTATTTATCCTTGGTGATCATTTAAACTAGCTATTCCTCCTTTCTCTTTGCCTTTATATAGAAAAGATTACAAATAATTTTAGGAGCAAATATGAGTATCGTTGAAGATGCTTAATCTGACTTTACTTTTTACACGACAAGGTGAACGTAATTTCGTAAGTATTACGCGCTTCTCCGTAAATACAGGAATACTTGGCGGCTCGTGGAAACCTCTCGTTGGCGAATACTTGAGGCATTTCGTCGAACGGTTGTGGCCGTTGTCGCTCCCCCGAAGAGAAACAATGAATTTTGATCTCTGCCATGAAGAATGTCGCATCATTGGATGCTATGCTCATCCTATCTCCGAAACGCGTACAGATCCGTTCTTCAAGTTCGGCAGCGGCTTTGGTTCTTCAAGAACTAGAAATTCTCAATCTCGGTTGCAGATGGACCTATTCGGACGAGTTTCCGAACGCAATCGATCTTCAAATGAACCTACTCCGACGCCTTGCAGGCTTTCATCAGGTCGGGTTCTTGCGCAAATGCGAGAATTGTCGATGCTCACATCGTAACTTATGGATTCAACGCCAGAACTTCATCTTAAATCGCCTCATTGATCTTTACTGTAAGTTCGGGAGATTCGGTGATGCACGCCAAGTGTTACGGAATGAATGAACCAGATGTTGTTGCGCATACTACTCTAATTGCAGCGTATTCGCAGTCTGAGAAGGTGGGGATTGCCAGAGAACTTTTTGACAGAATATTGATCGGTGATGTTGTCTCGTATAACGCCATGATTTCTGGCCTTGCGCAGAATGAACAAGGGTATTGTGCCATTAGATTTTTCGTTGACTTGTCTCAAGACGACCTCCGGCCTGATGAATTTACCTTCACGAGTGTTCTAAGTGCCTGTGGGTCGGTGGCAGATGCGAATTGCGGTGTGCAGATTCATTCCCGGCTGATTAGAGCTGGAGTCGAGGGCATTGTGTCGGTTGGTAATGCCTTGGTTTCGATGTATATGAGTGTGTTGCTGGGTTCAGCTCGCAAAGTATTCGACAAGATGTCTGTGAGAGATGAATTCACTTGGACGACTTCATTACCGGGTATGTGAGGTTGGTGATCTCGAAACTGCACGTCAATTGTTTGATGGAATGAATAAGAAGTTCGACTTGGTTTGGAATGCAATCACAGCCGGCTATGTACAATTTGGGTTAAACGAGGAAGCCTTACATTTATTTGGGGGCATGGTGACAAAAGGAATCAAGCTTGACGTGTTTACGTTCACAAGTGTTCTTAGCGTGTTTGCCAATTGTGAGGGGCTTGGGGAAGGATTGGAGATTCATGGGTTTATACTTTATATTGAGAAGGGAAACAAAATTGTCATTACATGTCCACAATGCCCTTGTTTCACTATATGCAAAGTGTGGCAGATTGGATATGTCTAGGAGGCTATTTGAGTTGGAAAGAGACCTTGTATCATGGAATACCATCGTGTGTGGGTACGTGAATTCTGGAGAGGTTGATGTAGCAAGGGAGTTGTTTGAAAAGATGAACAAGAGAAGCTTGCTTACTTGGACTGTCATGATATCTGGTCTTGCAAATGATGGCTGCGGTGAGGAAGCTCTAAAACTATTTAGCAGGATGCGGCATGAGAGAACAAGGGCTTGTGACTTCACGTTTTCTGCTGCTCTTATTGCTTGTGCCTCACTGGGAGCGTTAAGGCACGGATTTCAACTTCATTCTCAGCTTATCAAACTTGGTTTTGATTCGAGTGTTTCTGCCAGCAATGCATTTGTGATCATGTATGCCAGATGTGGTGTTGTTGATGCGGCACATCAGGTGTTCTGCACAATGCGTGAAGCAGATTCAGTTTCTTGGAATGCAATGATCGCTGTTCTTGGGCATCATGGACATGGAGAAGAGGCTCTAGATCTCTATGAAGAAATGCTGTGTGTGGGGGTTGAACCTGACCGCATCACTTTCCTAACAGTGCTCTCTGCTTGCAGCCATGCCTGCCTTGTGGAAAAAGGATGCAAATACTTTTGGTCTATGGCTCAAGAATATGGCATACTACCTGGTTCAGATCATTACGCACGTTACATTGATCACTTGGGCCGAGCTGGATGCATTGCAGAAGCCAAATAAGTAATTGAATCAATGCCTATTCAACCTGATCCACCTGTTTGGGAAGCACTTAGCAGGATGTAGAATTCATGGTGACATGGAGCTCAGTATTCAAGTAGCGGAGAAGCTGTTTGAGACTTTGAGTTGCGGCCACAGCATGATGGAACCTATGTTCTACTATCCAACATCTATGCTTCAGTTGGTAGATGGGACGAAGTTGCGAGGGTGAGGCAGGTGATGAAGGATCGTGGGGTGAAGAAAGAACCCGGATGCAGTTGGATCGAAGTGGAAAACCAGGTGCATGTCTTCGTAGTGGATGATATGAACCATCCCGAGGTTGAGGAAATTATTGGTAAATTACCAAGGTGAGGAATTGATTATAATTGGATGAATGACCCTTTTTTCTTTGAGAATTGTGGGATGAAAGACGGAATAAATTCAAGTTAATGAGCCAGGACCGTGTGAATATGGCGGTCCCAACAGAGGCCAGTGGAGCATTTCTCAAATAGAAAACATCGAATAACGGAGGCATCTGATTGATGCTGTATGCTTAATCAATGGCATTGGGGCAATTGGATTGATTGCACACGCTTTGATCAATGGATACAGTAGATGAATCGACTTCTGTCCTTATCTGTCACAACAGATGTGTCTATCTATAAGATACTATCTATATCAAGTGGAAGTTTTCTCTTCTCCTATCTATTTAAGGCTTCCTAGTTTGATCTGCAATACAACCCCCTTGCTTTTCTTGCTCTTCTTCCTGGATAGCACCAGAGAGCATGCAGGAGTTGTGTGCACAGAGACCGCTTCATGGAGGCCGAAGTATTTCTGTATGGTGGTGGGTGCAAAGCCTGGACCTCGTGTTTGGTACTTCCTTTCTCATGGCCCTTATATATTTGGCTCCCAACAATGATGCTTAGGAGCCCAACTGAAAGTCTCCGACATCTGATGTTTGAACTGGTATTACTGAAATCTTAGTTTCATCAGTAAAGTTGAAACCATATCTGCAAAGTAACGTGGTCTACAAAAGGAAATTATTGACTTGTGCACCAGAGTTGTAAGGCGTGTCGCCGCACTTTTCTTTAGGCTCATTTTGCCACCAATGGTATTTAACAACCGGTATCAGCGAAATTTCTTTGAGATACAACGGAGTCCCAATCAATTGGTACACAATCGTTCCTCAACAAATACAATCGACACCCGAACAATCAACAAAAGAGAACAAACAGTATCGTACAAGAGTCTTCCTGAAATACATAACAAAGGAAACCGGCCTAGAACTAGAACCGGCATTCCAAACCGTTGATAAATATGGTTTAGATAATTTTTTTCAAAACCCATTATCATAAACTGATCAGGTCTTTCTTTTTAGAAAAAGAAATTTTTAAACCGGTTCAGAAACTGGAACCGGCCTTGCAGTGATTCTGTTCCGGTTTTCTGTTTGTTGGGTTGTTGTGGAGTTGGTGGTTGGTTGCAAGAGTGTTAGAATACTTAGGTAATGTGTTTGTTGGGTTTTGTGGTTTTAGGTTATTAGGTTGGTAGTTTAGGTTGCTGGGTTCTCGAGTTGTTTGATGTGTTGGGTTGCTGGGTTTCTGTTTTTTTTGGGTTGATTGGTTGCCGGAACCGGACATGTCTATCTTTGTTGTTGCTTTGCCTAAGAGTGAGTCGACCACCAAGACCATATGCAGACCAGGAGTTTAGATAGTCGCACTTCGTTTGTAATGACTGTACAACTTGCAAGTCAGGGGATTGAGTCTCACGGGAAGACTGTCTTTCAGGCCTACAGGAAAGCTTATTCGATTAGTTAATTTCTTAATGAGCAACTAATTCATACAACCGGAACTGATCATACCAGACCTATAATCGGAGACCACTGGGTTCAGTCTCATTTCTACCCTCATTTCGATCAGTTTTCTTAATGAGCAACTATTTTCGGAGATCACCGGCCTATGAAATTATTAGTGATTATTTTCGGTTCCCAAAGATTTAGGACTTAAACGAGAGCCGAAAACTATCCAGTCTTGTTTTTTGGATCTAGGAAAACTGAAACCGATCCTGTCTAACTGTACCTATTAGTTGATATTGTGAGTGCATGTCGCCAACAATCCAACGGCTCCATATTCAACTTATCAAGACGGTGACCATGAATTAAAACATCCCATATCTTAGAATTATAGCTCATAAACATGCCCCACTGATTCTGGTGCTTTATTACCGAGTCGGGTGTCATGGTTTTCTCTGCAACTCATTTTCTCTCATGACCAAGTTGGGTTTGATTCCAAACTCAAATCCCAGTGTATGAGCCGACCAGCGATGAATATTCTGATCCATAGCGGATAATTGTGTTTCCACGGGAGATGTTACACGATCCAGTTTACACACACACACATATATATATAAACAGAGAGAGAGGAGAGAGATCTAGTGCACAATCTTGTAAAAAAATCTCTTCTATTCGATCTTCAAGATTCAAACAATCACTCTCATTTGCTGCGTCGAAGCCTCTGCTAAGACCTCTATATAAGGAAAGGTCATCCGCGAAGGTGGGTAAGTGCCATGTCGCCCCCATCCTAATTGGATGCCATTGTCCCTTTGCAACTGCCCTTCGAATACCATGTTACAGATAATGGCCATTCTCGGCTCAGGTAACGGTTGGACTGGCCATCCAGTTCGTTACCTGAAGGGGATAAGGCCAGATCGCTAACGGATGACCGTTACCAGGATTTCCGATAACGACTCCATTATAACTCCCGAACGAGGGAAGCCAAAGGAGGATAAGCACGACAAAGGGGAAGCACCTGGGCAGGCATTACATGCACACACACATGGTAAAAGAAAACACTGAATACAGAAAAAATCAATAGTGTGTGTACTGATCTTCGTATGTGTGAGAACCCCGTGTGGGAACCTTTTGTCCATCACCCGTATCCCATTCCGCTGCACCATCAGAGGGTTGCTCACCGCCAGATTGGCCATCACCGGAATCCGGCAAACGAGAAGAAGGTACTGCTCTTCTTCAATATTGGTATCAGAGCCTTAAAACCCTGCAAAACAAGAAAAGGGAACAGGTAAAGAAAAAAAATGGATCAGGGAGAAGCAACGATAGTCGGCAGAGGCGCAACAGGTAAGTGAGGCAGCCCAAAGCCACAACAACCTAGGCCCGAACTGCCAAAGCCAGAATGGCCAAGGCCAAACGACCAAAACCAGAATACCGAGTAGTCAGTTTTATGCAGTTGCCACTGGGCAAAATTACCCTTTTGTCCAGATATTTTCAGATAAAAAGATTGATTTGCTCTTATTGAGTGAAAAGTCAGTTTTACCCTCTGGCTATTTATGAAAATTACCAAATACCGAGTAGTCAATTTACGGTTTTACCCTTCTCGGTTTGGATTATTTCAATTATGCCACCAACCAAAAGACAGATTTACCCTTGTTCTTTTTAAAAAATTACAAATTCACCCTGAGGGTTAAAATTATGATTTTAACCCCGATCAGCTACGAATTTTACAGGAATGCCAAATAGTAATTTTATAAGTTTGTCCTCAGAGTTTTACAAAATTATAAAAAGAGGACAAATAGATAAAATTATAGTTTTGTCCCTTGGTATCATTTTAGGGGCACATAGGCAGAAAACCCCTTAGAAAAATTTTCAAAAAAATTATTTGCTACATATCATGAATCACTTTAACATGTTTCTTGCTATGTGTGCTTATGTTGGTTTCCTTTTTAGACCGCTTAATTGTTATTTTTGCCAAACACATAAAAATGAGTTCTATGATATGTGTTGAAATTGGCAAAAACAGAAAAGCTGAACGATCTAAACTTTTAGACGTGGAAGAGAAGAATTCCTTTGGCTATAATACTATAAGGTGTTGAGTAGGTTTTAAAGAAAACCATGCGTCCTTCACCCACAGACGCAAAGAGCAACAGAACATTTCTAAAGGATGATACCATAGCAAGGACGATCATGTTAACTTACATGAAGGATGACTTGATTAGGGTCTTTGAAGAATATGATACCGCAAAAGAGTTGTTTGACTCATTAATAACTAAATATGATACAATACAACTCCTTCAGAATGAAAGAAGGAGAAAATGTAGTAGATCATGTGAATCACATGCTGGTAATGACTAGAGACTTAGCCATAGCAAAATCAGTCATCCCCGAATCAATGTAGATATCAACAATATTGAACAGTCTACCCCTGTCATGGAACATGATCACCACTACCTTAAGACTAGGGCAAGAAACCAACCTTTCTGAGTTACCTCTTAAACTAGCAATAGAGCAAGAACACATGTTCAAGAACAAGAAAGAGAAATTGCTAGTGGTTCAGGATAAGTTAGTGTCTAGCTCCAAGACCAACTAGAAAAAGAAACTAAATAAAGGTTTGGCAAGAATAAAAAGAAAGATTATCAAAATTTTAAGAAATTGCAAGAAGCTACTTCTCGGATCAAGTGTTTCAACTGTGAAAAGATGAGATACTACAAAAGGGACTACCGCAACACGAAAGGTGGAGGAAACAACTCATAGCGTGGACTGTCGGAGAAGTAGGATATAATTTGCATGATTTCAGAATGCCTGTATTTGGATCGTTTAGTGACAGGTTGGTGGATAGATTAAGGAGCTACAAAACACATCTCGAAGACCAAGGAAGGTGCAATAGACCTGAAGTAATATCAACTTGGAGAATATCGTGTGTATATAGGAAACAATATTTTCTCAGATGTTCTGAGTATCGGATCCTTCAGGATATATATACAAGGCAAACCAATTGTATTGACCGACATGTTAATTGTGCCATCTATAAGGCGCAATGTGATCTCTGTCCCTGCCTTAGTTAAGAAGGGTTTTGAAGTTAGGTTTATTCCTAACAAGGTGACTACGGGCAAACATGAGAGAATTTTGTTCTTAGTGGAATTTGATGTAGAGTAAGGATTGTTCAAATTATCTGATAATGAAAGTAATCAATCTTCTGCTTATATTGAGAGTGCTTTTACTGTTGATGTAAATATGTAACATAAACGCCTAGGGCATATAAGTTTGGAAAAGTTGAGAAAATTATCTAACTTTAAGTTATTGCTTGGATTTGAGTAAAAGACTTTTAAAAAGTGTGAAGCTTGTATAAAAGGAAAAATGACAAGAAAAGTTTTTCCCAAGGAAATAACAAGGGCAACAACAAATTATTAACACAGATTTATGTGGACCTTTTACAGTAAAGACATATCGGAAAAAGGTTTATTTTATAACCTTTATCGATGATTACTCTAGATATATGTATATATATCTCTTGACACATAAATCGGAAGCACTTGAGGCATTTAAAGAATATAAGCAAGAAGTAGAAAATCAATTAGGGCATTTGATCAAAGTCTTAAGATCAGACAGAGGAGGTGAATATACTTCGGCAGAATTCTTGGAATTTTGCAAAGACTTTGGTATTGCTAAACAAAATACAATGCCCAGGACACCTCAGCAAAGTGGTGTAACTGAAAGATACAATAGAACCTTGCTGAATATGACAAGGTTAATGTTGATTGATGCCTATCTTTGAAGGGTATTTTGGGGAGAAGCAGTAAGTACAACCATTTACATACTCAATAGAGTATCGTGTAAAGTTGTATTCACTATACCATATGAGATGTGGTTTGGAAGAAAACCCAACCTAGGTCCATCTCAGGAGGTGGGGATCTATTGCACACGTGAAGATCCTTGATCAGTTTAGAGATAAGCTAGACAGCAGGTCATTGAGATATATATTTATTGGATATCCAAAAGGTTCAAAAGGATATCGGTTTTATCATAAGGACCATGGACTCAATGAAAGCAAAGATGTTGAATTCTTAGAAGATACTAAGAATGACATCCTGGAGAACAATAAAGAATGCGTTGATGATTTGTTAAATATAGACCAATCATCATTTGAGCCCATAGAAGATCTTCCTGAAACTACCGATACCTTAAGTAGACATAAGAGGCCAAGAGTCACTTCGTCCTACTTAAAGGATTATCACACTTATCTTGTAGAAGAAGTGTATAATTCGGTAGATTTGGATGAGTTGACTGATAACTTGATTTATCAGCAAGCAATGAACTCATCGAAAGCAACAGACTAGGAGAAAGCCATGGATGAGGAAAATGAATGCATTGAAAAAAACCAAGTATAGGAATTAGCTGATTTGCCAAAAGGAAGAAAAGCTATAAGCTGCAAATAGGTTTTGAAAAAGAAATACAAGGTCGATGGTATAATCGATAAGTTTAAAGCGATGTTGGTTGCAAAGGGTTTTTCGCAAAAAGAGAGGATAAATTATGTTGAGACATATTTCTCAGTTGCGAAATTTGCATCCATACGATAATCCTAGCAATATCTGCATACTATGATTTGGATTTATATCAGTTAGATGTAAAGACAACTTTTCTAAATGGAGATTTATAAGAAATCATATACATGCAGCAACCCAAAGGATTTGTAGTTAAAGGACAGGAAGATAAAGTATATAGGTTGAAAAAATCCCTATATGGCCTGAAACAGTCACATCGCTAATGGTATTTGACTTTTCAAAATGCCATTTTAGAACTTGGGTTTAAGGCTAACAAACTTGATCATTGTGTATATGTTTGGAATAGTGGGAGCCACTTTGTCTTCTTGTCATTGTATGTTGATGACATATTGTTAACTGGAAACGATAATAAGATGATTGTCAAAACCAAGTCATGGTTGAACTCCAAGTTCGAAATGAAGGATATGGGGGAATCATCCTATATCTTGGGTATAAAGATCTCTCGAGATAGAGGATTTATACTCTTATGCCTGAGTCAGGAGAGAGGTATTGACTATATCCTCAAGAAGTTTAAAATGGATGAATGCAAGTTTGCAAATACACCTGTTGTAAAAGGGGTTAAATTAAGTAAGACTGATTGTTTCGGTGAAGGAGATGATAAGCCTAATGTTTCTTATGCATAAGCTGTTGGCAGCTTGATGTGTGCTATGTTGTGTAGAAGACTTGATATCAGCTTTACTGTTGGTCTTGTAAGTAGATATCAAAGTCATCCTGGTTGGCAGCACTGGGTAGCTGTGAAAAGGATTCTAAGATATCTTAAAGGAACAAAGGACTTAAAACTGTGTTTTCAAGCAGATGAACTGAAAGTGATAGGATACTCAGATGCTGACTTTGTTGGGAGCAAAGATGAC
Source organism: Brasenia schreberi (assembly GCA_036023115.1). NCBI lineage: Eukaryota > Viridiplantae > Streptophyta > Magnoliopsida > Nymphaeales > Cabombaceae > Brasenia > Brasenia schreberi. Next base: position 21,926,291 of record JAYKKT010000069.1, on the reverse strand, counting down.
ACCAAATCAACCTCGGGACAAATATTCTTATTTGGAGGTGGTGTTATTTCTTGAGCATGCATGAAACAGGGCTGTGTAGCGTTGAATACACAGGAAGCTGAGTATGTTGCTTGCTGTATGGCTGTAACAAGTGCTGTCTGGATAAGCTGCTTCATACAAGATTTGAAGTTGGAGATAACAAACGAGTCAGTGGTTATCTATTGTGAAAACAATACAATAATTACTCTTATTAAGAGTGGAGCGGATTGCTCGAAAAACAAGCATATAATGGTAAAATACCACTATGTTCATGATATGGTTATGAGAAAGAAAATATCCATTTCATACATGCCAATGGAAGACATGTTGGCAGACCCCTTAACAAAAAGCATAACAGAGGATCTCTTCTTAAAACATGTTACTAACATGGGTTTGAGATATGTTTGATTGTTGTATAGGTAAATAATTATACAACAGATATATTGTTGTATAAGTAAATAACCATACAACAGATGATTGTTGTATAGGAAAATAACCACACAATAGGTTCTAATTGTAATAGTAATCAGGAATCGACATAACTAGGGAAAACTCTTGAAAAGTGAGAGGAAAACCAGTATGTCGATACACTTGGCTCGAATGGCCAAGTGAGAGATGTTATAGATAATGACCATTCTCGGCTCAGGTAACGGCTGGACTGACCATCCAGTCCGTTACCTGAAGAGGATAAGGCCAGATCGCTAATGGATGATCGTTACCAGAATTTTCGGTAACGGTTCTGTTACAACTCCCAAACGAGGGGAGCCAAAGGAGGATAAGCACGACGAAGGGGGAGCACCTGCCTATAAAAGGCAGGCATTATAGGCACACACACGGTGAAAGAAAACACTGAATACAGAAAAAATCAAGAGTGTGTGTACTGATCTTCGTTTGTGTGAGAACCTTGTGTGGGAACCTTGTGTCCATCACCCACATCCCATTATGTTGCACCATCAGAAGGCTGCTCACCGTCAGATTGGCCATCATCGGAATCCGACAAACGAGAAGAAGGTATTGCTCTTCTTAACATACCATGTGACAACCACTCCATCCTAGTTGGGGCCTTGGCGAACCCGTTGAAACGTTTCCGATGCAATCCCATTCCACAAGATGCTTGTAGAGCTAGCATTCCACCATCTAACTATAAGATAAGCGTAGGGGGATTGCAGAAGATTTGGGAAGCCTTGCATTGTATCAAGTAGAAATTCCCACCTCAATCTATCGTAAGCCTTCTCTAAGTCTACTATTACCCCCTTCTTTCTTCCGCATCGAGTGAACCATCTCTTGAACAAGAACTGTCAACTATTTGCCTTTGGTCCCAGGGGGCGGTATGATAATGCTTGTGTCTCTTCAATGAGGTGAGGAAGCACAGGTTTGATGCGGTTTGCTACCACTTTCATAAGAAATACACTACCGGTAGCAAATGGGCGCTAACACTGCCAGGGCTTACCCACGTGGCGGTCTGAACTCCGTCATCAATGAAGGCTTCTCTTTCTTTGGACCTTTCTCATTCTTCTTCTATATGCTATGCTATACCAACCCATCTCTGACAAAAGCAAGAAGTGCTGGCCGATCCCATTGAGACTGACATTATGTATTTAGCCTTATTTCTCCCCTCTTCCTATAGAGAGAGTATAATCTATACACATAAATTCATACTTAAGCATGCTTTTAAATTTGAACAGTTCAATGGACGAGGTTGACAGTTCAAATTCAAATCTAAAACACAAAACAATAAGTTGATACTTTTTGCACGCACAATAAATACATTTGACTTTTAACTCAAAAATCTCAACCATCAGTCTTCAAGATTGGACAACATAGATCTTTGAAAATGTTTAAACATGGATTGGTGTATGCACATACTAATTTCTCTCTCTCTCTCTCTCTCTCTCTATATATATATATATATACACACACACACACAAAGGAACATATCTGACGTCACGAGTTCCCTTCTTCATACTAACCTTAATCCGTCCAACAATTTGCTTATATATAAGAAGGAGCAGAGTTTCGTTGCTAAAATTTATGGGGACTTTGTCATACAGATAGACATCGACCCTCTCACTCTCTACCACAAACTTAACAACTCACACACACACATACCTTGCTGCCTCTTTCTTAAACAGTACATGATAGCACATTATTCACATACCTAACAGGTTTCCACCTATATCGTAGGGCAGTAGTTTCATGGCATCGCAGCCTAAAGCATATTGAGGTAATCAGCAAGGGGACGCTTTAACCCAGCGTTGTTGGGAAGAAATACAAAGTTGCCAATAGCCAAATGTGGCGGCAAAACTTAGCTAATCGGTGGCAATTTGATTGTTTTAGTTGAATAAGTACTTTGATCCATCGAGAGAGAGCTATAGAGATTGGGGAATTGAAGCTAGAGGAAGGAGAGAGAAATGGAAAGAGAAATCAAACTAGGAATCCATAATCAAAGATGCTAAAATCTGTCCAGATAATTCTGTTTTATAGATCAAGGGCACTCCAAACATTTTCACAATTCGTTTTTTCCCTACAACGAATAAGATTCCTACTTAAGTAAATGGCTTTTAAACATCAAATAAACATCAGCAAACCTAATTCAACATAATCAAAATTAAATATAGTTGCATCCCAAATTTTACTTAATCTTGAACCCAACATATATCCTTATTTGGATTTGATGAGCATATGGATCCAACCCAATATTAAGATCCAATAGGGAACAAATCTTTAATGGTCCACATTAGATCAAAAACTTACAACTTAACTAAGTATAACAAAAACCAAGTACATGATTCTCAATGAAATAGAAAGCTGCAACTTAAGTTCAAAAAAACGATATCAGCTACTAGAATAAACCAGGTCCGTGACACAATATTAAATAATGTATGTGAAGACTGTCATTTTCTAGCAATTACCAAGCTGCGTGTAAGAAATCTTAAAATAATTGCTGAGTAATATGATAAAGGTATAAATATGTGCCTTAATTAAATATTGAAACATAAATTTCAATCGGCACATATCTACAAAGTTAGGCAACTGATAGGTGAAAATTAGGTACATCCAATGTAAAAGGAATGGAAATACTGCTGAACCTGCAGCCATAATGGAACAAGATTTTATCTTAACTAATGAACCAGCAGTTGCCAGCATGGCATATGATAGAGGTATGTGGAACGAAAAATTATCCAAACTTATTGGATCAAATTGGTTTTCTTCCCTATTTAACTTTTTTAATTACCTATAAAAAAAAAAGATAAGTAATTAGTAAATAATATTAATAATTTAATATATAAAATCAAATATTGAATTCAATATTTAAGTAGTAACTAATACAAGATTACCTGTATCGGACCCATATGTTACAACGGATTAAAACTAAGTTATTGAGCCACTTATATTCCAACCTGTAGCACTTTTTTGTGTGGATGTGTTAAAAGACACTCTAATTCATTTCAAAACCCGTTGTACTAAAGGTTTAACTGAGAACTCTTAATACAAAATCTCTAAGGTTTGGGCAATCACTTCCAAACCTATTCACCAAATATCTTATAGAAAAAGACAAATATTAGAGAATTAATTTACAATAAATATAAAATTTAAGAAACTTAAATATTAAGACAAACCGTTTACCTAGGTGTATATTAGTGAGATTGTAAATTGCTACTGGCAGACTTATCAAGTTAAGAGCATTATCATAAATCTCCATCTCTCGATGTATAACATCTGCTCTACTCTCATCAGAGACTAATCTGACTATAGTCTATACAATTAATGATACCTCAATTTACCTCACCGTTCCTTTTAAAGCTTGTGTAATACCAAAATGTTGGGTTTAGGTAATAAATTGTTTGCATGAATAAGCTTATGTAATTGTTTGTTCCATCTATTATCTATAATGTTTCACACTGACACATAATCCTTCTATCTTCCATTAAAATTACTTCTAATAGCTTATTTTGCCCTATCAATGACTTCATAAAGATATAAATAGTTTCTCCTCACTATCAGTCAATCTTAAAACTTTTACTAAAGGACATGAAATCCTTAATAGTCTAACACATGCATTCCCAAATATATTCCTAAAGATTGTCTCTGAAATCTCATTCGTCTATCTATCCATCCATCTGCCATAATAGTAATCATGTTTCATTCTGTGACTCTCTCAAAGTGAAATAATACTCCTCAACTTAAAGAACAATCTTATCTAATAGTTTTGCTCTTAATTTTTGATAAGAAGGTATCTTATACGCTACACCAATATTAGCAATTGTATATGTCATTGATTAAAAATGAAAACGGTTTGTTGCATTAAATATAATCATAAAACCATATACCCACTGCAAGGTTTGCCTACTCATGCAATTGTTGTTAAGCTATAGCCGCATGAATTCTAAGTTTACACTATGTGTAGTGGTAGGAGGGGAAAATAATTGTATGACATAGTAAGTTCTTCCTCTACTCCTTCCACTTTTACTACTTCCACTTGCAACATCATCAACAACCTTCTCTCCCTTGGTTATGGTCGAGAAATAATACTACCAACCTGTGTCCTACCATGAGAAGTAATATTATCACTCAATCCAATAACATCATCCTCTTCCTCAAACATCTATAAATCATCCTTCTATTGTTTCCTCTCAAGTACGCTCTCAATCGTATATAGACATTGACATTTAATGACTTTTACTAATTTCTTAACTATGCTCGTGTAAGGAGCAACTTCTTTTCTAGTCCCTACTAAGTGATGTTTCGATCGTGAAATTTCACCACTAACCACCTTCTCACAAAATAAACATTTTATCTTCAATCTGTTTCCCTCAACTTATATACCCCACTGCCATGCCAGGTCATCGGATCTAGATTGGGAGTCCCTAACACCCTTTCTGCCATATTAATTGAACACTTCAATCTCATAAAAAATTGAAAATAAAAGTACTTCATAAATCCCCAATCTTTACTTAATACTCAAATAGAGTGTCTCCCACTTCATGAATACAATAAAAAAATACAAAAAACAATAAATACAAAAAACAATCTCAAAAACGCAAAAACTATACCATAACCCGAATTGGAAGCCTTGTATTGACATCAGCACCTTGGGAGCTTTGAACACCTTAGGAGCCATCAGAGGCCACCTTGGGAGCTTTCAACAGATTCCAACAAACGTAAAAAATATGAGTTTCAGTTCAGTCTAAAGTTCTCTAGCCGTATCGCATGAATCGTATGATATGAACAATATTAGTTGTATTGTGAGATACGGGTTGTATCGCACGATACAACCCGATAAGTTTTCTAATGCGATACACAAAATTGTATCGTACACGATACAATATGTATTATGTATTGCATTATATAGTACAATATAGATAACACTCGGTCGTACAAAGGTTTTTTCTCGTAGTTAAGGAATTGGCTTGTTAGCGCACAACGATAATATGTTGTAGCTAAGTGAAATTATTCCTCTTGCAGGTTGGTGAGTCAGCTGGTATGGAATGCAAATCTGTGCTTGAACACAAGCCTCGTTGAGCAGCAATTGGTGTCTAATGAAAGTGCAATAAAACATGCCTTTGGTGCATCGATGGTAGATGCATACTTCCTCCCTCACAAGAATGGTGTTGAATTTTATATGTTCGTAACATTGTATTTCATGTTTTGTACAGCTCCCAATGAGAAGACATAGGTTACTTTTTCGCAGATCTAGCTACTTTGTTATTAAGTTAATCACATTATGTACGCATTTGAGAAAGCTTCGAAACTTTCTTATTTCTCTCTTGATTCCTTTTACAGCTAGCGTATGGGAACTCCAGCGAGATCACGCGGAGATTTTCTGGAAAAAGTTGCTGCCCAAAACTCCCATATCAAATTACCTCAGGGCCTATTTTCTGGAGATTTTCTGCAATATTTATTTGATTCGCAGGCCACAGAATGGCGGCAGCCTTGATTAGCATACTGATATGGTTGCCTTGCTCAAAATTTAAACTTGGGCACCCGATTGCTTTTACTGTGTTTTATAACTGATTGACTTTTAGAAGATGAACTTGAGGCATTTCCTACGTATGGTCATTAAACAGTAATTGTTCAAGTGTGAAGTCAAGCTAACTGATACCAGCAAATTAATCTCTAAGCTGCTGGGTGCATCTGAAATGCACTACACCGGTCAGGTAGTCTTGGACTTGCCGTCTCCCCCCCACACATTTTTTGACGGAAGACTGTGCGAGCAGTTAACGACGTTTCATGTTCATTAGGAGAATGATTAATTAAAACTTGTTATGTCTTTTTCAACCCTGTGCATGGATTAATTGCTTATTAAGATATCAATTAATCTGAACAAGCTAGTTTTTCCTGTAGAGTTGAAAGACGGCCGCCCTTCGAGAGTCGATGTCTTTGGCTTTAGTTCCTACTGGTACAAATCGGGCGCGACTATGGAGGAAATGAAGAACGACGGTCGCCCTTCGAGAGTCGATGTCTTTGGCTTTAATTCCTACTGGTACAAATCTGTCTCGACTATGAAGCCAATGAAGAACGACCGTGAAACCAATTTCCACTTTTTGGATTAGGATTTAAAGGTCGGGATGAAGACCAAGAAACTAGATCTTGTCAAGGAAGGAACTGATGAGCCCACATTCTTGCCTCTTAAAGCTGCAGAGGCGATTCCCTTCTCAACGTCTAAGATTAGTGACATCTTAAAAAGGTTTAATATAAACCCATTTCATCCGAGGCATCAGTCATGAACAAAACACTTGAGTTGTGTGAAGCGGAAGAGAACAAAGGGGAAACAAGAATCTGTGCTACATCCTTAAGTCCATGGCGGACTTCGTCAGGCCCCAACTCAAAACCGATGACGTTCGGCTCTTGACCTACTCCTTTACCAACAAAGATGAGGCATATGCCAAGAGTCAAGTATATAATGTGGAAGAAGGCATGGTTGAGTCGTCTCTTGACGTCCATCCGGTAGTCTGCCACATCTTGCCCTATCCATATGCGGTGTTTTACTGCCACAAGACCACGACCACTAAATCTTATATCGACCCGCTAGTTGGAGAAGAAGATGGCGCCAGAGTGAGCGCAGGGGCAGTGTGCCATGAGACTTCATCATGGAACCCGAAGCATGTCTCCATGCTGGCGCTGGGTGCGAAGCCTGGAACCCATATTTGCCACTTCCGCCTCGTGTTTGCCAATTTTTAGTGGTGATTTACACGTCCATAAGGTCTGGTTCAATAGGTTGAGTTCAGTCTCCTCGTTTTTGCTTACATTCACTTTTCTGAGCACATCAGGCTGAAACATTTCGGCTTGTCAAGTAACAATTTGAGCTTTCAAAAACCAGATTTTTGAGTTTGTTTTGAGGCTGATACGCGTTAAAGTTAAATGATCTTTGTGATGTTTTATGATAAGAAGATATTAGAGCAGGTATTCTTTGTGATAAGAAGATACCATTAAAGTTAAAAGGTAAATATTATAGAGCTCCAATTAGACCTGCCATGTTTTATGGTTATGAGTGTTGGGCAACCATCAACATGTACAAAAGATGTCTGTGACAGAAACGAAGATATTGAGATGGATGAGTGGTCATACAAGAAAAGACCGTATACATAATGAGGTTATTAGAAACCAATTAGGAGTGGCACCAATAGAGGATAAAATGAGAGAATATCGTTTAAGATGGTTTAGACATATAGAAAGAAGATCCGAAGAAAACCTGTAAGAAGGTATGAAAAACTAAATTTGGAAAGTATTAAAAGAGGTAGAGGACGACCACAAAAGTGTTGGAAAGAAACAACAAAGAATGATCTAGCTTATTGTGAGTTAACTGCTAGAGCTCTATGGAAACAAAGAATCCATGTAGCCGACCCCGTGTAGTATGGGAAAAGGCTTAGTTGTTGTAGAGGAGTGGATTATAGAAGATAACGAAGCAAATGCACTCCTAACTGAAAAGACATTGCATTGATTAATTTGGAAGGAGAGCAACAACAATATCATCAAAGGGATCAAGATTTTGATTTTCAAGTAAAAGGTGAGAGAATCTTTAGCAAAGAGAAGATGAAGATTATTTACTTGATGATCCTCATTACAATATACAAATGTATTTTTTTCTAATTATGAAAGTTATATTTTTTTCGAAGGATGTCATGTAATGCTTCGAAATATGTAATTTCTTTTTAATTACTAAATGGTGAATGATGAATATGTACTAAAATTTTGTATTATATGTTTCTTTACAATTATCATATTTTTTTCTTATTTTATTAAATTATGATACGAGGCTATACGATACATATCGTATCGTGAACTAAAACGATACACGATACGATACTGAACGAACAGCCCTGGTGCCACGACCCACTAACTAAATTGAAAGAGGTGCTTTATAGTTTATACAATATTACCAAGAACGAAAAGCAATAGACCGGCCTTTCGAGGCATAGGTTAGGAAAGATTATTCCACCTGCTTGTCAAAGTTATAAACTGCAAGAATAACTCCCGAGCTAGCAAGGCTTCCACAAAGTGTGGAAACTTCAAGCGGAACCATGCATTCAGAGATCCAGAGTAGGATGTGCCAAAGAACCACGGATTGTCACTGGCAGTTTGATTCTGCTTCATGTTCAAAGATTCCTAGAGAATAACCAATAAAGTGCAAAAACAAGTAAGAAAATTAGAGATTACCGAAAAGAGTTTAATCAATCATGAAAAGATACAAAATCCACATTGCCACATTTTGAACTTGTCTTCTTATGAAAGACATCCTTTGAAGCTGCCATTTGCAGTTTGGTGAATAGAATTTGGGTTATCAGTTCCTTGTGAGGCTCAGCTATCTGCTACTTCGATGACGTTAACTTAAAAAAATGGGTGAAATGAGCTCAAATACTTGTCTGAACACAGGCCAGACCATAAACTATATGTCTTGTTAATGAACGTTGAGAACCTCAGCAAGACTCATAACAATCACTTCTTCAATTAAAGAAAAAATAAATAAATAGGCTCCTAAGAAAAATCTGAAGTAAATCACATTGATGTGTTCATGTTACAGGTAAAAGTGATCTTTTGTCATGTTCTCTCTTAGATTTCTTGCTATTTTAGTGTAGTTCTCCTCGACAACTAGTTTACTGTAAAATATTAAAAGAGGCTAAAATCATGAATCTGATTTACAGGTTCACAAGTTGATGGCAGAGCCTGAGATATCGAGTTTTGGCCACCATGAAAAGGAAGCTAAGAATTTGGAACCAAATTTTGGAATGACAGTGTCAAACAACAAAAACAAACAGACAATGTGAATAGCAAAAGTGGCAGAACCTAATACTTCTATTGTGGAGCACTGACCAATATTTGCAACAGTATACAAAGGCATTCAGCAAAGGTTTGTAAGTTTAAATTTTACAATGTGACTTTTCACAACAGCGAACATGGGACGTTCACTTGCAGGTTCCACTTTGGATCGCCATGTAACTACTCAAATACTAAGTACCTGAAATTTCTTTAGCTGTCAAAGGCACCATATATAAAACATATTCATGAGACGTATTCCAACATTTAGCAAGAACATGCAAGTATAAAACAGACCAAGAAGATTGTAAAGGAAGAATTTGAGCAGAAAACACCAGAATCTACAAGGGAACAGATAATGTTACACAATGTGTGCATTGACTATTAACAAAATGAAAACAGGAGCAATGATATATTACTGTTTTGCATACTCGTACATGGCATGTGTGAGTAAGAGTATGCATGTGTGTGCATAAGCACGTCAGTATCTGTGTGTGCAGTCTCACACACTTTGTTCTGTCGTGGGAATGCAATCTTGCAGATGTTACCTGATAATATTGTCGAAATGAAGCCAAGTCAAAAGAGAGCCTGCTTTGAGGAAAGGTATCACAAATTTTTCGTTGACAAAGTCTTGACTGGGCTACTCTTTCCATAGTACCGGTGCCCAAGACTAACTAAAGCAGCACCAAATTTCTTTGCCAAAACCTGTTCTAAAAGACAAGTGTAGAAAAAGAATACATCAGGAAAGAAAAATTGGACTTATCTGAATATGTGAATGCCTTTTCCCATTTTCTGTTTAACTTTTTATAGTCAAGATAGGGCTTGCACCCAATCAAAAGGAACCCTAGAATCTGCCTTTCCCCACATTAAGTGGGGACAGCTATATGGATTCTTAATTGCAATTAAGCATGATCTTGTACAACAAAGTATGATTATGTTTTATTGTCTCCTTCTAATACTTTTACATTTTTTAGAGGCCTAACTCTCTTTTAAAGCATTCCCCGTCTAATTCCTTGCACCTTCTGTCCCAGATATCCAAACCGCCATAAGCATGTCTGTCTCATCTTATTGGTTCTAGGTTGTTCAATCTATGCCTTTTCTATGATATGTTAGTTGATCCTTTTGAATAACCATATGATTCATCTATGCAAATTAAGCATCTCTCAAGAAACTAATGATTACATAAGCATTTCCATAGATATTCTTGAAAGAGTTCATTTGATAGTTGTGGTTTAGAAGCTTACCGCTGTATAGTCATTAACAATGCCATTGCATGAAGATTCACCACAAATATGCAAGAAAATAGGACCATCTGGAGCCCGGAAATAATCAAGAAATTCATAGTAACGCTGTTCAAATTTGTGGTGATCCTGCATACAGTAAAAAAAACTTCGTAACTAAGAAAAATTCACATATAGATGTTAACAAACAGACATTAGATGTAACTTCAACGAGATTGTCATATCTAGCTAAAATATACTCATGAAATCACACATCTTAAACAGAGCTGTCAATAAAGGAGGAACTGACCGGGAAAAGTGGGGGCTGTTCTGGGCTAGCCCACATAATATGGGACCCCAACCTTGAAAAACTAAAACGCCCTTTATTTATATATATATATATATATATATATATATATATATATATATATATATATATATATATATATATATATATATATATATATAGAGAGAGAGAGAGAGAGAGAGAGAGAGAGAGAGAGAGAGAGAGAGAGTCAGAGGACTTAAACCACTAATACGCATACTTCACGAAAACCAATCTGAATTATATGACTAAGGATTACGGATAGTTGAGATTGAAAATCAAGAAGCAGAAAAATACAAGATACTTAATTGCCCCACGTCTACTTTTTTACTTGTTTTGTTGTTTAATCTCAACCAGCCTCGCAAACCGAAGTCATTCGGTTGAAATTTGTTTGAATAGAGTTTGCATAAAATAGTTTACATCTTTCATATATATATATATATATATATAAAGAGAGTGATTGGATCCATTCCACTATTTACGTTTTGGCCCCTCACATCCGAGCATGGCTTTCCAAGAGCTTCTTGTCATTATTTTTTCCAAAACCAATTTTTTTAAGTTACACACGATGCCAATCAAAAAGTGGGTTTGTTAGAAGTGTGCACGATTTGGATTTCATATATATAAAGAGATGCTAGACACCACTGCAAGACGTAGATCACGTTGCCATCAACATCAATACGGGATTTGAGGTCATTTAATGCACCATGCATTAAATGATAGACCGCATGAACAGTGATGATGATTAAATAACGTCTACCATGAGAGGTAGTCCACATATCCCACTCTCTCTCTCTAAAGTAATACCTTTTGCTTTGTGTAAACTTTTTTTGCTTTTTTATCTAAAAGTGATCATACAATTGGAATGTCCGTGTTTGGATTGGCACGAATACCCATTCCTCTCTCTCTCTCTATATATATATATATGGAAACCGGATATGGCCACCTTGTGGCATGTCCTTGGTTTTCGCTTACACGAGTGAAATTTAAAAAAAATTATAGTTTTTTAAAAAAAGTATGAAAGGATTATGTTACGAGCGGTTATCCAATCAATCAGTGTATATATATACTCTGTCACAGTATCGTTTTAAAACCAAAATTTTTCAAAACCTTGTCTTACTGTGATGACTAGAATCACCCACTGATTCTATCAGCCTATGTTACAAACCGTTGCCTTTTCAACAAATGTTTGGCGGGGTTTAAACATTCACCACTCATGCATATTTAGAGATAAACATACACAAACACGGCATAACCCTTAGACCATTCCGAAGTGAATAATACAACCTTGAGTTTCCCTATTTAGTTAGGGTTCCCACTTGGAACCGAGTAGAGATGATCTCGCCTAAACAGGAACATCAAAGAGGGGTTACCACACAAACACGCCCCCTTTTAGTTGGTTGTACCCGACCTTGAGAGACGGTTATAGTGGACAGGGTGCATACGACTGCACCTGTCTCTCGGCTGCACACAATGGTCATGTGCGCCCTGGGGTCGCACGATCGCTGGGAACGTTGTCTTTAGTTGTGGATGAAGGTAGGCACCTTGGCGGCACCCTGTGGAGTATTGCCTACGGTTGAACGGAAGAGAGGCGCCCTGTGACACAAGCGCCTACTGCTGAACAGAAGAGGGGCGCACCGCTTGCGCCCTGCAGAGCATCCTGTTGCTGAACGGGGTGGGCAGCGCACCTTCTGCGCGCTGGAGAAACCTATCGACTGTCACCGCCTGTGATAGCCCCTATCGCCGGGAAGATGGGCACGCTAGCACCTTGCACCGAAGGAGCTCACTTGGAGCGTCTGGCTCTGTCCGCTGCACGCACCACGACCCTGTCGCGGCACCCTTCTGCACTGGATCAACAGCACGGAGGTTCTGCACTGCAACGTCTTCACAGCACCCGGTCACTACTACTGGGCGTTGTCCGGCCCTGACGTCCTACACCACTGCACCTGGGACTCACGGTCACTCACTGCACTTCACACTCACTCTTCACTCACTCCACAATTCGTCCAACAGTCAGAACAGCGTCCGGCCCTGGGTAACCGCTCCCTCCAAGGGAGAGGGGGCGGTTACTCCTTGTAACCGCTCCCGCCCAAGGGATGCGGGTGAGGTGTCCAGGCACCTCACCCTTGGGCGCCACCTGCGCCCAACAGGCTAACCGTCACCCGGTTAGCCTCCACCTGTCCCAGACCGTCCCAACCTCCTGGAACCCGACCTACCTGACTCGACAGGGCATGGACCCGACCCGACCCGGACCCGACCCGACTTGGGTCCGATCTTGACCCAGCCTAGACCTAGACTAATGTGACCTAGCTTAGACCTAGACGCACACACATGGCTCGGGTTTATAAGCACACTCGATCCTTACAAGGGACATACACGAACAACACGGTGTATGTAAAAGAGGGAGTTTACAAGCGGTTATGGTACATGGTGAAACCTTCGGATGTAGGGAGCGCACAAGCAAGCACTCTTTGGATTTGTATGTGACATACTCCATCATTCGTTTTTATGTGCCTGAGAACCAGCCTGGCCAGCATAGTGGGGGGCCAGCCTAAGTGGCCCTTTTCGTAATACGGGCTAAAATTTTCAAGTACCGGGCAACAGTAAAAGTTACCAATACGATTGACAATCTTTCATAAATTCAAAGAAAATGGGAGATCGAGTTTCTTTTGAATTTACGGGGTGGCCAAGGATACAAAATCCCAGATTCCACAAGTTTTCTGGACAATTGGCTGATATGCCCAAACGATGAAAACAACAGAAGAAAAAGGAAATTGGGAAGAGAAGATCAAATGGAACAAAACCGTGGGAGAGAAGTGATCGAGAGTCTGCTGGAACCATTGCTATTCGCGGGTTAAATAAGAACTTCCTTGGTGCTCCCGCTGACGCAAAACCACCGATTCCAGAAGTGAGGCCTCGGCGAAGGCATTCAACAAGAGCAAACCGCCCAATAGGAAGGAGGAAGAAGGTCCGTTCACACCCATCGACCGACAGTCATCCGAACTGTCGGTTGTTCGTCTGAGAGTCACGCGCTCGCGCTCACGCTCACTCTAAAGTCTACCCGCTCTCACCCCGCTCCGTTGTAGCGTGCACGCAACCCCCATTCTCTGTAACAAGCTTGACAGCATGAATCATCTGAAGGACAAGCCACTACACCATCGCTATGACATCATCCTTAAGGTGCTCTTTGCCACGTGGTTAGCTTCAAGGCGGTACATCATCATTAAAATCGCAAAAATCTAGATGAGGTCGAAAAGACGCAGTCGTCGGCCACGAGCCCACTGGGGACGAGGCCTGGCTTCGAACTGTTCAGTGTATGAGGAACACCAGCCGTTGATCTTCGAATCTAACGCCACCAAATGCTAAGTATTCATCTCTATCGCACCCATCACTATTGTCGACCGATAATCTTCCCTGCAAATCCCTGTGCTTGAATTTATGAAAGTCACACTCATCGTTAGGCGTATGGGCGGCCACTACGGGTGCACGCCGGTCGGATCTACCCAGATCATGCATTAGAACAATGAGTTCGGGTCAGGTTTAATCAGCTTGACCCAGAAGACATCCTTCGGTCTAAGATACGTCGATTAAACAGGCTTCCACTCTGAAATCCATACCAAAAAAAATCTGAAACCGGACCCCACATACCCAACTTCACTTCATACCGAACACGCAATCCAAATTTGACCGGAACCCAGAACTAGCCGTCCTATTATGCCAAACCCGCAACAATTAAGATGATGTAATAAAGTAAAATTTCATGATGTGGTATCACCGTCAACTCACTTAGGAACATGTCTTTGTGGGAAGAGGCTGTCCGGTGAAACTTCTACTGCGGCCGCGTTCGAGGGATGTATGGCCAGTTGAAGATTGGGTCAATAGGTCAGCAGGCACTGCCTGGGGTGTGGTATACCAAGTAATAGTTTAAAAGTCGTAGAGCATGAAAAAGAAACTCACCCTCAAAGAAAAATCAGAAATAAGCACCAAATTAATTCTGAAATCCTGACAGAATCCATGGCAAATATCATTAGATTGCTCCTCGATGATAAAAATGGAGTCTGCATTCAAACTAGGGACCTTCAGTAATTTGGAGGCCGCTTCCTCCGGTTGGTTCTAAAGCTAATATTAGTAGCGTGCACGAGGCCTGGATGATTTTGCTTCACAGTTGCAACCATGCAGGGCAATCCGAGCAGGGTGCTTGTTCATTCAAATCCCCTGATCATCTTAAGGTGAATGAATGGGTAATGATTGGCACAATAAAGGCGATTATGGAAGACACGAGAGAATGAGAGAGTACCATGATCAGGCTTTCCATGACTAAGTAAAAATCTTTTTACCTGCAAATTGTCGGCTAAAATACATCAAAACTGGCACCAAGATTTTCTGCGTCCTGAAGTACTCGCATCATCCCTGGATACATAAGAACCAAGTGGCCATTACATTAAGTAATGCATAGAAGGGAAATTGTTGGATTCCCAATAAAAGAAAAGATGTTTCTTGCGCCCTCGGCACTCTGTACACTTCAGTCGGTGTGTATGGTTTTCATCTGGTGCAGCTTTACAAGCCTCTGGATGAATGTTCTCTCATGTCGATATCTGTAGATAATGCTCAGGAAATTGGTCCTATTTTCTGTTATACTCCATTTAAGAAGAATCCAAGTGCATATAGATAAACTCAACGTAGCCATAAATGAGACAAGAAGAGGATACATGACCAGCGCAGAAACGCCAAAACTCGTGACCCCAACAAGAAGATGAATCAACATGGTTGGAATGAAGTTATCAGGATCCAGCAGCATCCTCTCAGAAGCTCTTGTCACTGCACCTGACAGCAGTAAAACCACGCAAACTCGAGCAGAGGGCATGCACCGGTGCAAAGAGAATGATGCAGAGCCCTGTTCAATAAACATGTCCTATTAACTACAACCAAGAAACAGCATGAAGAACATTACAAGAGCTGGGAGCACACTGAAGTACTGAAACTGGATTACCTTGAAAAAGTGCTTGATGAATATCACGGAATAAATGATCCTCATCATCATATCTGGACAGCAGTTAAGAAGCAAGAAACACCAATTCCATATGCTGATAATCTCAACTAACTTTTAAGCAGGAATGATCTGGATATAAGACCAGATAGCACCGATGGAACACATGTATAAAACTAGATAGCACCAAGACCAAGACCAAGACCAAGACCAAAACGAGGCCTTCTCTCACACAAGTGGGGCTCAACCACATCGACTCTTATTACCATCATCCTCAACCTTGTTACGGTGTTACCTATTAGCATTTAACTCCAAAAGAGCAATAGTTCATTTTATCAGTTCCGTCCAATGCTCCTGAGGACTTTGTATGCCTCTCTTGAAGTGTTCAATATTTAGCTCTTCAAGTTTCTGGCTTATGCATGAGATACAAAAATCAACAGTGCGAGAGGTTATCAGATACCAGCAATGTCAGATGTCCCCCAAGGAAACAGCACCTAAATTTAAGATTAAACTGTCCATATTGCCAAAACGCTTCACAGTTTAGAATATTTCCTTCCACTATACAATCTCCTAGCTTCTGAATATTTCACCCATTCACTTTCCACATTTGTTAAATGACATGGTTTGACCTGATTATGCGGGAACATATTTCCCATCATATGTACAGGCTTACAGACAATGGCTGACCAGGACACCAACAACAACAAACATCTTGTCTCCTTAAACTGCTCCCACAAACAAAAATTCACTACGCCCAACAAAAGGCAAAAATAAAAGAAGTTGGTGAAAAGAAATGGAGTTTTAACAGTTTATTTTGCCTAGCTGAATTCGTAATTATGGCTCCGCTGAACACCAGGAGAGGAACAGAACATCAGAAATTTTGGAGTCCGATGCAGGCATAGGAATTGACGGTCCCGAAATGATGGCTTGGCTAAACTTTAATTCTATCTTGGTTTCAACATTATGAGACAATAATAGAACATGTGAAAGAACTTGGACTCAAGTACATCTACACGAATGTGGACCACTATTAAGTACTGGACACACTACGTATTAAATCTGGAAACCGTGGCGGCAACCAGGACACATGGAAAAAATTGAATGCAAGAGAATAAAAATAAAGAGCTACTATTTCCCAGATTTCCTCTCAAAATAGGACGTGCATTGTTCTTAAAGTACTTTCGGTACCCTACCTCTGTCAGTATTTTGCAGTTTCTAGGAGATTATACACCATGTGACAGAGAATGAAGACCTACAATTAACATGCATAAATGGACCCTGAAAAAGGCATTTCTAAAGCCCTTCGCAAGAATGAAAGCTGGAAAATTTCGTATTTATACTTCTCAAAAGTACCTCATCCACCACCCACCACCAAGAGGGTATTGGTTAACCAAATGATTTGGCGTTAGATTCCCAATCCGGTCCAGTCTAAGGCTTCTGGTCAGCTGGTGCTGATTGACAGAAAAGAAGAGCAGGAAAAAATGTGCACCAGTACCAATAGCTAAAATATCAATCATCAAAAAGAATTAGATCTGGAAAATATTATACAGAAATATGAGCATGTTAAGGTTTGCAGCCATATTAGTAGAACACCACCACCATATAGTACAATCTAATCGCGTCCCTTCAGAAGCAATGACTACTAAGCTTTTGTGATTCAATCTTCCCAAAATGAAGATGGCTATCAGCACATCATGAACAAGTGATCTTTGTGCGACAAAGCATGGATGTTGAAAGTAAAACTCTTAAAAGATAACTGCGATTACATCCTAAAACAGTCTACTACCAAATCCAAAACTCTGCCAAATTTCTGCTTAAATAATTCAATTGTATCCAGTTTAATGAACTGCAAAATTGTAGAGATAATTTAAACAGCTTATTGGAGGATACTGGAGGAATTAGCAACAATCAGCCCAACAACTCCAGAGAGCCGAACCAATAGAACATTTAGAGTTATATAAATTGCAGAAATTAGGAATAGAGGTATATTTGACCACACAAGTTGGTCTTTCGATCCCACAGCATGAAGAAATGCTTCAGATGTCCCTAAATAACAAAAGGAAAATGCAATGTTATTTGAATTGTGAAAAAGAATATAACGTTGCCTAACAGTAATGCAGTATCAAGTATGATTCACTGACCATTCACTGCCAAAACAAGAACATGAAAGCAATAGTAACCAAGAGCAGTTGAAGCTTCACCATCACTCCATTGTTGCCCGTATAGGACCCTGATGAGAACATATGCATAACTTGGACCGAATGCAACAACCACAAGCCCTGATATTAAAGGTTAGCAAGATTAGCTTCAGGAGTTCGTTGAACAGAAAATATATTCGTAATTTTAAAGCATATTTTTAAGAATTTTTCCACTGTCACAAAGCAAATAGCTAGATAACGTTTACAACATAAAAGCAAAACAGGTAGATTCCCTGAGAGACAAAATAATCAGAGGCATACCAATTAAGATGACAAGTTTCAAGGCCACAAGAAGAAGGTTTTCTAAGCTGATACTCTTGGAGGAGCTTTCACCTACACCGAAAAAAAGACATAAATGATGAAAATTAGGGAACTCCTGTAATTACTTAAACATCCATCTCTAATCCGGCATCAATCATTATGTAGAATATCAGAATGGCCAGACTTGTACAAAAATACATGGCGTCAGAAGGATGAGAAATGTCTCCAACCAAATCCAATTACTGTTGCAAGAATGAAACCAAATATGACAATATTGTATCCAGAAACTAAAGTCAAACTCAATGTATACAATGTTGCTGAATGGCTAAGGAGCGTCACCATTCTTTTGGAAACAACTTAATGCATTTGCTCAACTAAGAAATGTGGGCACGATACCAATCCACATCAACCAGGTGTACTAAGTTGTCTTGCAACTTCTAAAACGTCAAGAAATGTGAGCTGGAACGCTTCAGCGTAGAAAAGATTGTATTTTAGACATTGAAAATGTAAGTAGACATACCTGATGCAGACTTCGCAAATACAGTAAATAAACTTTCTTCAAAGGGCTGAAGTACAGACCTTACTACCAAACTTCCTGAAATTTATCATTATGATTTTGATTTAGAACCTATAGATGCTACAAACTTGAAACAGCACAAGATGCTTTGTGCTTGAAGTAAATCAAAATGGGGATGCTGTCTAAATAAACATCATGAAAACAACTTATTCAGAAAGGAATACCTGCCTAATTTGTCTACAAGGCCATAGACACCTTGATTATAGGGTGTATCAAATAGAACAAGTACGAGTTTCTCTCCTTCTTGCAGGAAAAACTTGAGCACCGATTGGAAGGTAAAGAAGAAACACATCTGCAAAAGCTTCTCATCATACTTCTTCCAATCACCAAATCTGTTGCTCAGAAGATTAAGAGACTTGTTTTTCATTTGTATACCCCGATAAATCATTTGCACCATCAAAAGTATAAGTACGCAGAAAACAAAAATAGTATCCTGTAAGTGTAACACAAAAAATAGAATTATATCGATCACAACATACCTGCTAGGAAATAAGGTGATGCCACCAACGAAATCTGGACTTCCAATGAATTGAGAATAGCGGAAGTATCCCCAATAGCCAAAAAGCAAGCAGGCTCCATAAGTGACTTGTGATATGCCAAATATATGTCCCTTTCCCTGCATTACAGCCATCAACAACTTAAACATTGGGACATGCATAATACAGAAAACAAATCAGCTAAATGAAGTCAGGATTGTTCTCTTTATCATTGTAAATATCGCACTGTGCACTGTATCATGCTGGGTACGGATACAGGAAAATTTTGTGTTATACAGTACAATAATTTTGTTTCTCGATAAAAGTTAAAAAATAAACATTGCCATAACAGAAAATAAAGATATCATATGATGAGATTAGATAGTTTGGTACAAGAAGGTGCAATGCACCATAGATACAGCACAACACCCAAAGGGTGAAACCTATACAGGTACTGGACTGTAAATATTACTCTTTAATAATACAGAGGATGATAAAATCTCACGGATAACAAGAAGAGAGGAACTTTTTATGGTCAAATAGAAGAATTAGCTATGGCAATCATACACTACCAAGCACAAGTATCAAACTCCATACTTTCTCTATTAGTCACATGTATAAGAACCAGACATTTTTCAGACATGCAACCATGGAAAGGTACAGAGAGATGTTACTTTACTCAGACATCTCATATATCAAACAGTTCATCTTTATCTTCCCAGAATTACACAAATTTTAGGTAAATAAAACCTAGTTATCTTGACATTACATGTATGTCCTTCATGAGTTCCTTTAAATTAACCAGAATATAACGTTCCTGTTATTCTCATTTAGCCTGTTTTTTCTGCAAAAGTGTACCAAATATAAATCAAATGTTACTAAATATACATGCATCATGTAACAACAGTTCACAAAATGCATCTCATATAGAAAGTTTCCGTCAAAAAAATGCAACAAGAATAGCCAACATATCTGCACATCCAATATATAAGAGGAAGATGAATCCAAAGCACTTCAGTTAGCTTGAAATGTAGAACTGTTACGAAAAGCTTGCTGAACCAAATTTGGAAAATGATGTGCTCAATAGATAGAAAAAGTTTATATGCAATCTACATCTTGAGCTGTGTAAAACACTTACCATTTTAGTTCCACTGACAATGAGAAAGTAGGTCATGATACAACGCAAGAAGGTTGCCACAGTTTCAATCTTAAGTCTTAAACTAAACAGCAATAAGTTCTGTGAAAGTATATAGAAGGGTTCTGATAATATCTCTAAAACACAAGCAAATCCTGTAAAGATCCACCAACATAGAAAAAATTATAGTTAATTGATGCCAAAAATCCACAAAAGGAAAGAAACTTGCAACTTAGTGACAAATGAAAAAAACACAAAGCTGAGAAGCATTTTCTCTTATCCCCAAAGATGCATCGACAATGGGAAACAAGGGACCAAACACGGACACAAACACATGTGTACTCACACACAAACACACACAGTCAATATGTCAGTTCAGTATCCGTATAACCAGTCATGCCAGAAGATTAAGCTGTGAATCTGGATGATATCAAACACCGTGCGAGAAATATACATAAAGTATAACGTAGAAGTCCAAAGTTTTACGAATGGAACATGCTACACATAAAACCAGCTCAAAATTTAGGAAAAACAGATATTTGACTTCTTGGTCCTTGTTCTCAGAGGCATATAAGCAGGAGGTAAACTGAGAAAAATGGTTTCCTGGACTGCAATAGGATATGCTGCTACAATTACAGGAGATTCAAGAAAACCAAATAAAAGAATCCCTTACTACATCAAGCATTCTCCTATATGTGAGTTCTTTGGCAGAAAGCAAAGACATGTTTTCTTGCAATAAGCAGTATTACAAGATAAGTTAAGAGAAGGTTCCTCAGTTAATCAGCGTCATCAGGTACTATTGGAGGCTTAAAATGTTGCCAATTACTCAAATTCCAAATACCAACTTTTCCACCACTAGGTGCATCTAGTTCTAGCTCTAGACGCAAAATAGAAATCCAAATACTACTGGACTACACTGGCATTAATACTGAGAGTTCAGACCTTGCTCGTTAAACCATTAGTGCTACTACTTTCCATTGTTGACTTAAACAAAACCAATAATTGAGGATTGTTACTACCTTTGTGTGCCCACTACATGAATCTTTTAGAAAACTGGCAAAGACCATCGTGATTACTGATTTACTACATGACTATTGTCCAAAACTCCATCATGCTCAGTGCCTAATTTCTAGCCCTTTAAGTTAAAGCACATGATTGCTACATGTTCTTATCTACTCGCATCAAGTACAACTTGATGAATAAATTTCAAAAACAAAAAGGACAGTATGCTGCTTTATGTGAAAATATAAACAGAAATAAACAAGATCAAGGCACAAATCTGCACTATTAACAATGCCAGGCATCAATAACGCCTACCATGAATCAATATATCTCGTGCATATGGCTCTGAAAAGCTGAGTTTTTGCCACCAGAAGACAAAACTACAAATTCCACTTGTAACTGATATCCCAATAGGGACAGTCAACCATGCTACTTTTAATAGTTTTGTACAATTTTCTTCTAAATATTCACCCTGCCTTCATAACGAAAGAGACACTGTTTAGACTTCGTAATTAGAAGACAAAGATAAGTAATCAAACATAAATCCAGAAAACAATGAACTATATTTGATTCACATCATACATTTGATACAAGAACTCTATACTAAAAATAAGCTAATAACAATAATCAATATTTACCACTTTTGCATGCCCATAATAAATATGATGTACATTTCCATATGTTAGTTTGACTAGCATATCACTCACCATTCACCCCTGATCCCCGAAACGCAAAATCCATCACACCTCGTGTTTTTACTTTTACATTGACCGTTTGCCATCACCGAGAAATCATAATTTACATTTCCAAGCATTGAGTTTAATCAGCATGCCGCCCTGATATGAAAAATCTAAATGTCTTAAATAAATCTACTGCAACTTGTCTTGTGATGAAAAAACATGTGAAAATAAACAGTTTTGTGCATGCAATTAGTTTGATATAGAGAAGTATGGTCAACCTAAATAGTTAGAACTACTCATATTCATTCTTACTATAGATTGAAAAAGGATGGAAGACAAACGTGCGGTGAATAGTGATGAGACTTAGAAAACTTTTTGACCACTTCACAGGTTTCCTTTTAAGCCAGTAGTCATTGGTTATTCATGTATTGAAATTGTTCAAGGATGAAATGAACAGAAACAATGGTGTCAAAAATCACAAACATGAAAATAACACTGCACATATATAAATTAATGCATGCAAATGGTACTGCACATGTATATCTAACTCTGTGAATTATGAATGCATATTTTTGATGCAAATATAAGCTGTTTTGTGCATTTGCAGAGGTATCTTGTAGGAATTTAACCCCCTCCATCGCTTTCGTCATTATATTCTCCTACCTTTTTCCTCTTCATTGTTTCATCCTCTGACTATCAAAAGAACTGCTCCATCTTTCACGTTTTATCCTTTCATGGTCCCTGGTGTCACTAAGGTTCTAAGAAACATTGTGACTAGAGATATACAATTACAAATTTTCTTAATCAGAATAGTACTTCAAAAAGTTGGGAAAGCAAATACAACAACAACAACTAAGCCTTTTCCCATACTAGATGGAGTCGGCTACATGGATTCATTGTTTCCACAAAGCCCTATCATAATTTGTAGAATCCATGGTAAATAAGTCCGACAAAGCTTTATGTTATCCATCGTAAGCCTAACGCAACCCTCCTCCTTTATTTGGGCTTGGGACCGGCCATGCAAGGGTGATCCCTTACATGGGCAGAGTTGGGCAAGCAAATAGATGAACATAAAAAATGAACTCAGAAAAGATGGCACGAATTGTGTTTTACCAAAGATTCTAATCACGCAAGAAGCCCAACAGACATTTACAAGGACCATAAATACGTAAAATCTGTATGAAAATTCTAACTAAAAAAAACAAAATGACATGATCATGGTAAGTTGCATCTTCATAATGGACAGATTCTCCAAGATCATGTAGCTTTCTTTGGACTTGTCAAAACTGGAAGTTTAAGAAATTAACATCTCACAGAAATTATGAACAATTTTTTTATATCCTTCTGGTTCCATAAGGCATAAACAACCAATGCATCTTACACTATAAACAATGAAAAGCATTCTCTTGAAAAGGAGGCAATAGTGAAAATTGTTGAAAGCAGAACTTTAACGTCTCTCAAAAATCACACACATTATTATACTTTTCCGGCTTCAAGTACACAATGAAGCCATCTTTGTACAAGTAAGTACTAAAAAAGTAGTCTTTGAAGGGAGACAACATGACTTGTTGAGCAGGAGAAACCTGTTAGAGTAGAACTGTTAGAATGAAACATAAAGTACACAAGAAGGGAGTAAAATGGAAACAACAAAGGTGATGCAAAATAAATGGAAGGTAACCAGCTGAAAAGAACATGAAAGACAGACAGTAGAAGGCAGGAAAACATGTTGCTTAGTGAAACTAAATTTCTGGCAGTCCTGCAAATTTATCAAAGAAAATTTCCTTACAGAAGGTCATTCCGCAAGCATGCTCGACGAAAACCTTCCCGAGTGAGAAAGAGAATAGAAGTCACCAAGAGATGAAATTGGATGCTGTAAAGCTATCAAAGAATAACAAATCAGTAAGAAGAAAAATGTGCAAATAATTCATAAAGATCATTGTTAAAATTATAAGAACAAAAGTTGTAGAAGGAAAGGAAGATCACCCTATATTTATAAGAATACATTCACTTCCCCCAAAATCATCAGAAGTCATTGCATTTGTGTATGATACCATAAAAATATCAATGTTGATGAACTGAAAAGAGAATTATATGCTATATTGTTATATACACAACTCAGATATTTAACCCCCTCAGAATAAAGCAACATGAATCTGTTTCTTGCGGCAGAAGTATAGTATTCTAAGGTCATCAAGTTTTTACTGGAACCGAACTTACAAATCTTTATGATATAGAGAAAGGGAGATCATAGTCCATGTGCATGCTCATCCATTCTCAAATCTACTTAAAGATCTCAACCGTTCCATCATTGAGATCAACGGTTGACATCTTTAGGCAAAAAGCAAAATTAAGCCAGGTGCATTTAATGCACCCTACATAAAATAGTATTGCCTTTTTAATTCAAAGCTCGATCTCAACAATCGAATGATTGAGATCTATGTCACACAGGTGTGGACACAGGTGCGGGTGTGGGATACGGCAAGTTTCAAAAATTTAGGTGCAACAACACCGCTAAGGTTGTGGTTTAAACTTTGAATTTTCGTGCAGGTGAAGACGAATGCACAAAACGTTTCTTTTGGCTAGGTTGGAGAATAGATTTGGATCATGGATTTGGGTATCGAGTTCTTGTGAATAAATCAAAGGACTTTGGTTTACTTAAGGGAATTGGATTAGATCTTGATATGCTCGGATCCTAATGGGACAAGGGCTAAAGGGATTGGGTTGGAATGGGATTAACACGGTTGGATCATATCTAACTAAGAGAGATCCAAACTTGGTTAGGGTTATGAAGAGAAGGAGAAAGAGGAGCAGCGTATATGGGTTTTCCGGTGAAGAGAGGTGGCATCAATGCAGGTAAGAGGGAGTGGAGGGGAGCAACGACAAGGTTGATGGAAGTGAGTGGATGGTGGAGGAAGCAACCAAATCGGTCTGATGGCGGTGATGAAGGGTGTCTGTCAGTTACTTAAGCGAGTGGGGTTAAAAGAGAAAAAGAGGGAGGTGGTGAGAGAGGGAGAGACGAGGCAGGATGGTCTTTGTGCTAGCCGAAGTGGCTCGACGGTTGGAAGCGATGATGGGAGACACGATGGGCGACAACACAATGGTTGAGAGTAATGGCGGAGAGACTCAATGGCAAGCAACCCGAGAGGTAAGCCCTCATTCCTTTTTTTTGGCTGGAGGTCGAAGGAAAAAGGAGAGACAAGCGGGGATGATTCAACAACCATGTCACCATCTCACGACACCATGTCGGTGCCGCACTAATACAGTGTCGGTGTTGCATCACTGTCGGGGCCGACACTCCACCTCCTAGAGGTGTCTTTGTGACGTAGGTTGAGATCTTTAAATGGTTGAGATATTTAAGGATGTTTCGGCACAAATGGGTGTGTGCATAGCAAATCCCTTAAGAACCTAGCATTTACCGAAGCAGGCCAACTGACATGCATATCTGACATCTTCCACCATAACCTAAGTCGTTTGAAAGTGAAAAGACTACAATATCAGCCTACAAAGTCATACAGCTGCGCAGCAGCCAGAATTTGTAATTTTGTACCTCTCCACGAAAATGTTAAATTGTTTTGTTGAATCCCCACTAATCATGTACTCTTTACATCATCAACTTTCATAGAAAGGAAATACCCACAAGCTCTTACAACGAGAGTTCCTGGAAGCTGAAGAGCAAGGCTAGCATACTCTAACCAGCCATGAGATCTGTAACAACAGTAAGGCAATACAGAATTCACCAGAACAATCACCGTGGGAATGAAACTGATGATGGACGATTGCCGTCTTTGCGGTTGAAGATAGGATCCATAGGAAAAAAAGTTATGACGTGACTCAGAAAAGAGTTTCAGCCATCTATCTTTAAAACGGGAGATGCACTTTTGTGATTTCACGTATCATCCCAACTTCCGTGTAGTGTTGTTGCCATGATCATTACTCACTGCTGGGGTACAAAGCCGATACGGTGCTTGGTTAGGGTTTGCTAGCCTTGTTTTTAAACTTGGGGAAGCTTACACTGAATATATGTGGGCATTTTTTCCGACCTTACGATGCAAAGAGCCCGCAATCAGCGGATTTTACTGAAACTGGACTGAACGGGAAAAAATTCTAACCGTTTTATTCTTCCTGATAGGCCATCTCACGTTTCAAACAAAAGGAACGGGTTATTAACCATCGCAAACAACACGACAATCAAAATTCTTTCTCCTAAATACACTCCCACGTGTACGAGAGCAAAAGATAGAACTCGCCACAGTTGTGCTCGTAGGTCCCTCTATTGTGGTTCATCCATGCTATCGATAGCAACCTAACCACCACAGTTGTGCTAGTTATGGTATAAGATAGAACTCGCCATATTTTCCAGAGCAAAAGATATTCTACGATGAAGATCACGTATACGATCATAACCTGAAGGGGTAGAAACAAGTCAACACGAATGCGCTCAAAATGTCGTTCTTCGGATGCATAGATTGCATCAGAATTGGCCCTTATACATAATCCTGACCCATTTCTCTCCCATAAGAAACAACCGTAGAAGAAGAAGCAACACGAACGTGAAACACAAAAATCAGCTCACCGCATAATCTTCCTGCGTAAGACGCCGAGCAATCAATAAATTGAGGATGAAAGAAAGAATCCTCGACAAAACCTGTGAAGCTGAAATAAACAACCAAGAACGACGAAAATCAACAATGAGGAAGAGAACCTCTTCTTATCCAACAAAACGAAAACCCTAACGCTAAGAATTGGACAGAGAAGGAAGCGGGACGGCGATGGTTACCAATTAGATAGAAGAAAGTATGGGTGAGGCTAAAGGCACTGCGTTCAACACCGATCCTTCCTCCGTCCGTTTGATCCTCCGACTCTGTCGAGATCGATTGATAGGATCCCCCGTCGACGGCTGCAGGCGAAGGTTCCATGCTTCTGCAACAGACAGTGTCGAGAGCGAGTCAGCGCGGGTCCAACAAGTAATTTAGAGTCCTGCTCTTCGTTCCTTCCGGATCGGATATTCAACGGACCTTAAATCCGTTTATCCGAGACAAACAAAGAGGGAAGGCCAGTTTCGGTTGAGTACACAACAACAACAACAACTAAGCCTTTTCCCATACTAGACGGCGTCCGCTACATGGATTATTTGTTTCCACAGATTCCTATCATGTGCCATGTTAGCAGTTAACTCCCAATAAACTAGATCATTCTTTATTGTTTCTTTCCAACACTTTTGTGGTCGTCTTCTATCTCTTTTAATACTTTCCAAATTTAGTTTTTCTAACCTTCTTACAGGTTCTTCTTTTGATCTTCTTTCTATATGTCCAAACCATCTTAAATGATATTCTCTCATTTTAACCTTTATTGGTGCCACTCCTACTTTGTTTCTAATAACCTCATTATGTATACCGTCTTTTCTTGTACGACCACTCATCCATTTCAACATCTTCATTTCTGTCATAGACATCTTTTGTACATGTTGATGATTAACTGCCCAACACTTAGAACAATAAAACATGGCAGGCCTAATTGCTGCTCTATAATATTTACTTTTTAATTTTAATGGTATCTTCTTATCACAAAGAATACCTCATGCTCCTCTCCATTTTAACCAACTAGCATTAATTCTATGTGTAACATCTCCATCAATTCTTCCATCACTCTAAAAAATTGGCCCTAGGTATTTAAAACTTTCCTTCTGAGGAATGTAATATGTGCCTATTTTAATTTCTATGTCCTCTGAAGTAACCAAATGATCAAACTTACATTCCATATATTCTGTCTTTGTTCTACTAAGTTGGAGTCCTTTGCTTTCTAATGTTTCTCTCCATAGTCTCAATTTTCTATTAACTTTTTCCTTAGACTCCTCCACTAATACAATGTCATATGCAAATAACATACACCAAGGTACTTCATCTTGAATATGTTTTGTTAACTCATCCATCACCATTATAAATAAGTATGGACTTAAAGTTGATCCTTAATGTAACCCAATATTAACTTCAAAGAAGTCTCTCGTTCCTTCAAGAGTCCTCACACATGTTTTTGCACCATCATACATGTCTCTTATAAGGTTAATATATGTCAATGGGATAACTCTTTTTTCCAAAGTTCTCCAAAGAACCTCCCTCGATATCCTATCATAAGTTTTTTCAATAAATATCATGTGAAGGTCTTTCTTTTTTGCTCTAAAATGTTCCATAAGACGTCTCAAAAGGTGAATCGCTTCAATAGTAGATCTGCCTGGCATAAATCCAAATTGGTTCTCTGTTGTACTTGATACTTGTCTTAACCTATGTTCGATAATTCTTTCCCATAATTTCATAGTATGACTCATTAACTTGATACCTCGATAATTCGCACAATTTTGAATGTCTCCCTTGTTCTTATATATGGGTATAAGTGTACTTGCTCTCCATTCCTCGGCATCTTTTGGTTTTTCCATATTTCATTAAATAGTCTTGTGGGCCAAGTGATTCCTATTTCTCCTAGTATTTTCCAAACTTCTATAGGAATATTATCTGGTCCTACCGATTTACTACTCTTCATATGTTTAAGAGCCTCTTTGACTTCATTCTTTTGAATACGTCGGTAGAAATTGTGGTTTATATACTTTTCTGACTTGGCTAAATCTCCTAAACTAATACTAACATTTTTATTTTCATTAAAAAGATTAAAAAAATAATCTTTCCATCTATTTCTTATATCATTTGCCACTAGAATTTTTTCATCCTCGTCTTTTATGCATCTACATTAACTAAGATCTTTAGTTTTCTTATCTCTAGCCCTAGCTATCCTAAAAATATCTCTTTCACCCTCTTTTGAGTTGAGGTTTTATATAAGTCATCCCAAATCTTAGCTTTTGCTTCACTAACGGCCTTTTTCGCTTCCTTCTTTGCTTTCTTATAAGCTTCTAAAGTTTCACTAGTTTTCTTAGCATAATGTAATTTGTAACATGCCCTCTTTGCCTTGATTTTATTTTGTACTACTTTACTCCACCACCAAGCTTCTTTTTGTGCCGGTACACCTCCCTTAGATACCCCTAACACATCTTTCGCCACTTTCCTAATATGTATAGCCATATTGTTCCACATATCACAGGGTGTGCCAACATAATTCCAAACATCTCCTTGAAGAACTTTCTGTTTAAATATATCTTCTTTCTCGCTTATGAGATTCCACCATTTAGTTCGAATAGCTCGATGCACTATTTTCTTCTTTATCTATTTTTTTATTTGTAAATCCATAACTAAAAGTCGATATTGGGTGGTTAAGCTTTCTCCTGGAATTACCTTACAATCTTTACAACACGCTCTATCTTTTTTTCTACAAATAAAGTAATCGTTTGTGATAAGCCACTCTTATAAGTAATTAAATGTTCATCTCGTTTTTTGAAGATTGTATTGACTATAAAGAGATCAAATGACATAGCAAAATTTAAAATCTCCCTACCTTCCTCGTTTATATCCCCAAAACCAAAGTTTTCATGAATCCCTTGATATCCTAATGCCTCTTTACCAACATGTTCATTTAAATCTCCTCCTAAACAAATCATCTCCCTTTGTGGAATCTTTTGAAACACCTTATCTAACTCTTCTCAAAAAACTGTCTTTATACTATTTTCTAGTCCTACTTGGGGTGCGTAAGTACAAACTATATTCAAAACCTCTGCTCCTAACACTAATTTCAACGTCATGATTCGGTCACCATATCATTGTATGTCTACTACACTCTCCTTTAAATCTTTATTTATGATAATACCAACTCCGTTTTGAGCCTTTTCTTTACCTGAGTACCATAATTTAAAACATTTATCCTCTATCTCCTTTGCTTTTTCTCCAACCCATTTTGTCTCTTGTAAACATAGAATATAAATCTTTCTCCGAATCATAGTATCTACCACCTCCATTAGCTTACCCGATAATGTTCTGATATTCCAAGAACTAATACGAATCTTATTATGTAGGACTAGCTTCCTTATCCCTCGTATCCGTCCATAATC
This sequence comes from Brasenia schreberi, assembly GCA_036023115.1. NCBI lineage: Eukaryota > Viridiplantae > Streptophyta > Magnoliopsida > Nymphaeales > Cabombaceae > Brasenia > Brasenia schreberi. Next base: position 21,896,170 of record JAYKKT010000069.1, on the reverse strand, counting down.
AAAATGCGGAGGCCCTCTCTGAAAATTTTTCACTACATTCAGGCAACAATGGAGCGGGACTAACTTCTTTACCCACACTCGTCCATGATGTGGGAACCCTCTCTGCAATTGATTCACTACATTCGGGCAAAAATGTAGTGACCCTTGCTTACTTCTTACTGCATTCGGGCTCTGCAGCACGTCGCTAAGCGGGGACGCCCCAAAGCAATGCTCATGATTTTTATAATCCATATTGTAAAAATCCGACAAAGTTTTATGCTGGCTATCGGAAGCCTAACACAACCCTTTATCCGGGCTTGAGACCGGCAATGTAAGGATGATCCTTTACATGGGCAGAGTTTGTTGAGTAACCATAAAAAATATTTTAAAAATATTAATAAAACCCAGCCGGTTTCAGGCAGTTTTATTTTGAGTCATAAACCGTTTAGAGTTGTCAAAAATTATTAAAAATATTATTTAAAGAAACAATTTAAAAAGTTAAAATCGGCAGTTTCGGTTTTAAAAGGTGAAACCAGAACTGAATTGGATGATTCTTCGTTTTAGATTTTATTTCAGATCTGGTTTTATCGGTTGCTGATCCTGTTCGGTTCCGATTAGAACCGTCGACTGAATCGGTAATATGTAAATGAAATGGCGGTTTTGAGAAGTGGATAATTGAAACTCTCAACTTCTTTTTTTATTTATGTTTTAAGAATCATAAAAAAATGCTATCAATTTAAAAAATTGAAGAATGCTTCAACTTGAAACCGTATTCGTTTTACTTTTCAAGTGATTTTGTGTCGTATACTCGTCAACTCGAACACGATATGATTCTCTCTGGTGGTGCTTTTGTCAAGCCAAACGAAACCTTCCAACTTCTGACAATGATACGGATTTTTTTCTTATGTGTTTGTGTCGAGTTGTCGTGCCGTGTCCAAAATTCAACCCTACTGAACACAAATGAGCAGTCTGGCGCTGCTTTTCTTCTTTTCTTTTCGGCAGGTTGGATTATCCTTAGAAAATAATATGCACTCAGCTCAGATGGAACCCATGACCTTCAGCTTGAGTGTTTCTTTATCATGAACAACAGCTCACCTGGCTACAGGGCCAACTCGCAAGTTGAGGGTCATGAGTTCTATCCCAGCGCATGCAATTGGCTTCGGTCTCCCCATTACACCACAAAAGAAAAAGGAGTCTCTGCTTCATGTCCACAATAGGTTTTCTTTTACGGCATACTGGCAAACATGACCCTACTAAACACAAATGAGCAGTTTGCTGCCGCTTTGGCAAAATATAGACGCCGTTCTGATGGAACACATGACCTTCAGCTTGGGTGTTTTCCTTATCATGAGCAACAGAGAACTACAGGGTGGATTTGATTGTGGTGGTCGAATGGTATATTTGTACAAAGATAATAGGATTTTATTATTCACTTGTGTTGCAGTAAGTTTGGATCAGTTTTAGCGGATTTGTAAAATAATGCAGCCGATAAGTAGTTCATGGTTTTCGATAGAGACTCTCAGTTGGGTCTCTCTCTTGGATACTAATGTCTAGAATGGATTTCGTTATTTGTTTAACTCACACCATGCAACACGATAAACACAAGAGAAAAAAGACATGGAGTGCAAACAAGGCAAGTGCTTTATTGATAGCTCTTAAAAGTCTCAACCAAACAGTTTGCTACTAATCTTGAACATGTATTGAATATATAATTAATAGGTTGAAGGTTATGAGTTCCATCCTAGGGCATGCATGGCTTCTGCCCAATTAAGATACATTTCTTGTTTGAGATCTGTTTGTAGCAGCTCTACACAATTAAGTTCTTAATTAACTTTAATCCGTTAACCAGATCGGCTGCACGAACCAACCACAAGCTTGGATTGGAGGAACTGAATTTGATCGATGGGATCAGCAGTAAGACTTCGTCAGAATGTGCAATGCAGATGCCTATTTTCGGCGATCATGACCCGACTTAATCCCATTCGAAAGTTTTTGGCACTAACAATCTCTAATCCTTAATTAACATATTGCATAGTTGAGTACGATGCACTCTAGCAGGAAACATAGCCCAAAGGAACCTTTTAACTACAGAAACAGTACAGAAGGATCTTGTAAACTGAAGAACTCAACTAACTCCAAGGCATTTAAATTACAGAGTGAAGTTACTAAGGGAACACACCACAAGCAACAGAGGTTGCAGGTAACAAGAGGTCGAGAAGCATAACAGACATGTTTTACAAGGTCATCTTGGTCGCGTATCATTAGTGAAAGGCTCCATCATCTTCGTATACGTTTGGAAGCCACAGCAGCCACACTTATCTTTTGAAGCTGCTGATCTCCTAGCCTTACCTGCACGAAACAATCATGCAAACGAAAATTAAACTCTGTTTTATTGAAAAGAAGCCAACAGTAACACCATTCGATACTTCTACATGAAACAAAAGGACTCTCTCTCATAAAAGAAACATATATTAAACCGGGGGCGCATGTTCGTTCCATGAGAGGGAGAGTGAGGAAGTATATTGAAAGAAAAGCATGATGTTGGTGTTACAAATTAAGAGAAAATTAATGAGTTTATTGTAGATTAAAGAAAAGAAACAGAAATTCCGCCCATGTAAGGGATCACCCTCGCATGGTCGATCCCAAGCCCGGATAAAGGATGAGTTAGGCTTCCGACAGCCACCGTAAAACTTTATCATACTTATTTACCATGAATTCTACATATTTCTATAGAAAAAAATCTATGTAGCACCCCATCTAGTATGGGAAAAGCTTAGTTGCAGAAAGAAAAGAAACAGAAAATGTTGGTAGAAAAAAATGATGTTGGTTACATATAGAGAGAAAATTAATGAGATTATTATCGATTAGAAGAAAAAAAAGATCGATTTCACTTACTTGGGTATGTAACTAGATTAAAAGTGAGCCAACGCTCTTTGTGCAGGCAATCATCACTTTGATAAGAAACCAATAACTTTCCTATCAAAACTGATGAAACAAATACTTGATCCTCTTAAAAGGAATTCATGATAAGACAATGAATATGTGACTTACTGCAGTTTGCAGAAAAAAGGTGAGCAGTGGGGCACGACGAATGGTGGAGGGGAAGGTTCTCACAGTTGCAGATCTCTATCATGTATCCATCAGGATCATGAAAGAAGACTTGGTCGATTCTCACCGCTCCTTCCTCCACCACTCCTGTCACATACTCCATCCCCATCTCCTCCAACTTCTGCTTCACTAGCCCAATATCTGAACACTGCAACACAAATTTGGAGCCAAAACAAGCATACACTTAATCAATGGTTAGGAAAAGGTCAATGATCGGAGCATATTTTAGCTAATATATCTCGTCGGGTTCACCACCAAAATGAGAATAAAATTAGACAGGCGTAATTTTAATTAAGCAATCTCATCATCTTCTTTTGTAGGGTACGATGGAGAGACAGAAACCAGATGCACTTGCGAATCAACCCCCTATCCAAGTGAACTTTGCTTGTTGTGCAATCAATCAATTTCATCATGTTCTTGGATAATTTAAAGCCTTATGACGATTGGTGGTGCTAGTACGTTTGCTGCTGCTTCTTTTGCTTTTAGCTTAATGCTACTTCCTTGACATTTTTCATTAACAATCAAAACCCAAAACCAAGTGCCGGCAGTGTCAGCCATGCTTTATGGTTGTGTTCCTTTATCT